>JARHVA010002195.1:2597500-2741432 GCA_037957365.1 Torreya grandis
AATCATCGCGATACTAAAGATGGTGCCACTGACTCTTATGACACCAATCATACTATTCAAGTTGTTGTTCCCAATAACCTCCAGAATAAGCTTCTCCTTATAACCACTACACTAATCCTCCTTTATCTTCAAACAATAAAATCAACATTCACAAACCTATCTCTTCCATAAAATTACAAAAGCATCTCCTAAGGCCTCTTTCATGAGATATTGATCCCACTCTTTTAATGAAATCTTAGTATGATCGCAATAAATTTTGTTGGTTTCATGTTAGTTGGGGTCATTCTCATGAGACTTGTAGGTAGCTTTGTTGTTACACCCTTAACCTTTGATGTGTTTAGGGATATGTGTGGCTGACTTGTGGCTTACATACCTCTTTTATGTTCTTATTACATTTCTCCATGTTCTTAGTTAGGTCATCCTATGGAATAACCGTGGCTAAGTAGACTATATATAAGAGGTAGTGATTAGTATTTGATCATCATATTAAGTATTTTTATCTTATTGCATTGTTATGGAGGTTGCCCCCTAGAAGTGGCTTTGTTATATTATCTAGTATTCTACTCTAATATTAATTATTTTTGTGTGATCTCTCATATTTACTTAGTCTGTGTGATATATAATCATTTTATGTGAACATCTAAGTAATTTCATTACAATTGGTATCAAAGATTAAATTTGGTCAAGTTTCTTATTATGTTTTTTTTGGATCTAATGAGGCACAACTTGTGTGAGTGGAAGGATAAAAAAACATAACTTCCAATCTAGGAAGAATTAATTTTTTCTATCATTTTAGTATTGTTCGAAATGCTTTTTTGAAAAAAAGTAAGGAAAAAAAATTCCCTTGAATATTTGTATTCATTGGATTCATCTCAATGAGATGATCACAATGGTATATTCTATTGGTACACTTTTTTGGTGTTGAAATTTTTTACCTTAGTGTGTAAAGGTAGTTATTGGATTCATCTTAGTGAGGCAATCACAATGGTACCATCTCCTAGTATAATTTTTTCAAGGAAAAAAACACTCCTAGGGTTTATATATTGTAGGTCCCACTCAGGGAAGAAAAGGAGGGTAAGAAACTCCTAAGACTCTTTTTATTGATGACATAGAATTTAGAACTTTAGATCTATTTATTTCTTAACTTTAGGCTAACATAAAGGGATTGGTGTGGCATGATGACTTTGTTATAGTTTAAACTGATGTTTTATGGATATTCTAAGAGACTAATGGGGTTCACACTCAATTACATTAGATCAATGCATAATTTATTTCCCTTTCATCTCAGTTATAGCCAAATAACCCTCTACTTCATCATTTCGGTCCTCCTCCTCTCAACACTAACAAGTCCAATTCTATTGTGAAACTAATGTTTCCAAAAGTGGACATACATAACTTTGATGGTAAGGATACCCTCACTTGGATTACCCAAATTAAGAGTTTATTTGATCTGCATCAAACTCCTATTTCTCAAAATGTGATAGTGGCATCTTTGTATTTAGAACATGAGCAATTCATTTGGTATCGCTAGTTATCTGGTCAAAATAAAAAGAATGGTGCTTCTTTTACATGGTCTATTTTCACTGATGAGTTGTTGGATCATTATTAGAATAATGTATTTGATAACTAATTCAACTAGTTATCCAAACTATGATAAATAGGAACTATGAAGGATTATATTCATCAATTTTAGAATCCATCCTTATGGGTGGAAGACATCACTGAGGAAAATTTGATTGATCTTTTTTTGGGTGGACTCAAAGATAAAATCCAATTGGAGGTTCATATGTTTAACCCAACATCTGCATGAGAATCCATCTCATGGGCACGCATGGTAGAATAAAAAGAGATGGTTAAATAGAAAACTTTCACTACTAGTTGTGATCACACCTTTTTAGCACCATCATTTCCTTAACTCATCATATTGACACCTTGATAAATTGAGGAGAAGGGATCCAAAGGGTTGTGTTATGGTTGTGATAAAAAAATGGAGAAAATATCATCCCTATACTAAAAATAATGTATTTTACATTGAAGGTGCCAATGAGGATGATGATGATGAGAAGTCAATTGGTGAGGATGACGAAGTTCCTAAGGAAGAATCTAAAGACTCTCAACCTACTATTTCCTATCATGCCATTTTAGGTATTAATACTCCTCAAAATCTTAATGTGGTGGGTTTCCTAAAGAAATAAAAGGTCATTATATTGATTGATTCTAAGAGCACACACAACTTCATCAACAATAAACTTGTTACTCATTTGAACTATTTCATTTATCTCTCTCTAGAATTTTAAGTCATGATTATATATGGTGGTACTATCAGCTTCTCAGGAAAATTTCATAGTATTAAGGTAGACATGGGAGACTACTTGTTGTATTCTCCTATGTTTTATATTCCCATGGGGGGAGTTGACACTATTCTGAGCGTATAGTGGCTCACCACTTTGGGCACTATTGAGATGAATTTTGGGGAATTATTCATGAACTTTCATTTTGAGGGAAGGACATTTGAAATAAGGGGGTTAAGGGCTTAATATCCATAAATTGTTAGCTCCCATAAAATGACAAAGATTCTCTGTAAGGGTACTAAAAGATTTGTAGCTCTTTTCTTTTCCATAGATGTTTAGCCAACTCAGGCATCTACACCTTCTGATCTGTAACATGTAATTAGTGCCCATTTGATTATTTTTGGTGACATGGAAAAATTACTTCCACCTAACCACACATATGATCATGCTATCAAACTTATTCCTGGTAGTACACCACCCAACATCAAGCCATACAAATATCCCTATGCCCAAAAAAGTGAAATTGAAAAGATGATATAGGATATGTTAGATGCAAGAATCATTCACCATAGCCAAAGTGAATATTATTCACCTGTTTTCATGGTGAGAAATAAATATGACACTTGGAAGATGTGCCCTAACTATACAGAACTCAACAACTACACTGTCAAAGATAAGTTTCCCATTCCTATCACTGACGATTTTCTAGATGAATAAAATGGTGCTCTTTATTTTGCCAAGTTAGATCTACATCCTGAGTATCATAAAATCTAGATCCGTGATGAATACATGCCCAAAACAAATTTTAGGACTCATGAGGGCCATTATGAGTTTTTGGTTATGCATTTTAGTCTAACAAATGCACCATTCACCTTTTAAAGTTTGATGAATACTATTTTTATGCCATTTTTGAGGAAATTTGTTCTAATATTGTTTGATGATATCCTCATTTATATTAAAACTTGGGAAGACCATTTGAACCATGTGAAATAGATACTCTATATTTTGGAACAACATCATTTGAATGCTAAACCTTCCAAATGTACTTTTAGAGCTTATAAGGTTGATTATTTAGGTCATCTAGTTTTACATGGAGTTAAAGTGTATCCTAAAACAATCCAAGCAATAGTGGATTGGCTAATTCTTAAGACATTCAAGAAACTAAGGGGATTTCTAGGGCTAACTGGTTACTATCATAGGTTTGTCAAAAAATATGGTAGTGTTGTATCCCCACTCACCTCTTTGTTGAAGAAAGACTCCTTTCAGTGGACTGATACAGCTACTAGGGCATTTGAACAATTGAAATTGGCTATATGCACCACTCCAATGTTGGCCACTCCTAATTTTTCCAAGACTTTTGTGGTTGAATGTGATGCATCTAGGTATGGTATGGGTGTTGCACTCATGCAAGAAGGAAAACCACTTTCATTTGAAAGTCATCAACTGAAGGGTAAAAATTAGCATAAGCCCAACTATGAGAAGGAAATGCTGGTGATTTTGCATGTAGTTAACCAATGGAGACCTTATTTGATGGGTCATCAATTTTAGGTAAAAATTGATCATGATAGTCTCAAATATTTTTTGGAACAATAGCTATCATTTGAAGAACAATAGAAATGGGTAACTAAGATGTTAGGCTATGATTTTGAAATAGTTTATAAGAAAGGTAAGGATAATGTAGTGGTAGATGCACTATCTAAGAAGGATGAATCAGTTGAGGCATTACTCTGTGATATGACTATTATGTAGGTAGATTAGCTAGAGAAAGCAAAATCAGAATGGGAAAATGATAATGCTAACCATGATTTGATTTAGAATCTTTATTAAGGTTTGGGTGGATTTGAAAAATTTACATGGAAGGGTGATGCATTATGGTATAAAGATAGATTATACCTATGTAATAATTCTCTTCTTAAACACAAAATCCTTTAGGAACTTCATGCAACTCTAATTGGGGGTCATTAAGGATTTTGAAAACCTATCATAGAATCAAGCAAGATTTTTTTTAGGAAGGACTCAAGGGGGCTGTCTAGAAATATGTGGTTGAATGTATGATCTATCAACAAAATAAAAGAGAAACCATCAAAACCCTAGGTCTTTTAAAACCTTTATGCATCCCTAGGTAATTTTGGAAAGAGGTGTCTATGGATTTCATTATAGGGTTACTGAGATCTGATGGCCAAAATATTAACATGGTTGTGGTGGATTGTCTAAGTAAGTATGCTCATGTTTTTTCTTTATCACAACCATTTGTTGCTAGTATAATAGCTTCTAATTTTCTCAATATATTTTATAAATTTCATGGTACCCCTAAGATGATTGTCATCAATATAGATCCCATTTTCACTAGAAATTTTTGGACTGAGTTATTCACATGTTTGGGCACCCAGTTGGATCATATTTCATCCTATCATAATCAATTAGATGGACAAACTGAGGTAGTCAACAAATTTTTGGAAGGATATCTCCATTATTTTATTTCTAATAAATAGTATAAATGGGTTCATTGGTTTCCACTTGTTGAATGGTGGTATAATACTTTTGTTCATAGTTCTCCCAAAATGTCTCCTTTTATGGCACTATATGGATACCACCATCCATCCATCACTTCAACCTTGAAGGTCCATCCTAAGGTGCATGTAGTTGAATAAAATATTCACCATCAACAAGACATCCTTGCAAGTTTGTGTGAAAATTTAGCCATGGCCTAGAATCACATGAAATAGTAGGTAGATCAACACAAGACTGAGAGGCATTTTGACATTGGTGATTGAGTCTTTGTTCATTGTATCCATATAAGCAAATGTCCTTAAATTAAAATAAAAAGGATATCAATTTTTCCCCTAAGTATTATGGGCTTTATCTAATCTTGAAAAAAATTGGTAGTGTGGCCTACGATTCAGAGTTTCCTTCCTCCACTCGCATACATCTAGTATTTCATGTATCATGCCTAAAGAAAGTCATTGGACATAGAGTTGTTATTAAAAATAAGTTATCATAATTGGATGAGGAAATAGGAGTTATTCTTACTCTTGAGGTGATATTTCAAATGTTCACTAAGCAAATATAGTCTAGAATGATTAAGTAGTACCTAATATAATGGAAGAATCTACCTTATGAAGATTCCACTTGGGAGGATGAATCCTTTGTGAAGCAACATCTAGAGTTGATTCAATATTGAGGAAAATGCTATTTTTAAGGGGAGGGTGATGTTATGCCCTTAACCTTTGACATGTCTAGGGATATGTGTGGTCAACTTGTGTCTTACATGCCTCTTTTATATTTTTATTACATTTATCTATGTTCTTAGTTAGGTCAGCCTATAGAATAACCATAGCTGAGTAAACTACATGTAGGAGGTAGTGGTTAGTATTTGATAATCATATTAATTATTCTAATATTATTAAATTATTGTGGAGGTTTCCCCCTCAAAGTGGCTTTGCTATATTACCTCATATTCTACTCAATTGTCAATTATTGCTGTGTGACCTCTCATATTTGCTTATTTTATGTGATATATAACCATTTTATGAAAACATCTAAGTAATTTCATTACATTCATAATTTGGCTATGAACTTCCTTATTTGTCCATCTTTGACCATGATTTTATCATTCATAAACATCAACAAGCCTATGAGATTTCCTTTAAATCCCATGAAAACAATCTAAATCTCAAGCTTTGAACTAACCATCTATAAATATCCTCTTTTAAGTCACCAAACTAACCCTAAAAAACCTACCCTTTATACTAATCATGTTAATAATCATCTTGACCCACCTTATGAAGAGAATGTGGTCAATATGACTAATATACAAATGGTGGTTACCTTCATTGATCTTCAACCTATCCACACCCCTCAATTATCTCATATATTCCATGTTATTCAAGATTCTTCTTCGACTCACTTAATTGAGTTAGGGAAAGAAGACCTTATATCTTTTGAAAAACTAATTCCAAATCATCCCTTGGATAACACTTCTCATACTATTTTTACCTCTTTACCTTCTAAAAACACTTCTAACATTTCTCAAACTAAACCTGCATCAGCTACCTTACATTCTCAGGATAATCAACCAAATTGGCCTTCAATGAAGCCTCCCACATCTTATCAACACAAATTCACATATAATTTGTCTCCTCCCTTCGAAGACCTCCTTCAACACTATGCACATCTTTATACCAGTCCTCTTATGGGTTATGATGAGTGGGAACCTATCATGAAACTTACTAAGCTCCCATCTCAAATTCCCTTTCTTGAGATTATGTGGACTTCTCTATATCATCATAGCTATCTTATGTAAATCTTATTCGAAATGAACATCTAGTATCCTCCCCTAGTAGGATGTGAAGTAACCTTATCTAGATCATAAGATATCATTTTAAAATAATGTGAAGAGATGTCCATACACATTGAAAAAATAATGGATCTCTTTCTTTAAAATTTCCCATTGCTTCCATGATCCCCGATGAGATTCTACTTCATGAAGATGATCCTCCTCTTTTCATTAGTGGCCGAATTGGTAATATCCATGTTAAATTTACCTTGATTGATGAGGGAATTGACACTTGCGTTTCTTCTCTTAGTTTTATCAAAACCCTTGGATATTTTGAATGTAATCTCAAGTCTACACACAACACATGTCAAGGCTATGATTGAAGGCAAATGCCTCCTTTAGGTTGTGTGTGGCTTCCCATTTTTATCCCACTTATCATTGTTAATATGAAGGTGATGATATTTAACTTTCCTTTATCCTATAACATTTTTATTGGGAGGCCATGGAGTCATCTCATGAGATTCGTTGCCTCTTCTTCTTGCTAATGTGTCAAGTTTCCTCATAATGGAGCCATCTATAGGATTTAAGGCAACACTAACCCTTAGAATTTTGAATAATTCTAATATTATGGTGTCTTTAAGATTCCTACTCTTGAACCTTTTCCAAGTGTTCCATTTTATGAATCTCAACACTTTAAATCTCCTATCAATTCCACTAGAGGTTACAATGGTCATCCTGAACTCATTGGGAACATACCCCCTAACCTCTTAGATTCTGATGATGATGAGCCTAATGAGATTAATCTCAAAATCAAAAATTTTGATCTCTCACCTCATCTCATCTCTCATCTTCCTCCTATTTTGTGACCTCATTCTCATCATCTACCTAGTGAGGATATACCCATTGTCTTAACCAAGACTCAACACTCCATTCATCACAACTCATTGGATGATAATGTCATCCCTACTTTCACCATTGATATTCATACACCTAATTATGATGATGGTTATACCTTAGATGATCCATTATTATGAGGTCTTTTTTAGGCCCAACATGTTAAAATTATTCATTATAAGTCCTCTTTACTTTAGTATTTTAGTGTTTCTTATCATATTCCATCATATATCATTCCTAATTTTATAATTTTTCCTCTTTATCATAGGGTAGAGATGGTGCATACACCTTTAATTTTTTAAGAACCTCATACAAAAAATGCTTATGGATCATGTTATGACTAGTCCATATCATTTTTATAGATACTAGGACCCATCTAGCCTTCTTATCCTTGAGATGCTTATGACTATCATTTAGACTTATATGCTTCCTACCCCGCTTATAACAGATCCCCATTTGAATCCTATTCATACTCTTTCTATAACCATGTATCTTCCCCTTTTTGATCTCATCTCTCCTATAATAGTGCCTAATTTGGATCCTCTTCCTACTCTCTCTATAGCTAAGCCTCTTATGATTTTTGATCCTATTTCTCGTTCATTCAAGCCTTACCCAAGTCTCTCCACCAACCCCACCTTCCCTTGCTGATGGTTTGATTCTTTTACCATAATATTCCTCTTTGCCCACCAAATGGGCTGATCAACCATATTATGACATTCATAATATTGTCAATCATTGGTTTAGAGACTATTCCTTATAACAATATTCCCTAGCTCCTCTTTCACCCCCTCTTATGAGTATTCCTCCCAAGGCTACTCATAAGCATATATATTACTTCCATCACACAAATAATCATTTATCCACCCATTATCACAAGTTCTAAAATTATTTTGACACCTTGTATCCCACTTCTCCTCAACCCATAGACAAGGCTATACTTCCTCCCAAAGCGTTACCTAAATATCTTCCCAAGTATGGAGAGGTATATTGTCTCTGACACCAATGTGGCACCCATCACACTGATTGTTATCAAATCATTCAAGAACATCTCAAGGATCACTTCTTGGCTATTTATGTTTCTTCTGCCCTTCCTCCCATAGGTCACTCCACAAAGAGGTTCCCCTTCTTCCCCAGTGGTTTCACCACCTGTGGTCCCTTCTCCTATCATTGCTTCACCTATGATTTTCTCACTCATGGACCTTCCCTCACCTGTGGATCCTTCTCCACCCATGATTCCTTCCTTGATGACACATTCCCCACTGGTGACTCCTTCATCTCCCATAAAGTCTACTCCCATACCATCTCATAAGCATCCCCTACCTGATAGCCCTCATCAACATGATCCTTCAGACATTCTTACATTTTATGTCAAGGACATTTGATGTGAAGTATTCTCTCAACTTTCCCTAAAGATCAATGAGACTTTGGTTGCACTTCACATTTAGCTTCATAGAGACTTATCATAAGTTATGGATAATGTGTGTGGATAGATATATTAGTACATATAAACACAAGCATGGTGTTTTTTTCATTTTCTTCATTCATTTAGATTGAACCTGTGCTCCAATTTTACACTTATCTATCTTTATCATCTAATATTGTGTCATATTTTTATCTATCTACATGATGACTTTTATTTTCGCACTATATGTTGATTATGATGTCATTTTGACTTATTATGTGATCTTATGGATTATTTTTCATGTCTTAATTGTTCTTCTTGAGTTCATTTCTTATGGTTATCTTGTTCTTCTTTTGCATGATTATTTTTTATCTTATCTCTATAAACATAGATAATTATTATTATGACTTCGCTATACAAACCTTGATCCCTTTAGTCATTTCTCCTTTACCAAGTGATTATTTATTAAAAAAAATCATCTCTCATACTCTCCTTTTACTGGTCCACTTTGGATCTCCCTTTATTCCCCTTTATTTCCTTTCAAAAACTAAGCATACACATGGTTGAGATTTGAGATAACTTGTTGGTTCATTATTAAGCCTAAGTGTTCTAAACCATAATATATTTTGATAATTTCCTTCTTTTATCCAAATCCTAAATCTCATTCATTTGTATCACTTTATCTCTTAGTTAGTCATTCCAAGTTTGTATGGAGGAGGAATCTGAAAAAGCCTTAAAATATTCAAAATACAAATCATTAAACAAAAGGCAACATTTAAAAATATTAAAAGTCAAATCATACTAAAATAAATGATTCCAAGCACATATTCTATCTCCAATCATATCTTAAACTCCACAACTGGCCTCACACTAGAGCCGAGGTCATTTGGTGTGTGGTAGGCTAGTAGATTGGAATAGAAGAATTCCCAAAAAAATTAGTGCTACCTAATTTCTCACACAAGTACCCAATCTTCATAGTAGATTTATGGCTTTTTAAGGGGTCCTAAAGAGTGGGGAACATTTTTTGGGAAGGTAGGTCCATTTTAATTTTCTTGTTTTAATTGCCAACATGAGTTGATCTTAGTAGCATACCTATTTGCCTACACAACTTTGTGCCTATAATGAGTAGGTATCCTTTGTATATTGATGGTCATTAGTCCCTTAGTGTTTTTTCATGTCCTTAACGTGTATCCTATCTTATAAGGTATCCTCATCATATGCTTGAATTATGATTTTTACATTCTCTTTTTCACTCCCTACTACCCTGATATTTTCTCTTGAGAAATATTATTTTATTCACTAATCACACCCCTAGGGATTTCATTTGTGAGTTGCAGTGTAAGACCATTGATAGGACCTAAAATTCCTCATAAATTACCAAACATTCACATTATCATACCATTTTACCATATTTTACCATTGTTTTTTCCTCATTGGTGTTCCCTTTCTGAGTTGCAGTGTAAGATCATGAATATGACCTGGCTTTCCTCACAAAATTTTCTAATACCCAAGTCACATCAAAATTGCATATGTCAAATATGAGATAAGATGTGATTGATTATGAGTTACACATCATTGACATGCTTCTCATCTTGATTTAGTATGTTTTATGCTTACTTTGATAATCTTTGACTTTTATAGTCTTATTTTTTGATTGCATGTAATAATACAACCATTTTTATTAAAGTTTTTCATACTTCCCAATTTGAATTAGTGTGATTAACTTAAGACCATTTTTCCAATTTTTTTTATCTTTTATACTTCCCAATGTGATTTAGTATGCTTGATTGATGTAATTGATTTGTCTTTATACCATTCATCTTTCATGTGATTTCCATTATATTACAATGTTTTCATACTTCCCAACATGATTTAGTGTGATTTTACTTGTTTTAATTTGGTTAACAATATTTTCAATGGTTTAAACACATTTTTCCCTTCATTTAAAACCCTATTTGGTTTATTTTACTTAGTCATTTTCATTATTACACATTTACCATCATGAAATAGTGTGTAGTACATTTGATTACTTATACTTTTCCAAATATCTTTTGCCTATTTATTTTTAACCATGCTTGTATTATACATAATGTTAGAAAAGAAAACACCCTACATATATTTCATATAACATAAACAACAAATCAAATCACATGTGCTATAATGAAATATATCCATGTATCGACAAATGTAAATAAACATAAAAAACACATAAGATCAGCATTTAACTATCCAAATCATATATATATATATATATATATATATATATATATATATATATATATATCATGTGTTTTTTGATACAATGTACAAAAATTCTTAGCTCCATCTATATGGATGGGTCCCATCATGCTTATCTCATGGCCTAACCATGATACCCATAGATGACTTGGTATAACTCCTAAAAAAAATTATATAAAGAGGCTATCTGAGATCTCAGTCCTGATACATACCCCTATAGGTGAGCCACCTAGGCTTGTACTTATCCAAACTAGTTTAGGGTCACTAGATGTACCACTCTTTCCTAGTCTTATACCTATCCCATCCATGTCATGGTAGCTATATGTGTGGCTCTATCTTGATCCAGGGCCTTCCATACCTTTGCCTCTCTTACACCCACCCCTACTGATGGTTGTATCCCATATCTATGTACATGTTATCACCTCATAGCCTCTCTTACTAGTTTACACTAGCTTGTATGAGTTAGGGTAGATGGTACCACAAGAACTTATAGTGTGGTAGGGTTGTATGATGTTAGAGCCTCATCTAGGATATCATGGAATGATCCCCTCACTAGGGACCCCCATCTAGTCTCCTCTTTTTTAGGATCTACAAAATGCCAACCAAATAGATGTTAGATCATAAAAACATACCTCAAAAGCTATCTCTAATATATCAAATCAAATCCTATAAAACTAGTATTATAAATTCAAAACTTAACCAAAATTCAATCATATCATAGATTAGTGTCAATAATGACCATCTCCCCATCTATTTGTCCATCAAGCATGGTCTCTCCATAGACCCATCCTCTTAGCACCTCATCCATGAGATGCCTCATAACCAATACAAATCTTAGTGTTATCAACCATGCCCATCTCAAGACTCACCTCAATGGTTCCTCTATCGACCATCTCTACCTTGGCCTAACTAATGGATAATCTTGAATGATCACCCTTTGTGATTTCTTTTATTTCTAGTGTATCCATTGGTGATGTGCCCATGATGGTCATAGATCCTCCTACTATGGTACTGACTGTGGCCCATGTGGCACTCTTACAACCATATCCATCTTTTATATAGCTACCACCTATCATGACTAACCTATCCATGGCCTCTCTCATCATGGTATGAGCTCTAGTCTCATGATTGGTGGCTCTCTTACTCCTTTTCCCCTCAACTCTCATGCATGTCTAACATAAAATGTGGGCACTACTATAGGTTCCACTAGGTGAAGGAGTTTGAACTACCCTAGCAAGCATGTTACTAGATGTGTCTCTACCCACTATGTGTAGTGGCCCATGATATAATCCCATGTTAGCTATGGCCCTACTATCCTCCAACTCAAACACACCATCATAATGTGTTCATATAGATGCCACATAATATCTCCTCATCTAACCATCTATAACACTAGCACATATGGCATGACCTATGTCTCATGATCTTATCTCCAGTATGTAACCCAAGGTAACTAATCCTCAACCTCATGGGGTAACCTAGCTGGTTTGTACATTAAAAATCTCTCATAGATCTAGGCACTTAGTAAAAATACTAGCCCCATCATCTTCTACCCTCTTGATATCATCCCATACATATCATGCATGAGTTGTACCTAGATGACAAATCCTAGGTCATATAATTCCCCCTTGATCTAATATAGACCTACACAAGGCTATCACATACATTGATACCTTACCATCTAACTTGTGACACAACACTCATGTTATCACAACCCTATCATAACCTTCTAAATTTCCATAATCTATGTTATGTAGATGTATAATAGAATTACCTTCAATCTTAAGTAAATATTATTTGAGCCTATTACCCATATGACTAAATCTTACCTCTCCTCTTATTCATTCGGTATCTCTATGATCAATAGCGCCCCTCCTATCAACAATCCAAGTAATATATGGATGTCGTCTAGGGTGATACCCACCTCTGTGGTATCCCCATCCACCTCTGATCAAAATGTGTTGGTCAAGAATTCCTAGGCTCCTAGGTACATGACCACTAAATCTAAGCTTAGTGGGATTCATAACATCTCCATAATCCCTCTCAATCTTAGCATCACCAACCTATTATAGTCTACATCTGTCAGGTGATCTAATAAATCTAGCAACCAGCTTGTGTCTACCAATCTCCAAAATCTAGGATGCCCCTATAACCATAAAACAATAAAATATGTATTATACCTCCATGTCATTTATATTCAAAATACATTCCTTTTCAAAATTTTAACAAAAACAACCATAAATTACCTTAATATATTCATTTTTTGTTGATTTGACCTAGTTTTAGCCTTCTTGGCCTATTTAGTACTTAGTCAGGCATTCTAAGCCTTTATAGTCCTATTTCATCATATTTCATGCATTTTCATACTATTTTGGTCACTTAGTCAACCCTAAGTTGACCAAATAGTACCTATTTTGACCATGTTGACTTACTAAACTAAGTCAACCCTTCCATTTTCCCCACTTAGTACTCCATTGATAAATCTGGTTTAAACAACTAAGTTGATAGATGTACTAAGTTGGTAATCTACCTCCAGCCAATTAGGTCAACACATACCTATAAGGCCGACCTTGTAAAAAATCCAAAATTTTCCTACTAGGGTGACTGGGTTGACCTAGTACATTTTGACCCTATTGACACTTTGACCAAGTTTCTCCTTAGTTTTTAGCCCTTCTTTCTCCAATTCCTTTCAACCCATTTCCCTATTTGACCTCTATTTTATGTAGAATCTTTCAGGTGTTCATTTTGGTTTATAAAATTGGGGAAATTTTCATTTTACTATAAAACACTTAATTTCAACCAAAATACTCAAAATAAAGCTCAAATTCTCAATTGCCTACCTATAATGCACCCTCTATGGTTGGTAGGTGTCCTCTTCATCTTGCATGTCATCTCCTCACCATTCTAGATTTCTAGGTTCTCATTAGTTCCTTTAGATATCTATTTTTTTTCAAAATAACACAATGATTCCTTTTCCCTCCTATTTATCTTTCCTAGTCATAGTAATTTACAACTTAAAAATTTGCTGTCAGATTTCTTGTTTTGCTAATATCTTTGTTTCTACTAACTCATTTTCCAAAGCATAAAAATTTCTCGAATCTAGATTTCATAAAAAATATTTCTAACTATCACATGTCTACATTTAAAAAATGTCAATTATTCACTCTTTTTTGTGCTAATCTCTACAAGTCTACCTAATGTTCTTTACATTGGACACCTTCACATTTCCTACATCTTCTTGTTTATCCATAGCACTAAGGTAAGTAAAGGTATGTGATTTTCAATTATATCCTTTCATTTATCTTATTTTTTGTTTACTACACTTTACTTAACATCAGGGTTATGTGTCATCATGTTCTTTTCCTGAAGCACCATCCCCTATTACACTCACATGACACTTGATGAGATTTGAGTGAGGCATATGTATACACATAATATTTTCAAACTTTCATCAACTAAAAAACTTTATATCTTGTGGAAACCTATCGAGTCTCAATCTCTCTGAGTGCATGCCTTAAGGGGTGCACCAAGAAAGGAGTGGGAAGACCATTGGAGATTTGTAGGATTATTATCCCTTTCTCCAGTTACTATCTACACTCTTGTCTCCTAAAAATCATTTACATAAGCTTAGTATCCCATTTTCACCCTCCTCCAGTCATTTAACAACTTCATTTAGCCTTTATCTAGCCTGATTCCACTTTCACCAGTTTTAAGACTATGTCAATTGGGTAGACCATGTATTGTTTTGTCATCAGCCCGTAGTGCCAACTTAGTTCATTTTTAGCATGGGTTTACTGTATAAAAAACTACTAGGTCAACTGGGTTGACCTGATTGTCTAGAACATTTATGAAAGTATTAGCTTAGTATTTCCTATATATACACAATCATTTTGATCATTATAAGAGAGAAGAAGAGAAGAGAAGTGAATATACGCATCTACTTATTGACCATTCTATTTAGGCAACAAGCTTAGGGTTTCATACTTACTTTGGAGATATGAATCTTATCTTCTAGATAAGTCTTTTAGATGCATTGATAGGTTATGTAGCCTAGAGGTGATTCATCTTTACCATCCTTACATACCACAACAACCTCTTGTGAATCGCCTTAGCCAAGGGAGAGATTAATGTTTGGTGGGTTCATATTCAAAGGTAAGTATTCCTAACTTTGTTCTTCCTTTATAAGAGTAGATAGATAATACATTTGTACTACTCTCCCATGCATTAGTATTTCATATACATTGACGTGAGTATATGTCTTTTATGTATGTTTAATTTTGTTTTTTATTACCCCAACTTTGTGCCACAAGCTTTGGTGAGCACTAGATTAGGACTTTACTTTTTAATTAGTTTATTGAATATGAATACTTAGAGACCCATTAGGGTTGTTTCATGATTTTGATTATATTAGAAGATTTGGAACCCTTCCTAGTGAGGTTATTGTGATAAGATATCCCCTAATCAGGTATAGTAGATCCCCATCTTGTTCATGTTACCAATTATCTAATGTATCCCCAGTTGGAAGTGTAAGTAGGATCTATATTCTTTGAGTTAGGATTGATTTGTAGATCTCTTCTATTTCTAATTGCATAAATATTCCATCTACAAAAACATTTGAGATGGATTAAAATCTAAAAGTATCATTTTAACTTTGTCTAGGCCTAGTGGACACCCACTTGTTTGGAGAAATTTGATCATATCTTGTGTCCAACTCATATTAGATGAAGGTACAATTTTTTGAGTGTCATCTTGGAGTGATAAAATAACCTATGTTTTCTCTTTTAGGTCTGATCTTAAGTTCTCACATAGCCATTTTCCTCTCATAAACTTAGTAACCTTGATATCTATATCATATTCCATTGTCTTGGTTATCCAACCATCTCTTTTCTTATTCAAGTTTATTCTTAAAATAAAGTCTTTAACACTTAGATGAGACACCATCACATGAACTTTATTGTTATATATCAAATATTTGAATTTTTAAGACTTCTTATGATAGCAATCACCTACTTCTCCATCAAATCATAGTCTTGCAACCCTTTTCTAAAGAAAGCAATGGGTTTTTCAAGACCTTACTCATTTTATTGTGTCAACATGGTTGAGATGACTTAATAATTTCCTAGATAATATAGAGTGAAATCCTTTGTGAAATCAAAACTTTCAAGCCTTAGAGCTTGAGCTATGGCTTGATTCATGGCACCAAAATTATCCCTTCCTTATCTAGTCCAACTAAAAATATTATTCTTCTTCAACATGGATGTTATAGCCTTGATAAGATTATCAAAATTAGGTATGAACCTACTAATGAAGTTTATTTTCCTAAATAAACCTTGTAGCCCTTTTTTGTGTTTAGGCAATGATAAGGACGTGATAACACTTACCCTTTTAGGATTTATGGAGAGACCTTTCTTGGAGACAATATGGCTAAAGATTTTACCTTCAGGGACTAAAAATACACACTTTTTAATCTTTATAAAGACCCTAATTTTCCTACACCACTCAAATATTTCTCTAAGGTGAGTCAAATGATCCTTTGTATCCTTAGAGAAAATAATGATATCATCAAGGTAAATCAACACTATCTCATTTATCAAACCATTGAAATTCCATGTCCATGGCTCTTTAGAAAGTGGCTTCAATATTAGATAACCCAAAAGGCATCCTCCTGTATGCATATGTGCCCAATTTTATGGTAAAGGTTATCTTATATTGGTCTTCCTCTTGTATAAAAATCTAATTGTATCCTAAATAGCCATTAAGGAGATAAAACAACTCAGAACCTACAAACATCTACAAGATTTGTTCAATGGAAGGCAAAGGATAGTTATCCTTTAATAAAACTCTATTTAATTCCATCAATTCCACATACAATCTCATCTCTTCATTTTTATTTCTTACAATGACTAAATTGGCAAACCAAGATGATTTATTGATGGGGAACATTATAATAGACTCTATCAACTTATTCAATTTCATCCTCTTTAGAGGCTCTATCCTTGGGTTGATAGGTCTTTGCATTTGCCTTACTAATTATAATTTGTATATATATGTAAATCTCTATGGTGTGTTGATCTAGGCTGCGGTCAAATCCCTTGTGGTCACTACACTCCCAATCAAATATATCAGCAAACTCTTTGCATAAGTTAATGAATGCAAGTCTCTCTTATTTATTACATACCTTTCCAAGTGATAGAAGTTTGTCTTTGAAGATGGTGACACTCTCATAATTATCTTATTTGGTAGATATGCTTATATTCTATTTATTCATTGTTCATCATCATTGAAAATACTTTTTAGTGTCACTAGACATTTAAGGATTTTGTTTGACTTTAGCTGTATAATCTGATCACCATATTATTGTTGTAACTTGGTCTAATTTATTAAACAAAGATAAGCCTCTTATTGGAGAAAGCATGCTATTTGTCTGTCATTCTAAAAAAACATATTAATTACCATAATTATTAGGAATTTAAGGCCTTATCATTACCTTAATATGTGGTTGATATGTTGAACTCTTGACATCAGTGGGGATATCAAACTAAGCTATAACTACAACTAACCTATCAACATGACTATTATCTTCTCTTGTAATGGCTTGTATATTTAAAGACTCAAAATATTCTATAAGATCTCACACCCTATGATTATAGGACTTTAAAAAGGAGGTTTTTGTTACATTTTAGCCCTTGACTTGATGAATAACCAGCTCACTATCACCAAACCCCTACAATTGCTTCACTCATCTTTTCCTAGCCCATTGAAAGCCATGTACAAGTGCTTCATACTCTACTACATTGAAATTAAAACCAAATTTAAATATGAAAGTAGTATAGAGCCTTTATTGAGAGGGAGACACCAACATTACACCATTTCCTTCACCAATTTTGATTTTATATCCATCAAATAATAAATACCACAAACTATCCATGGGCTCACTAGGCTTCCCCAACTCTAGAATGAAATAACCTTCCTTATGTAAGCCATATACTCCTAGGTCTACTTATTCTATGAACATATAAGGATCATATTCATGATGTTCATCTACCCACTAATCAAAAAGGGGTTAGGTATGCCTTTAAGGAGAGAATTCAGTTCTTGATCAATATGAAGGTGTCCCTCATCAAGTGTAGACACCTAAATTACATTTAGTATTGAAATGCAACTACAACTTATTAATAATTCTTATTAAAATAATTCATCATATCTCCCTCTAAATTCAAACAATTGAATAAATAAAATTAATCAATTATGCACACTTTAAATCCTTATTTAAATATAAAATCCATATTTTTACACCTCACCCAACATCTTCCACCTTATTCTCCCTCACATGCTGACTCATCACAACCAAACCCACAACTTTATAAACCTCCTTAGATTCATCCCCTTGAGTTGTCAAAAAGTTTGACTCAAAACCAATGACTCAGTTAACCATTCCCACACTTCTCTCAAATATTTTAAATGGTCATCATCTCATGGGTGAGGACTCATTAGCTAAAATTGATTATTTGGATCATTTGAATATATAATAATAATACTCCACCATTGGATCTTCCTCTATAAAACTATAAAAAAAAACCTAAAAACTATTATTTTCATCTATTTTGACCTATGCTAATGAAGTTTTATTCAATTCACAAGCGAATCTAAGTGAATCAAAGCATCCCAAATCCCTTTTTACACCAAAATGTTGCCCATTCTCCCTTGCATTGAAAGAGTGAGCAACCACATTTTTGAAGAGAAAATCAAGTTACATCGCAATGGAGGAAACTTGCATATTTAATGTATAAGTTTGTGTTTACAATTTTATTTATTTGTTTCTATATCTTAGGTTGAATTTAGCTTAGATTAAGATTTCATAATTAGTTTATTTCTTACCATTTATTGATTTAGTTTATACATTTTGGCATGGCCAGTGAGACCTTTCTCTCATCTTTTTCATCCTATGTTTATGATATTTACATTTAAAAAGCATTTCTAATTTGATTTTTGTTATTTTTATTTGCATATGCATTTAATCTTATCTTTGTGAGTGTTGGTATAAGTTACAATTTTTTATTGGATGTTTTCTACTCAACTATATATGCACACTATGTAACTAAAAATTATATCCCATAACAATGAAATCATTTTTTGACCCATTTTTATTCTCTTTTTCCTTATTTTATTTACATCATTAGATTTATATTCACCTTCTACTTTTATCCATGTTTTTAGTTTTTTCTAATTCTTTGATACAGTAAAATAGTGAAATCAACATACTTTCAGTGAAATCATTATTTCTAATAGTGAAATCATGGATTTTAACAATAACATTATTATTCTGACAAGAAAAATAAGTTTGTAACATCAAATTTGTCCCTTTATATTTTCTATGTTTGTAGGTATAGCAGTGAAATCATTTTACAGTAGTGAAATTGATGTTTTTAGCAGTAAAATTATCTTTCTAAAATTGCATTTTTTGGTAGTGAAATCATTTCTACAAGCTGTGAATTCATTATTTTGACTGGTGAATTTATTTTTTGTAACTTCAAAATTGTCATAAAAGCTAGTGAAATCATTTTTTAAGAAAAAATTTATTTGTTTTGTGTTTTCTATATTATGTCTATTTCTTGCGTTTGATTTATTACAATTTTGCTTTTATGTCTTTATACATAACTACAAATATGTCACATAGAAGTGGTTTTTTATTTATTTTTGTAGTTTTTATTTACCCCATTATAGGTTTCTTTGTACCAATCCTAAACAAACATTCTAACCATTTGTTTTCAAAATGCTTGTCAAAGATAATCAACAAAAATGCTAAACAAAAGATCACTTTCCTTTGTTTTACTAATGCTTTCAATTTCATTTTGAATTTTTTAGTAATTACATCACATTTCATTTCATCATTTTGTTGGTAATTATGGAAATTTTATATGCTCTTCCCTTGGCGTCACATTGGTGATGATACTCGAGAATTATAAACAATTCCATAATTTTATGTGCTAACCAGGTAGTGCCCACATATGTTCTTTCCTTGGTGTCACATTGGTGATGAAACTCAAAAATTAGAAATGGACACTTATTCTTTTATTTAGTTTGATAAGGTCTCTATTAATCATGGATTTCACCACCATGTATTAGGCCAAGCACCATTTACTAATGGGGTGTATAAATCAAGATCCATCTATTTTAATTGTCTAAATAGTTGTGTGTTTTAAGCACACCATGATATGAGGGATTTTCATCCTCTAATACCCAGGGCTTCAATAACTACCTGAAAATATGATATCATTAATTATCAACACACTAAAACCCCTATGGCTATATTGGAAACTTTAGGATAAGACCCAATAGTGTGCATTTACTTTATCTATTTCTTCCATGGTTTCCCCCTTTAGATAATCTTGTTTAAACTTTAAGCCTAGGAAATCCTATTTTGTCATTCAAATTTGATGCATCATTTAGAGGTTAACACTAACAAGCTACCTTTCACACACCCTCAAAACTAGACTCAATGGACTATGGGAATGACAAGATCCTCCATGGTTAGTTCCTTAAAATATTAGGCTGCAACTGAGAGTATGGATGAGTCAGTGGCACCATAATGCCCAAAAGTTATTCATGACCCTTATCCTAGCTTTTCACCTTTTATGTGAAATTGATTGAATATTTAGAATAATAATTTGTTTATTGTTTCCTTATGTTTACCATTTGGTATAAAATCCTTATTTGTAAACAATTTTTTTGAGTTTAAACAATATCTTAAAATTAAGACTTGTTCTCAGAACTCAAAATAATTGGTTCAAGAATTTTATTTTTTTTGTCACCTTTTGGTTAGTATTGTTATTTTAAATCCTTCTTTTCTTTTAGTCATTTTCCTTTTTATCTTAACCATGTCACCTATTACTAGGCAAATGGCTATGTTAAATAATCCCAATACAAGGGCTGAGCCTTCTAGCAATGACACCTTTCAATTTCTTGGTCAAGATCATCATCTAGAGATACATGAGATAGCCAAAAAATAAAAATATGAAGAAGGGGATTACCAAGATGAGGGTAGCTCAAACGTTGTCTAACCTATACCCTCCTTTGATGGGTATATCATGTCTAAAAAAATGAAGTATTAATTTAATCCTTGGGCTTTGGATTAAAATTCCCATCCAACTTTGATGTATATAATTTAAAATATTTAATTAAAAACAAAGAACCTTCACCCTCAAATTCCAATAAACCAACCTCATAAGGTTATTTAGAGGGTAGAAATGCCCTCATCCCATCCTCACAACCTCATCCCCAAGTTTCTCAAGGTAACGAGAAAATTATTTTATGTGAGGAAACATCTCAAACCAACCATGGTTTTTCCACAAAATCCTATGTAACCAAAGAAATTGAGAGATTATGAACTTTCAATATCATCAACAAATCAATCCCTTTGGTGAACCTAATGTGAATGTAAATACAATTTTACCTTTGTGAGTTTATCCAAATAATCTAAGTTTGAATGTACCTTCAAACTAATCAATCATTTACCTAACCAATCAAAACTTGAATCTTATTTCAAGTTTACCCATCATGTAATGAAACAACCCAGACTTGAACATAGGTATGACATTTAATTCAAGTTTAATCAATAAAAATTTGATTACACCAAATTTGATTACACACCCAAATTCACAAGGTTATAATCAAATTAATCTAAGTTTTAATCTTCATTCAAACTCATTAATAAACCCCAATTATAGCTTTCAAAACTTTCCAATCATTTCAAATAAAAATCAAAGATTGAATGCCCATTCTATCTTTCTCAATCAACCACCCAATCCTAGTTTGAATGTTATTTCATACACATTGAACAATTTGAATTTAAATAGTAGTGTACCAAATTAGTTTTTTTCTTCTAACACTCCTAGATTGGTTCCATCCAATCCAAACTTCAATCCAAATTCTAATCCAACTCTAAATCAATTTAAATCTAATCTAAATCTTTCATTTAATTCTACCCCAAATCATAACACAAAATCAAACCAAAATAAAACACAATCTAATTTGAATAATTCCAACTTCAATACTATATAAATCTAATTCCTAACACCATTTGTGTTGAAATTATCAATCTTACTCAAATTTCACTCAAATGCATAATTTTGGCTAAAATTACTCAAATTCACTAAATGGTTTGAGCTTATCATATATAATTTATAATTTATGACAATGTATCTCTAAATGGGGCAATGCATTTTATGTGATTCCTAACTTTGATCAATTCATTTCAAGTCAAAATGATGATTTCACCATTTTGTGCCTTGGATCACTCTTTTCTTCTAATTTGTTAGTACATATCACATACCTTTGTTATTTTGTGTCGACAACATCCTAAATGGGATCACAGTCCATACACATCTAACATTTCTTTCCAATTCAACCTGATTTAAATTACAACCCAGTAATATGAATTTCTAACTATTTTGATTAAATGAGCACTAGTTTCCAAAGAATTGCACTAAAATGTATTAATCTTGTTTAAATCTAATTAATTAAAATCAAGAGCTTAAGTGAATTTTCCATGGAGGTTATTTATTATTTAATTATTGTAAATTTATTTTCAATATTTGCATCACCTAAATGACATCATCTATGGGGTGGAATCCTTAATCCATAAATGCCACAAATATTAGGATTATGGCCTCCCATGCCTCTTTAATTCCCCTTCTTCCCAAATCATGATGAGGGTATTTATGGATTTTAATTATATAATTGGATTAATTCATGGCCACACATCTCAATCTTGAGATGGATGGTCATGGTTGATCCTAATCAATCTCAAAATTCTATAAATAAAAGGCCTCACACTCACATTTTTAAGCTTAATTTGTGTAAAATTATAATTTAAGAATCTCTCCACAAGCCTTTTGTGTTTTGATAAATTTTATTATTTGCAATAGGATAGATTCAATTGATAGGCATAGTAGTGATTTCATATCACGAGCATAGATTATGGATAGTGATCTTGAGACAATGGAGGAGCTTGGCATCCATTTATGATGAAGACAAGAACACTACAAGGGGAAAAACATATTTTGAGCCACTCTTAGATGGTGGCATCACTTGGGAAGGTAAAAGTTACTTTATTTATTTCATTTATCCTTCATTATTATTTTAAAACCTTGTAGGAATAAGGTGGCTAAGTTTGTTAAGTTCTTTGTGCATTTTTCATGGATTTATATACTAATGTTTAACTAAACAACTTTATAATCCATCTTAAAAATACTAACTTTAACTTCAATAATCTAAACACATATCTAAATTCAAACCTTAACTAAAATCAAAAGAACCCAATCCAAAATTTCAACCAAGATAATTAAAACCTAAGGTCTAATCCATTTAATTCAAAATACAACATGCTTCCACAACACTCCAATCCAATTTTGTTTAACCAAATAGGTTTTAGTTACAAAACAAATCCTAATTCCTTGAATTTCAATACAAATGCACCAAACAATTCAAGTTAAAACCCAAACAAAAATTCAACAAACCCAAACATAAACTTTACATATAATCCCAACCTTGGTTTCAACCCAAACCCAAGTCAAACAAATTTTTATTCTTATGTAAATATAAACCTTGGTTATAACTCCCACCCCTTTCAAAATCCTCAAAACTTTAATTTAAACAATTAAACTCCAAACAGTTTTAACCAACACACTCCAAGAAACACAAACCAATAAATAAGTCAACCACCTACTTCGTTATGTCAAATGAACCAACTATCCCCATATATCATACAAGGATTTGAAAACATAAAGGATATAGTTTAAGGCTTCTAATATGGTGATTATAATCAACAAATACAATATAATTTTGAGTAAATTTGATCATATCCATACGATTTAAGTAAAATGACTACACCTTTTCCAAAGTACTTTGAACTCCAAAAATTTGAAAAGTATAAAAGGAAAAGAGATCCACCAAAGAACATCTAACTAGCTTCTATCATGCTTTTAATGAATACATGTTACATTTATTTCTTTGAAGTCTCAAGGGCCAAGCTCTTGAATGGTTCTCACAACTTCTAAAAAGCTATATTTTCACTTTTGAATACTTATCTAAAAAAAATGTTTGCCACTTATCTGATAATATCAAAAAAGACTTGACCACCTTAGATTTACAAAGCATCAAGAAACACAATGGTGAAATTTTTGATTCCTTCCTCCAAAGACAGTGAGCAATGGTAAGTCATTTTACATGGTCATCTCTTGGAACAAAGCTTGTAGACATCTTTGTGAACAACTTAAATTCAGACTTGAGACACCATTTGTTACTACTTTGAACAAGGTCTTTTGATGAAATTATTGAAAAAGGAGTTCAAGTAGAAATAAAATTTATTAACACATGTGTAATCAAAATATTTAAACCATATAATAATAATTCCTCAAAACTAATAGACAAATCAAAGTTATTTACCAAAAACAAAAATCTTGTTAGAGACAGTGTAACCAATGTCAAACATATTCAAAACCTTCAACTTCAAACACTAACATACAATCAACCAATCAATAATATCACAATTCTTGGTGGACAACCTAAACAAGGAAGACTTAAACATAAGTTCAATCAATTTGGTGACACTTACGAGAATGTTTTATGAAAGTTGGCTCATGCAAACATGATAACATGGCCAATCACTAAACCCTTTGATGAAAATATCGCCAAGCCCAAATGATATAAAGAGGATGAGTATTGTGAATACCATCAGATTAAAGGACATTCAAATAATTAGTGTATGCAACTTAATCACTATGTTCAATATCTTATTGATAGAGGTAACATAGTAATTAAAAACCAACCATCTAAACCATATAACAATAAAAAATTGGGGATATAACAAGATCCATTCCTCAATCATGATCAAAGAAAGGCTAAGTAGAAATAAGGACAACTAGAATCTAGTAACATTAATTAAGGAATTCATCCATTTGATTCTATCATCAATAACATCGATATGATGCATATCCATGTCAATGTTATTACTTTACCATCATACCAATGCACCATTATGACAATGCAATAAAATATTACCCTCCCAAGTGCATCATCTTAGAATGTTGAATGAAAGTACAACATTATTGACCATCTTGATAAAATGCTAGAAAATATTTCAATTTTAGACCTTCTCAAAACATCCCCTATGTATAAAGATATTTTGTATAAAATTCTCCAAGATTCAAATTTCCCTCGAGACATTAATCCTAAAAATTTCCAGGTGTTAATAGGTTCTTTATCAACAAATAATTAAGTAACATTTGATCATTCAGATGTCTCTCCTTTAGGTTCATATCATAACCTCCCATTGTATATAGAGGATACTATTTCTAGGCACAAAGTAAAAAAGGTTTTTATAGACTATGGTTTGGCACTTAATCTATGTACACTATGAATTATAAAACATTGGAAATAAACATCATTACAATAAAGGCATACAATAATAATGAGCATCAATCTATCAACACAATCCATTTTCCTTTGATGTTAGGGTTTGTCAATAAATAATTTCTTATTCATGTTATTGATCTTGATCTGCCATAAAATATACTTCTTAGACATCCATAGATTCATTCCATGAATACCATTCCATTCAATTTTCACCAATTTTTAAAATTATTCCATGCAATAATGAAATCTACTATATAAGGTGATCCTCATCCCTTCCAATATTGCAAGCTATTGGAAGGTAGATATAAAAAATCAAACTATCTACCAGTCACAAGTGATAATTTTACCCCATTTGAGGTTTATATTTCACTAAAAAATTATGTCCATCTAGAAATATTATTTCAAACACCTCCCCTTATTGGTTAGATTAATACACCAACTCCTTCCATCTCCATTGAAAAGGCTTCAACTAGTGAAGCATCTAACCAACCATCTAAGCAAGCTTCAAATCAGCCATCTATAGAAAAAGCTTCTAATAACCCTCCTATTGAGCAATATTCCAATCCACCACCCACTACCAGAGCATCTTCATCAGTGTTTTCCCACTTTAATATCAATGATCAAGGCATGAATTAGTACATGATTTAGGATTTTTACACAAGTACAATACATACTAATCTAAATGACTATGGCAGACCCCACCATCTAAAGGATAATAGAATGGTTAAGAAGCTTTGTAAGACAAAATTTATTAAGGGAGGTGTTTTTCAATGAACATACCAAAGATTTAAATCCTTCCTAGATTTATTCTGATGAATAGTTACTTTATTATCCAACAACAAATATCCCATTACAAAATCCATCGTGTGTAATATAATAAAATATAAAGGCAAAGGTCTTGTCCTCCATGAACAAGGTTCCATAAAACCTATCAATATAAAATAAAATAAGGCAAAACATGGTTTAGGATTTAACCCACTCAATGTGCATCTTACACTCTCCCAAAGTGATTCTTCTAGTGAGTTAGAGGATGATTCTTCAAATAATGAGATAGGTACCATAATTAGATTCTTTGAATATCTTGCCCTCACCAACCTATTTCATGAAAATATAGTCCTTAGACTTGACATTGCATATCCATCTCTCATACAATGGACCAACTATCAACACCTCAACTTGATCATTTTTATAATGATGAAGCTATATCTGAATTCTTGAGAACAAGAGATCAAATTCTAGTAGGTGACCACAATAAAGAATTTCTAATTCAACTAGAAGAATCAAAACATACTTTGGGGAACATAAATTACATCACTATATCAATTCACCTTCCACATACAAACAAGAAGAATTTTAGGAATATTTCCATCTCCATACACCACCCATAGATTATAAATATGAATTAAATCTAATTGTTGAATAAACTATTCTTGTAAACATCGACACCAAAGAATATCCTAAAATTGTAAAATTTCCCATATCAATCACTTAAGAAGAAAAGGACATATTTACACTTTTGCTTCATGATTTTTCTCATGTATTTACATGGTCTTATGTGGATATACTAGGACTAGTTTTATAATTAGTAGTTCATCACATTGTGGTACATCTAGATGCAAAACCACTAAAATAGAAGCTCTGAAATATGCATCCTAAGATTGCACTACTAGTAAAGGAAAAACTAAAAAAGTATTTGGTTGTTGGTTTCATATGTCCTATTGATTACTCAAAAATAGATATCAAACATTATACTAGTGTTGAAGAAAATATAAGGGATTAGAGTCTTCATGTATTTCTATGATATAAATAAACATGCTAGAAAGATGATTTTACATTGCCCAATATCGACATGATTGTAGATGCAACTTCAGGTCATGAGATGTTATGCTTAATGGATGGCTTTTCTAGTTATAATCAAATAAAAATTATTTTATAATATCAACACAAAACTACATTTATAACTCCATGGGGGACATTATATTATAAAGTGATTCCTTTTGGTTTGAAAAATGTTGGAGCTACATATCAGAGAGTAATGACCATAATTTTACATGAGATGCTTCATGACATTATAGAAGACTCTGTAGATGATATTATTAATAAATATAAATCTAGGAAAGATCACCATCAAGTGCTTCACCATATTTTTGAATGCATGAGAGAGTATAACATGGGATTGAATCTAAAGAAATGTGTGTTCGATATAACATCCAAATTTTTTTAGGGTTAATTATTTCATAATGTGGCATTGAAGTTGATCCTTCTAAAGTTTTATATATCATGGATATGCCTCCAACTAATAATATTAAACATCTTAGAAGTCTATAAGGAAAAATTTAAGAAATCAAAAGATTCATATCTCAACTTCCATAAATTTATCACCCATTCACCTTTTTGTTAAAGATACTCCTTTTACATGGAACAAAAATCGTGCAAAAGCATTTGACAATTTCAAGCAATATCTTTCCAACCCACTAGTACTAATTCCACCTATTGATAGTAAACCTTTTTCCTTGTATATTTTAGATACGTAAATTTGCACTTGGGGCATTATTATCACATGATGATAATGGGAAAGAATGGGTAGTCTACTACTTAAGTAAAATATTGATATCATATGAACTAAACTACTCTTAGATAGAAAAATATTGTCTCATAGTTATTTTTTATTCTCAAAAACTATGGAATTACATGTTCCATAATCAAACCAAAATTATCACTAATATTTACCCTCTTAAATATATTTTATCTAGAACTAGTCTAATAGGTAGGATGTCTAAGTGGGTTATCCTTATTAGTGAATTTGATTTAGAGTATGTTAAAAAGGAAATAGTCAAAGGACAAGTTATAAAAGATGTATTTATAGAAGCACCAATCAATATATAATCACCTATTATTTCATAATTCCTAGATGAAGCAATAATGTCTATAGATGAGTCTCTAATTTGGCATCTTTTCTTTGATGGCTCCTTTACAAAACATGGCTCAAGGGTAGGTATCTTGTTGGTCACACCTAATGGGGTTTGCATTCCAAATTGAATTCCCTTGAAAAAATAATGTAGCCAAATATTAATTTCTCATAGTAACCTCAAGATAGAAATATAATGGGAAATCCAACATCTCTTTGTTTTTGGAAATTCTAAGATTATCATCAATAAAGTCACTAATGAATTCCAAGATTGTGATGACAAGATAATACCTTACAATCGAATGGTGGATAGTTTGAAATTATATTTAAAGCACATCCAATTTGAACATGTACTAATAATAAACAATCTATCAATAGATGTTATGGCTATAATTTGTTCCCTACTAGATTTAAATACAAAACATAACAAATTTTTAGTTGAGTACTTAAGAATACTAGTTTATGATACACCTAATTAATAGATGGTTTGTGAGGTGGTTGGTCTCACTTCTCCATAGTACTCTAACATCTATAAATACATTCATAATCATACCATACCATTTAACTTATCACATAGCCAAGGCATATCCTTTATTCAACACACATCGCACTATATAGTTCTTGGCAGCACGTTATTTGAGTTTTGAAGAATCTACATTGGTAATTAGAGAATTTTATGAGGGATTTTGTGGAGCACATTAGAGTGGTATGGTCCTTGAGAAAAATATTATCAGAGTAGGCTATTATTGGCCTATAATGGAATTTGATTCTTGTGCCTATGTCAAGAAGTGTATACCATATAAAAAACATGGGGACCTTATCTATAGTTCCTCACAAGCTTTGCAACCTATACCACTACCTTGGCCATTTTTTGCATGGGAGTTATACCTCATTGGGAAAATAAATCCTAGTTATTTTGGTAGACATAATAATATTATAACATCAACAGAGTATTTTAACAAGTGGGTCAAGGAAATGCCCCTTACCTATGTCACTAGAAAGTAAAATTTCAAGTTTATTCTCAACCACATTATATGCCACTTTGGTATTCCTTTTAATCTCATTTATGACAATAGTAAATCATTCAAGAATAGAGATGTTAAAACTCTTTGTCAAACATATCATATCAAGAATAGGTGTTCCATTCCTTATTACCCACAAAGTAATTGACAAGCTGAGGCAACTAATAAAAATATTTTTGTGCATCTTTAAGAGAGTTGTCAATTAAGTTGGTCATGATTGGAATACTTAGTTATATCTTGCCCTTTGGGCATACTACACTAGTATCCACACACCCATGGGTCAACCCCTTATCCCCTTGTCTATAGCAGTGAGTATGTTCTTCCCATAGAGGTCAAGATTCCATCTTTGATAATATCATTATACCAAATTATATATGGATAATCATATTAAACTTCACACCTAAGTGAAATTGATCTCTTAGATGAGAAATGACTCAATGCTTTAAACCATCAACAAGTTTACCATAATTGCCTTCATCATAGCTATAATAAATGGATTAATGATAGGTAATTTAAAATCAAATATCTTATTCTTAAGGAAAACTAATTAAACACTAATGCTAAACTAGAGAAGAAGGGAAAATTTGAGCCTAACTGGTTAGGCCCATATATTTTTAGTACCAATTATGGATTAGGAGCTTATAGATCAACCATAAAATATGGAGAGGAGCTTGATGAACCTATGAACATAATGCACCTTAAAAAAGTATATTCTTAAATTTTATCTATATTTTGTTATTGGTATCTTGAAAAAAAATAAAAAAATAGTAAAAAAATACACTTATATCTTCTAGATGTGAGAGCTAGTTTACAAGCACTTTGGGCAAGTGCCATGGTGAAAACTAGGTTTTTGGATCTATGGGTAGACCATTGTCTATATTCACCCTTGTTATTTGGGGCATCATGTTTCAACAATCCATTTTATATTCCTAAGTTTATCATTTTACCATTTGTTAGTCATTTATCCTATAGCATGCTATGTTTAGGGTTGATATTCATACATATGAACCTGCATCCTTGCTCATGATAGTGGAAAAACATATTTATATTCCTTGTTTTAAAAATCCCAAAATATGAAAAAAAAAACATCACAAAACAAACCAAAAATATGTTAAACATCAACCTCAACACATCTACCATTCTATATAACTTTCATATTATTCACTCATTCTTGGGTAGGTCACTCACACATATTTTTCATCCAAAATTCAAATTATTCATCAATCAACCACTTTCTCATCACTTCCCATATTAGGAGAACTATATTTAGCCTAATATCCTCACATGGACTTTGGCTAGTGTGGATTATGTAGGAAACACTTAGAGACATGGGGTCTCTAAGGTCATCTCAACCACCATCTTCCCTATCATCTATTTACCCCAATCTTGGATTAGCTTATCCTCATACTTCCTCATTGATTTTTCTATACTTAGACTAGATCTTGGCTATAGTTATCACACTCTTGCTTAAGATAATAAGTCTTTGGCTATGGATTTTTATTTCTTGATCATTTGTTTATTGTCTCATTTTATATCACTAACCATTAAGTTGGTTGCTTATCTAATTTGAATCCCTAACCATTAAGTTGTTTATTTATCTTTATTCATTAAGTTGTTTATTTGTTCCATTTTATCCATAAACCTTTCCAATGGTTATTCCCTTTTTTGTTGTTTACTTTGTCCATTATGATTGTTTCTTATCATCTCGATTAATTTTCATTAGAATCACATTTTGTTTGTTATTTATAAATCATTTTGGATTATTTTATTAATATTGTTTCACTATCATTTTGTGTGTGTTTACATCACTTAGATTAATTTGGATTTTAAATCTTGTTTTAAAATTGTTATTTTCTATATTTTGAAAAGATTATTTTGTGAAATGCATAATACTATGGTTATCATTATAATATAACATGAAGTAATTTGATTTAAAATAATTTATTATGTCTTTAGTTCATATGCTTAAAACATCAACATTTTATCATGATTATTCAATATCATTGGTGGTAATATGTTTTATGTGATATTAAAAATCAGGTTGATCAAACCTCTTTAGTGTTGGAAATCCAATGCTATGAATGCAAAAAAAAAATTAAAGTAGCTATGTCATATTATAATCCATGCACTCATACATTCAGTCATACATTTCATAATCCATAATCCATACTAATATGATAAAATAATTAATACATGCTACCATAAATTAAAATGCAAGAAATATAACTAGTGATACATATATCTATAAATTTGAAAATCATGCATAAAGTCCATATAAAATCCTTATAAATAGTCCATATTGTCCATACACATAGTAAAAGGTCTCATAATAATCATGAATATATATATATATATATATATAATGTGTATGTACAATAAAATACATCTCAAAATATATATACATCGACGAATCCATCCATCATATAAACACTATGTCATGTCTCATCATATCCCTCTGAAGGAGCATCTGGTCTCGAGAATATAACCTCACATTGTGGTGTGCCTCATGGAGGACCCATCACATGCTATACCTACCCCACTGACCTCTTTGACTTAATCAGTTGAAATGATATTGCTGATGTAGAGCATCTCATAGAGTAATCTTTAAAAAATGTTAACCTTTGAGAATGTGGCACAACCTCCTTGTATAAAATCCTATAATATGTGGCATGATCCATGGACCTCATCACCCTATCTACTATACTGATCTATACCTATCTAGCTAGTAATACCCTAGAGTCTACTAGCTTAATCCTAGTTTTGTCTATTTCTTATTTGTAGTGATGTTTTAATGTTGTATAGTATAGAGTCTAGGTCTCTACATAATGTGTCACAACTATTTTAGCCATTCCATCTCCATCTGTCCCATTCATAATAGCCTATAACCTATCAACCTCAGACTATAATCATCTAATCTTAGCCATCTGGTCCCCTCTACCATGCACCACTCCCTATAATCTATAAATTTCCATGTGTAACCCATAAATCTCCCTATCACAAGATCAAATCTCCTCCTAAAGTCTATCCATAAGAGTATTCTCCTCTATATATCTTAGAGTGCATGAAGAACCAACCACATCCCATCTATCTATTTGAGTGTCTTATGTTACTCTCATGACTACATCCTCCACCTTTCTATACTCTTCACTATAAATCTCTATTAATGGAATCTCCCCTTTGTATCTAAATACATCTTTGTATCCACATATATCTCAACCTTTACCTCACATAAGATCTATACATCCTCCATCTCTATAATATCCACATCATGTAGCTAACTAATATTTATCCCACACCGTATTCCTCATGTTTGTGCTCATCCTCTATCTCTTGTAATATCCCTCCTAATCTATGCTTCTAATCCTATACCTCATGGTTATCTACTCAATTTAGCCACAAGTCTTTGTTTCCATGTCTAATGTGGTGCATATGTAATATTCAGTCTTAACGACGTCTATCGAGCCTACCACTCTATATAACCATCCATAACTCTTTCATCAATTAAATCTATCTGATCACTTGATATAATTATTTTTAGCTATTAATAACTATGATCAGATATCATTGGATCAATGGCCATACCCCACTATGCTCTCTCCTTCACTGATTATGCAAATATGTGTGGACTAGATGGTATATGTCATATCACCCTAAACTATCTCACCACCCTATTTGGGAGATATCTCTAAATAATTTAATCATGTGTCCCAATAATGTAGCATAGATTCATCATATAATCCATGTGTAATTTGTCATGTGCCCACTAAAATACAATCTCCCTGTATAGTCTCCAAGTGATCTAGTCATAACCTAGCTCATTAACATCCCTCCTGTAAAAATATAGATCACCTAAATGTGGTCTACGAGTGCCAATAATCATATGCCACCTATATGGGAATGAATCATCAACATATTGAGTGATCATGTGTCCAACTAACATCTCTATATCAATGTGCTTCTAACACCACACCTATAGTAATGTTAAAGGCCAAATCTCCCTACCATCTATATAAGCTACATGATGTAAAATCCTAGTACACATGTGCTAGTACATATGGAATCCATCCAAATCTCTCACCCATCTCCATCATATCTCCAATCACATATAGTATTTTGATAGGACATAACCTCCCACTTTTTTTAGGTATTATAATGCCATTGATAACAACCATAGGTACAATCATCAAAGAATCCATCTCTAATTTAGTACAATAACCTAAATCCACACCTCCCCTAATAATAAGAATCATAGCATCACAAAAAATCCTAAATAATGTGATCTCCTATGGACCATACCCCAAATATACATGTCTCCCTCATATCAAAATACCTAGAATCTGATACACATCCTCTAAGATGACTATCATCTCCCTTGTCGATAAGTAAAATGTACTAGTCTCACTATGCCATCTCTCAATAAGTGCTTTTAGTAGCATCTTATTTGATCAAATATCTAGCATTTCTTTAATGTAAAATAAAATAATTGCCTATAAAATTCTAAAATCATACTCTGTAAAGCTAGCCATCCACACCAACACTCAAAGTCTTCACTCTCATGTCATTAGCACTAGTAATACCTCTTACAAATCAAACACATTAGCATATAATTAATTTTAGTTAACATAAAATTCAAATCATCACTATATTACCATCATTTAAATGAAAACAAAAATAAACCAAGTATACTATCAACTCAAAATTTTCAATCCATATATTCATATAACATTTTCCTACCATTTGTTTATCTTAAACTAAAATCTTCTTTCACTCTTTCAAACATGTTTTGCTTATACATTAAGCATTTTTGCTACTAAATTGTGTGATTTTACTATTAATACATTCAATTTCACCTTATTTTATCCACATTATACCCTATAATGATTTTGCCTCTCATTTTCATGATTTTGTGACCCATTTAGATGGTTTTGCTTCCTAATTTTATAATTCATGAATTTTAATATGTGAAATCATGGGTTTTCACAATTTTTACCCTAACATGATTTTGTGACCCTATTCTATGAATTCACTTCTATGTTTCACAAATTCACAATTTTTGATAGTGAGTTCAAATGTTTTGATTCCAAATTCAAAGATATGTCATCTAAGAATTCATTTTAGTTAACTTTAAGCCCTCATTAATGACATTAAATGCAAAATATTCACAACAAAAACTAACTTACTAGAGGCTTATTCCTCTTAGGTGTCTGAAAACTATGCACTCCTCTAAATAATGATCATGGTGTGGAATGCGATCCATATTTCCTCCAAGACCCAAAAGCAACTTCTCCAATCAAATTCTTTTAGAAAATAGCTTTGAATATCCAATTTTCACAAATGAATTTCTATACCCCTTTTATTCTATTTATATTTTTTAACCCATTTCAAAAATCCCCCTCCCCTATCCCTCCATTTTATGCATTATTCATCCACTTTGACAACCTAAATATATCTATTCCTATTTTTTAAAAGTCTTACAACAATAAATATGCATAAATTCATCATTATAATTTGAAACTAAATATATTTTTCTTTTTAGGTATACAACTTATTATCTTTGGGATATATGTTTCCCACAAATTAGTCAATTGACCCCTGCATCATTAGCAAACACTAAGAGTGTAATCTAAAAAAGGTAAACATATTGTTTTTCTGATCAATACTGTAGTTTTAATTAACTAGGGTCAACCTTTTTAAATAATATACATATTGCAAGTTTGACATCAATTCTATAATAAGTTGATTTATTATATCTCCAAATTACTTTGTAAATTTCCTCTTTTCATCACTTTTGAGTGTTCATCATTTTTATTGCACAAACCCTTGAGGGGGCATCATCACACTCATTTTAATTCATTTGGGTCAACTTTATCCTTATTAATCATCAACTCTCTACTTCTTCTACTATTCTTCTAAACAATATTCCTTTATAACACTATTTCAAAGAGGGGAAATGTAGGCACCTAAATTATGTTTAGTGTCGAAATGAAACTAAAATCTATGAATAATTCTTCTTAAAATAATTTATCACATCTCCCTCCAAATTCAAACAAATGAATAACTCAAATTAATTAATTTTTCAATCTTTAAATACTTGTTTAAATATAAAATCCAAAATTTTACACCTCACCCAACATCCTCCACCTTAATCTCCCTTACAAGATGACTCATCCTAACCAAACCCATAACTTTATCAACCTCATTTGAGTCATGCCTTGAGTTGTCAAAAATTTTGACTCATTAATGATGACTCAGTTAACCATTCCCAAAAATTCTCTCAACCATTTAAAATGGTCATCATCTTCATGGGTGAGGACTCATTAGCCATCATTGATTATTTGGATCAATTAAAATATCCAAATAATCCTCCACCATTGGATCTTCCTACAAAAAATTATAAATAAACCTCAAAATATTCATTCTAATCCATCCTAAACTATTATTAATGAAGTTATATTTAATTCAAAAGTTAATCTAAGTGAATAAATGCATCCAAAAATCATTTTTGCACCAAAACACTACTCATTTTCTCTTGCATTGGAAGAGTGAGAAACCACATTATTGAATAGAAAATTAAGTTACATCAAAATGGAGGAAACTTGTATATTTAAGTTATAAGTTTGTGTTTACTATTATCTTTGTTTGTATCTCTATCTTAGGTTAAATTTAGCTTAGATTAAAATTTTATAATTAGTTTATTTATTAGCATTTCCAAATTTAGTTCATACATCAAGAATAATGTAATTAACATTGGAATATTTTGGTACATAAGGTTCTATGTGACTCTTATAAATTAGTTATAATTATATCTTGACTTTGGTACCATAAACACCACGTAATACCAATCTAATGATATATATCCCCTAATATCGGTCGTGAACTCTCTAGTTACACAAAGGGCAAAGTAGAGTGGTAGGTATATTACAAGAAAATTTTAGGGAATTAAAAATGTGGGGAAAGAATGTAAATTTAGGTTCAAACCTTTGATGATGCCTATAGTCTTGGTGGCTATCCCATTCAATTGTAAAATTCCTTTGGTGATTGGCTCATATTTTAGACCTAGCTTATCAGCCACTAGTTTGGGAATTATAGAGGTACTAACACCAATATTAATCATAAAAGTGTGAAACAAAGACTCAAATATAATGAGACATTGGTATAAAGGAGGAGGCGTATCACTTTTGACTTATTTTTTTCTTTAAGCTAAGTTCCATTTATGAGGACTGCTTTCACTTTCATTGATGGTCTAGCTGCAAGGTTGAGGTTTGATAGTTCATTTTTAAGTATATCCTTTTATATAGGTATATCCAATGTCTCCCAAATTGATATATTAATATGTTCATTAATAATTTGATCAATAATGTTGATATTATAAGTACCAACTTTTGGTTGTCTTTTAGGGTCAATAATGCTATCCTGAGCTTGTGAAGATTGAGGTAGAGGAACACTTTTCTCATTTTGTTTTTTTCCATTTATTTATATTTAGAGGATACATTAGATATATTTTTCCCTTTAGTCACTTGATAATATGGGATAGGTCCTTGAATTATCTCTTGATTACCCTCTATTTCTCTCTTCTTAGACCTAGTGTTGGATGTTATAGGAGTATCAACTTTACTTGTGCCTCCAATATTATTCATTGCACAATAATCTCATTATTTATAACTTACAAGTGTGGAATAAAGTTATAGTTTCCTTTTATTAGTATTTTTTTGTATTTTCACCTCAAATTGTGGATCTTGACAAGCTTTAACATATTCAGAAGCTTGAACACCTTGCACCATTAGAACTTGATTGGACTTGTCATTAGAGTAAATAATATAATTTTGGAGCTAATCATAAGGAAGTAACTATGAATGATCTTGGAATAAATTATATTTATAAGGAACAATGTAATTTTAAGAGATAACAACATTTGGGTTATGGTTATTATAAGGCATAACATGGATGATTGATCCTTGACCTTGGAAGTTACTTTGGAAAGGAAGTCTATTAGCTTGATTAAATTGATTTTAGCATTGGTAAGGCATATAATTTTGATCTTGATGCCTCTTAATTATGATAATATTATTACCAAAGATTTTTTTAAGAATCTTGACTTCATGTAAATCATTAGGATGGGTAGAGGCAACCTTTTATTGATTATTTGGTGAAAGAATATGAGCCAATGTGGTTAATATAAGAGGTGTAGGAGTAGGGGGCTGAAATTATAAGAATAAAGGCATAAGAGGCCTTAGGGAAAATTGGAGGTAGATAAATCCTTTATATAGATAAGTTTGCAGAAAAAGTCTTTTTTGAATAAGGGTGTGTACTAGCAAATCTCTTTTTCTTAACTGAATGGTAAGGTAATTTTACAAACTCATAAGGAGTAATCTTAGGGTAAGACCTTTTAGTTACCTTTGGGATGAAAAATTGACTCTAATATTACAACTAGGATGCTTGAAACCTTGTTGGAGTCACTAGATTTTGAATGTTGAATGTTATTACAACTGTAAGTATGTCAAGGCCAACATAAATCTTGAGTAATTTTCTTGGACTTTGGTCCATTAGACAAGCTAAAAACTATTGTCACTTTGATTTATAACCTTTTTGGAGGTTTTTAAGGTCTCCTCACTCAATTTAAACAATTAGAACTCCCTAAGGCTATGGGTGGAATATGACTAAAGAGAATCTCTAGAGAGTGATGGCTCCCTTGATGCTACACCTAAAACTAACAATACACCTATTCAAATTACAAATAAAAGGGAGAGGTAAAGTTGAAATAAATATAATAAAGGGGTGATTCACAAAATTATAGGTCTCCTCTAATTTTAATGATTATTAATTGGAATAAAGCAAAATTGAAATATGATTTCACAACTCCAAATAGTCCTTCCAACATATGTGTTTCAATATGGAGGCTCTAGCTAATAGATGAATCAAGAGATATGATTAAGAGGTCTAAAATAAGAAAATAATGAAGGTTTTACACATTTAGAATTTTAAAAACTAATTAAGACACACCATATGACCTAAAATAAGATGAATTACACACAAAGAGGTAAGATTGAAGAGGACAAATGCAAGGAAGTTGAACACTATCACTATTATTCATCAAAAACTCACTATAAGAACACTAGACACAATATGTAGGATGTATAAATAAAATTATATTAAATTCAAAGTCAATAATAAATGACAATTTAGGTATGGATTTGCCCTAACCAGCTAGAGGATCCTTTCAAATTTACTTACAAGAGTACTTATAGGAAAAAAGAGAGAGAAAATAAAGAAGAGGACATGTATAAGGATTATGATGACTGTTATCCATCACAAAATTAGTTAAAATCTTAATTTAAGGTTAAAAATAAATATACAATTCTTATAAAACATGTGTTATCTTTACTTGATAATGACTTTATGAAAGGTGGTGAATGAGTGACTATTTGTCTTCTATGACTCATCTCAATTTTTTGAAACTAGCCTCTTTTTTTGATTGAGGAGTTACAAGTCTATATTTGCATCAAGGTATTATTGAAACCATGTCCACATTATGGATATTCAAACTAATGTTGAAGGCTTGTATTGGGTCTCTTAGGAATCTTTAATGGCATATACATCTGTTACAAGGTCTCCATGAGAGACACATAATGGAAGCAAGTTTATAGTAATATTCCTTAGGATTATTAGAGGTAAAACATAGGTTTATAAAGACACCTTAATCATCACTTGCTAAAAAAATTTGTGTAAATTTAAATTATCTTGAGACAAGCTTGAAAAGGTTGGTAGAGGATTGTGTTCATCCTTATGATATCTCAACACCATTAAGCTAGCAAACTACTTACACATTAGATCTCTCAAATCTACCTTTAGTCCTTATAAATGGAGTTTTTTATGACTTGGATATTTATAAAATGGTGTCATCATGTATATATAAGAGTTACTCAAATATTATCATGCCTTAGATGACCTTAAGTAGGTTTGCACAATCATTTACTCAATACAAGCAAGGGAACAATCTTAGTTTGGCATGGTTTAAAACTTGAAAACCTATCATACCACCATGATATCCCATTGAATGGCTTATAAAATGTCATTAGACCTATGCCCAATATTAAAAACCTATTCAACTACTTATGAAGTCCTCATTCCTTTAAACACTTGAAAATAAGCTTAAAAGTGCAGTTTTAAAACTATTTCCTTATACTTTTCCTCCACACATTCTAATATTTATAACCTAATAGGTGATCATGAGGTGTGAATATTTCATTCAGGGGTTTTAAATGTATCTCATGTGCATTATAAATACTTCTAAAAGAATTTATAGTCATCGAGCTCTCTTAGAGGCTTCTTAGTAGTTTTAAGGTCTTCATCTTCTTAACAATTATTCATAAAGCTTGGTCCCCTAATCGACTAAAAAATACTAGAAATTAGAGGGAATATACATTATAAACATCCATAAATCCATTTTTCCCTATTCACCTTCTTAATTAACATCACCCATGAGGAAGATGACCTTCTCAAACTTGAAGGCATGTAGGTGTACATTTGAGATGAGTGTTTTGAGAAAAAGGTCTTAAAATTACTTGATTTTTATTATAAATATCTCCTATAGGATTAATAAATTCCCCATAATTCTTGCATATGGTTATCCAAATTATTTGACCCCTTAATCCTCCTAGAAGGTGCTTTAGCCCATGCTTAGGGTCTATAAGTAGTTTGATAATTTTGACCCTAATGACCTTGTTTAAATGGTTTATCTTCATCACAGAGGATATAAATGCTCATAATATATTATTAAATATATTTCAAAAATTTCATTAACTTCAAACCTTCATGTTCAATCCAAAACTTTCTCTTTTTCTTCATGTTTGTACCTATAGTATTGACACAATCAAGCTTAACATGCATGATCATGTTATTTCTTTGCACTTTGGACCTTACTGGTGATTTGAGTAAGTCTAAGGGATTTTGATGAGGTTGAATACAATGTTTATAACTATTTTTCAATTATTATTCATGTTTGAAAATACCTCACAACTTTAACAACTTGCCTATCATGTCAAGAGATAACAAAACATGAGGTTTTTACTTACAGGATTTGGATCCTCGGTGTTTCTTGGCAATTTGGATCTATAGATGATTTATAGAAGCTTGATGGGATTGGTAATGTTGAAAATAATTTTTAAAATTAGTTTCCAATCATTCAAACACCATGAAAACACTTCATAGCCTCAAAAATTCCTTGTCATGTTAAGAAACAACAAAACATGAGATTTATTGCTAAGATCTGTTTGATCCAAACATGAGTTTGGAATTGTATGGGATATTATAAATATATAGAATGATTCTCAAACAAAATATTTGATCTAATTATATCTAAAATTATGTCACAATAGTAAGATTGAGATGATGGGGTTTTGTAGAGTTTTAGGAGCATCAAACTTATTAATGATGGTTCATAGAGCTCTACCACCTAATCTCAGAACTATTGATATGGATTAGAAGGGAATAGGTGTAGTCTCATTATCTTAAGATAATCTGGTATAATAATTATCATGCATGAACCATCTTCATCAAATTGAGCTTCTTCACTTTATCAATGAACTGATAGAGATCTTAAGTGGGTTTTGGCCAGTTTAGGACCTGTAGCTTCTATTTTGACATGGTTTTGGGTATAATAAGACTAGAGGATGTTGTTTGGTAGGATTTTATTACCTAAGACCATTCTTTATTTGGATGAAGATACCTGGTCCAGTTTAGAAACCTACATAATCTCATTAAAACATGTTTTCTTTTTCCATGGAACTTGTTCATTTGGCAAGATGTCCTATGGAGTCCTTATTGACTTGTTTAATTATATTATAACATAACAAGATCCTCTTTTTCCTACCCTTCATACCATTTCTTACATATTATTATGTTTATATTTTAAATTAATGAACAAAACAATTTTTCAAATGTGAGTATACATTAGAAGTTGATGAATTTGGCATTTTAACTGGGTGTATGAGTAGAATGAGGCAGAACATGATCTTCAATAAGTGACAAATGGCCTAAACTAACTCCTTTAAGTAGCTCCACCAAAATTGAAGCAAATTGAACTTAGTACAAGATTAACTTAAACAATTATAAGATAATGGAATATTAACATTAAATTTTGTAAAAAAACCTTTAACAATGCGAAAACCTTCAACAATGCTAAAGTCTTCATAGATGACAATGTTAAGGGAATTGACCAGTTGTCATATCTTAAACTCTTGACAAAACCCTATAGAGACATGAAAATAAATTGATAGACAACATGACAAGACAAATCAAGGCCACCAAAGCATGACTCTCAATAAATAAATTACAAGGCTAGGTGACTCTAGTACCTATTAAAGTAGGGGTTTTCTTTTTTCTCATATTTACTTATTATGGGATTTTTTCCCTCTCTTTGATTTTTCCCACTTTCATGGATAATCTTACTTAAGTGTACTTAGAGTTAAATTTTGACCAGATGAATAAGAATTAACTCCCTTGATTGGATATTTCATTTATGGGAGTTACTCTTCTATTATTGGCTCTCTGACCATCTTTCTTAAGGGAGTTACTCATGTACTTCTATTTGTACATCTATCTTGGTGAGATATTATTCAATGGAAGATTAGTTTTGGATCTCATCTTATTTATGCAATATTCTCATGCATGTGATTTCATTTTCTTGTCACTATTGTGTTATGTACATTCTTGACTCATGCCTATCATAATCCTATACATTTACTTGATCTATATATCTTAGCATCCACTTCGATATGGTATCAAATCCACTCTGGTATTTGATTGTCTAGTTTTTTATTGCTATTAGTTTCATTTGAGATCATGAGATTTATTATTTGTAAATAAAATCTAGTTTTCACAATCCATTTGTGGGAGTTTTTCATCTTTTATGGAGTCATTTTTTGTGTATAACTAGTTCATTGGAAGCCATTACCATAGTTTTTGTGGTTTCTTTATGATTGTGTGTTTTATATGCCTTGGTTCATTATTATATAAAAAACTTGCATGCCTCCATATAACCTTAGGTCTAATCTCCTCTATTTAGTATAAATCTATGCTCAGCCTTAACTAGTTCTACATGTTTGATCCCCATTACGCATTTCTTCTATATGGACCTCATCTAAAACATTTTCACCTATTGAGAGTACTCTCATTTTTAACTAGTCAAAATTACCATTATATGAGATTCACACGTGAGTTAGTCAAGAAGTAGCACAAAAGACTCCTATCATTTTAAAGTCTTGAAAATTTCTTCCAAAACAAGCTAAGTTTATTCAAGTTATCCCTAAAGTTTTTTAGCATATTAAATTATTTTTTCATAGCTTGATTTAAAACAAGGTCAAATAAGCTACTTTTATTTTAATGCACAAGTAATGCATAAGAGGACTAGTCAAGTTTAGCATTATTAGTGGAGATTTTTTATTGTTTTTTATAAAATAATATATTGTGGGAACTATTTTAAAAGAAAGTGTTATTCTTTTTTTTTCACTTGCTCACATTATAATTGTTTCCTTGGATGCATTATCAGTTGATTCTGACATCCTCTTTTATTTTCAAAATATCATATTTTGACTCATTTCACTAATTACTTAAGATGAAATATCACCTAAGTATGACATATTTTAAGCATTCATTTTAAAAATTTTGGGGGGTTCACTATTCTATAGTTCAAGGGGGTGTATTATGATTTTTTGGATCACTCTTTGCATTATGCTTGCACTTTCATTTCTACAACAACTTCAACATGCACTACTACTATAACTCATTTATGCACTAATATATTCAAGTCCAATCAACCCACTAACTCCATTTAAATATCATGAATGGAAAATAAATATGACAATTATTCTAAGGAGTAATGGTTTATATAGGATAACCATGGGTGATGAAACTAAACCTATCATAGATTTAGAGATAGTTAAGTAGTATAACCATAGTGATGAAACCTATGGGATATTATGTCTTTCTATAGTATGTAATCTCTTATTTCACTTAGATCCTATCAAATCATCTCATTATGTATGGACCATTATGGGTAAACTATTTTGTGATCAAGATGTTATGAGAGGTTAGGGGATTGATAATGAACTCATTATCCTAAGTCCTTGCAACTTTGACACCATTTAGGATTTATTAACTAAGTTCAAGTCCTTTAGATTGAAATTAAAATAATGTGGGATAAATAAATAATATGACCAACTTATTATTTTTATACTCTCTAAATTAGGTCATGACTATACAGTCTTTGTCTCTACTTTCCATTCCACTAAAAGTGATTTTGGAATTGCATGAAAAATGCCCACTTTAGATTCTTTCATTACCAATTTAACTAGGGTGAATTCCACAAAAAATCAACCCCTAATTTTTTGGAATGGGAAAGTAAAGACTTAAGACAAAGAGAAAAAGAAGAAAAATAAGGATCAAAAGAAGAAGAAAGAATCAACCTCTACCAAAATCAACACTAAAGTCTCCTCTTCCAATGAAAAACCTAAGAAAGATAAGGTTATGTGTGCCTACTATATTTAAAATGGGCATGATGAACATAAGTGCATGAAGAAGTAAATAGATCACCTAACTCATATCTTAGAGAATAAAACAATAGGCATTCCCAATTCTATCAAGAAGAATATGTCAAACCAAGATTTTACTAAACAAAATAGCAAGGGGAAACTGAAAGAAGGGCAAGGCTCTAGTATTATTTATATATTTGAAATATTCATGGGTTATTGACTCGGGTGCTTCTCATCACATCGTCTCTTCACTAGTTGAATTTTCTTCTTTATAGCTTTGTAGCACGTCTTATGTTAGTTTAGGTGATGACACTTTTATATCAATTACATGGAGAGGGCCTATTGAAATGGAAGGAGGAACATTCAATAATGTTGTAAGTTTCCCTTCCCTATTGGGTTGATGCACAAAGTTGGGGGACAAAAAAGTGACACAATGAAAAATATAAAAGAATTATGTAAAGGGCATACACCATTTTTTGAAAAAAACCAATGCAAATGCCATAAGGGTTGGTCCTGACCTTAAATGGAATACACCCTTTAGAATTCAAAGGGTGTACGCCCTTTGTAATTTAAATTTATATTATTATACTTAATTTTAGTAAAATAAATGCAATAAGTTTACATTTAATTTTCTATTACATTTCTATTCTTATACTTTAAATTTATTTTGCCAAATATATAAAATTTGGGCCACTCTGCATCTTATAAAATTTATTACAGAGTTATAGGAGTTACCATTTAGAAGTTAATTTTTTAAATTCTATTCTAGTCAATACTTAGTTTTCATAATTTAAGGATCATAATATATAATAATAATTTAGGTTTCAAATCATGTTATGTATGTAATAGATCTATACCATTGAGGATTACATGCCTACTTTACCTACTTAAGTATCCACTACCTAATTTATCTACTTGAGTATGCCATACTTGATTAAATAACTGAGCCATATATTGATCTTAATGAGTATGCCTTACCTAAATACACAAGCCATATCTTGATCTTTAATATTCTCTAATGGTGTCAAATTAAGTGCTCCACTTACACAACCTAGTATACTTCAAGATCTTCTAGAAACTTTCTTGCCATTATGTCTATTCATAACCATAAACTATTTCTTGGTCTATCACAGAAGGTTTTTTGAGTATTTGTATTTAAATACTAATGACCTTATTATTTAATATTATATCTTGAATTCTTAGCCTTTGTATTCAAACCAAAAGACACTTTAAATGACTTAAAATAGGGTCTACCTTCAAACAAAACCCTTATTTAACTCTTAAATCACTCAATTGTACATTTTCATTTATTTCAACAAGACTATGAGGATTTCACCAATTATTTGACTCAATCTTCTTAGTGTATGAATAATTTCAACTCAAAACTTAGATGACAACAACTCTACCCTTTATAGGCCTATTAGGCCAAATTCTTCCTCTTAAGAACTTGATAAAAATAGGTATAAAACTCTTTGTTATTTTGACTAACTCACTTCAAAAAATTAATTAAAATATCAATACAATGATACAAGACTCATATGTGTCTTTACACAAGCTTAAAATACCAATTAGATCACCAAAGTGACCAAAATGTTGACCAAGTCCTAAGAACTATTATAATACTATGTGTAGGCATGTTTGTTCTTGAAAAGGTGTCCTTAATATAATATTATAAAATTATTCTTATAAATATTTATTAAGATGTTTGGAGAATATTTATGAGGATGAGAAAACAATTTCCTTTATTGCTTTATTAAGAATTGAACTTCAATGGAAACTCTGTTCTTTAGGTCTAGATGGTCTAATCTTCCTATTTGGAAGGATATTAACTTGGATTAAATTTAAAATTCTATTAATCACTTTAATTAATTATTGCATAGTGTTTACACAATCATAGTGGACTTTCATAAGAGGTTTATACTCAATCAACAAAGTAAAACACTTGAATTTTCTCTTGGCTGAGTTTTCATGTGACTATCTATAGGTAGATCAAAAAATAATCCTTTGTATTTGTAATAACATGGTGAGTTTGATCATTATACCTATTGGAATACCTTATAAACCTTATATAACAACTTACATATGAGTTTGAGAATATTCTAATAGTTTAGATGAAAGTTATGGTTATTTTTGTATCAAAAACCTTATCTTAAGGTTTGATTATGCACACAGAGATTGATAGTTTCAAATTAATTATTTATATATCTTAAAGATTATTTTTAAGACATAAAACTTGGAATATAGTATTTAATACCTCCCTCAACTTCTCCAATCTTATAAATAAAATCATGCAAATTTGTATACATGATACAAGAGACTGCAAGTGACTATAGATACACAAAAAATAGGCTTTAAAATATTTCAATGACATGAACCTTGGATCAAGTACAAATTCTCTTCAAATGAAGTTGGATTTCATTCACACATGTAATGAATTTGTGAATATAACAAATTAAATAACAACATAACTTTTATTCACAATAAAATGATTATTTTGACTACGTTGACCCCTATTTCATCTTGGTAGACTATTAAATCTACTTGAAGTCATAAAGTTATTCACTTTTTAAGATTGTTTTAACCTTAAATTATTATTTTTGTAGGTTTGAATTTGATCAAGTTGCTGGAGATGTATAGTAATTTGAGTTTTCTATCTTTTCCTTAGAGTCTTATTAACAACATTATTCTCAACTTAGAAAATGAATTTTAATTAATGGCTTTATAATTATGCATTAATGAATAGCATCTAACATTCAACCTATAGCATATATATTAATGATACAATCAATCATATATTATATATTCCACATACATAGTACTACATGTAGGTATGCAGTTAATCATACATGACATCTTCTTGTGGTTGTGATATGGTCACTCATATTGGACATGAATGCAACTAATCACCCTAGTATACTCCATTTCCACCTAAATAATTAACCCCAAACACTAAACCTTAAAACCTAAATTTTGAAACCTAAACCCTAAACCCCAAGCCCTAAGCCATAAACCTTGAACCATGAAAACTAAATAATATACCTAAACCTTATGCCCTAATCCTTAAACCTTGAACCCAAAATAGTAATCCATAGACCCTAAACACAGACCCTTAAAACCTTAAACCTATATTGTATACCCTAGACACTAAAGCCTAAATGTAAGACCTTAACCCTAAAACCTAAAACATAAACCCTTAACCTTAAACACTCAATTTTAAATACTAAACCCTAAAAGAAACTCAAAATCAAGAATGTTAAACTCTAACCAATGAACCCTAAACCCTAAACCATATACCCAAAACCTTGAACCCTAAACTCTTAACCCTAAAATATAATCTTGAAAACCTAACTACTAAACCCTAAAATGTGAAATTTGAACCCCAAACCCTAAACCCATAACCATAAAACATCAAAATCAAAACCCTAAAATCTAAACCTTAAAACCTAAATGTTGGAACCCAAATAACCGACCCCAAAACCTAAAATATAAACCTTAAACCCTAAACCCTTCACCTCAAACCCTAAAAAATGAACCCTTAACCATGACCAATAAACCTAAACACTAAACCCTAAACCCTAAATCTTAAAACTTAAAACATAAATCCCAAATCTTAAACTCTAGGCCCTAATCCATTAAACCCTAAACACTAAAACTTAAAACCAAACCCAAAACCCTAAATCATATGATGTAAACCACAAACCCTGAATAATAAACCATAAATTAAAAACCTATACCCTTCACCATAAACCCTAATCTCTAGACCTTAAGCCATAAACCCCTATCCTTGAAACTAGAATCCCAATAACAAAGCCTTAAACCTTTAACCCTTAACCCTAAATTCTAAAACATAATCCCTAAAATATAAATCCTAAAATCCAAACCTAAACCCTAAAACCTTACACTCAATCCTTAAATTCTTAACCCCAAGCCTAATACCATAAACCATAAGTCATAAACCCCAAACATTAACTCCTAAATTAGAAATTGTAAACCCAAAACCTTAAACACTAAACCTAAATCCTTAATCCCTAAACCCTAAAACCTAAAAATAAAACCAAAAACCTAAAACCATAAATTCTAAACCATAAACACTAAACCCTAGATCATAAAGCCTAAGCCATAATCCAAAAACACCAAATGCTAAATACTAAAGACTAAGGTCCAACCCCCAAACCCTCAACCAAATACCCTAAACCTTAGACCTTAAGTGTGAAAATATAAACCCCAAACACCAAATCCCAAACCCTAAAAGCTAAACCCTTGGTCCTTTAAGCCATAAACCATAAATCCCAAACCTTTAAACATAAAATATAAATTATAATCCCTAAATCTGAATCCTTAAGACATAACACTAAAACGTGAACCCTAAACACTAATCCATTTACCCTAAACCCTAAATTATGAATCTTGAACCATCAACCATAAAATTTAACTCCTAAATTTCTAAATCCTACAACTCTAACCATAAACCATAATCTTGAGTTATCAATTATATATATAAAGGATAGGGGTCATTCTCAAATATATATAAAAAGGAGTGACTAGGGACATTTGTGTAAAAGGATTGATAGTGGATTCAAGATGAATTCCTTAATAATTTTTAGGTTTTATAATCAATGTATCTATCAATATGAATAAACAACTATCCTATAATATGTAGGCATACATCTATTAATGATACAATCATTCATACATTACATCTACCCCATACCTAGTACTACATGTAGGTATGATGTCACTCATACATGACATATTCCTGTAGTCATGATACAAGAACTCATACCAGACATAAATGTAGTTAGTTACCCTAGTACACTCCATTTCCACCTAAACCATTAACCCTAAACCCCAAACCCCAAACTCTAAACATCATAAACCTTGAACATTGAACCCTAGAATTAAACCTTAAATGTCATAGCCTCAAATGGTTTACCTTAACTTTTTAACCCTAAACCCAAAACAATAATACTTAAAACCTAAAACCTAGACCTTAAACATGGAACCTTAAAACCTTAAACCCTATACTTTATACCCTAAACCCTAATCCTTAAAACCTAAACTTTAATTCCTTAACCCTAAAGTTCAAACCATAAGCCTAAAATAATAAATCCTAAACAACAAAAAATAAAACATTAACCCTATACCCTCAATATTAAACACTAAAACCTAAACATAAAATTAAAAATCATGAACCTTAAACCCTAAACACTGAACCCCAAACCCTAAACCTAAACCACAAACTTGGAACCATAAAACCTCAAATCCAAAACTATAGACCCTAAACCCTAAAACTAGATAAACCCTAAATCTTAAAATCTAAATTCTATAACCCAAAAAATTAACCCTAAACACTAAACTATAAACTTTGAACCCTAAACCCTTAACCCAAAACCCTAAAAATGAAACCTAAATGAAAAACACTAAACCTAGATGATAAACACTAAACATACATTATGAATACCACACCACAGAGGAATGATGCAAGCATTGGTTTTTATGCTCAACCCCCCCCTCTACTTTCCTATCATAATTCCTACACAACTACAAAGATTTAAATTCAAAGATAAAACATGCAATAGTAAATTTTATGGCACAAATGCTAATAATTTATACTCATGACCCACATCACTCATTGAGAATAAATAAAAAACATTAGAAGATCCAAAATGTGTTGACCCTTTCAATTAATGTTTATAACCCAAATAGGAAACAAATAATTATGTATATAAGAATAATTTCACATCTTCCTCATCAAAATATGAATGCCAATGATGAACTAACCCAAACACTAAACTCATCAACATCTGTAGAGCATAGGTGATAAGAGGGGTGATATCTAATAGTTCTAAAGGTCAAATGTATGAAACCATCAAGAAATGGAAAATCACATGTCATCAAGTCTATTACTAGGTGGGTGAGATGGGAATAGGGTATCAAAAACCATTATAGTGGCCAAAGGATAAAGCTCATACTGACTTGAAAGACCCAAACATCAACCTACCACTCTTCATAGAGTAATAAGAGATCCAAGGTGGAATAAACCATGATACATAAATTTGAGGCAAAAATAAAGTTCAAGCCAACATTTGATCTTGCATTAAAGAGGAAACATAGTGTTTTCCATATGTTTACTATTTATTTATGAACTTGAGTATACATAACATTACAACATTTATTTCATATCAAGGGGAATTAAAAATCTTCCTTTCTTGTAACTTATTTTCCCACATAGAAATTCAATGAACATCCTCCCCCCATAGTATTTATAAGTTAAAATACATGTCATGATTCCCATAAGGATACCATGATAATCATGTTAATTTTTAAAAATGCATCATTAGCAATGAATTTCATAATCCTAATGAAACTTGGGATTTCAATGTAACTTAGGATCCTAATATAGATCGGTATGGTAGTGCAACTTGGGCTTGTAATGTAACTCAAGCTCACAATGCAATTCCAGATGGGCAATTTAACTCAAGCTCCCAATACAATTTAGACTCCTAATGCAAATTTGGATGGAAGTGAAAATTGGGCTTCTAGTGTAACTTAGGATCTAAACAAAACTTAGGATGGAAATGTAACTTAATCTCACAATACAACTTAGGATCATAATGAAGTGCATGATCATAATGCAATTTAGGCATGAAATGCAACTCAGGCTCATAATGTAGCCCATTTTCACTTATCAACATTGTATCAATTTAACATTAAAGAGGAATATAATTTGCATCATATTAACTCTTTTTCTATGCCACACATACATACCCACATCTAAATATCATATCAACATTTTTTTTACACTATGGATGAAACATAGTTTCCTTAATTATAACTCATTTTCCAAACTAAAGTATACGAACAAACTCAAAGAGGTAATTTTTGATCTATTATAATTTATCATCATCCCTCAACTTTCAAAATGAATATCTACCATGAAAGTGTAAAAAGGATGTTATATTATTTCCACCATGGAAATCATTAAACAATATCCCTACAGTAATCCATTAGGACCCTACCTAAACTACCAGACATGATTGAGAGTAATCACCCTAGTACACTCCAATCAGAACAAAATGAATCGAAACACCATTCAAGATTCATATAAAAAAGATAATGTTTAATTTGAAATAAATTTATATTGACTATTATATTGGAACACACTCTACTATGTGAGGGAGTGACAAGGGATGATGAGGAAGTGATTAGGTATGATGATGGCTAATGAGGGAATGATTAGGGATAATTAGAGATGAGGATGGATGAGGATGGGGTGGCTAGGGATGATTAAGGATGATGAGGGTATTTGAAATTTATCATTGATGTCATGGAGGTGTTCTAATGTGTGGATGAATTTATTTGATATCCTAAGTAATAATGATAAAGTGTTCCATGTGCTTGTCCTAGTGTGCTTAAAGGAGGATTGGTTAATCTTAAGTTTTGACATGACTAGAGATATTCAAGGATGAGTATGGTGATTTTAGCATGTGAAATGGGTCATATAAATGGTTAAGGATGATTGGAAAGGTTTTTTTCATGAGTGGAATTCATCTAGTAGTCCATAGTTTTCATCTAAATAGTTTATGTCTAGTGGTAGAAAATTTGAGTAGGTAATTTGTTGACATCACCATTACCACATGTGGACGAATCAAGGAGAGTTGGTCATATGGTTATGATAACATTAGTCCATAGTTAATATGTGTTAAATATCAGCCCATGTAACTAAGGGTACTCAAATATATGATGGTGAAAATTTGGGCTCCTAGGTAGTTTGACATTATTTTCCCATACTTTGCCAAACATGCATGAGGCAAGAAAGAGCCAAGTAAGCAGTTTGCTGATGGTATATCTCACAAATGTAGAAATTTAAGAATAATATGATCATATGGGTTTATTTATTCTTGATCTTAGTTAATTTTATTTAAATTTTAGGTGATTCACTAAAGCACGTCAAAAGATATACATGTGTAAAGTTGGCCTTTCAAAGAATTTTTGACATTGATGGCTCTGTGGTAGAAAAATATGGATAAGAATTTTAATATCCTTATGTATCATAAGTGTGAGGGTTACAAGATTATTTTTTCACATTTTTGGATTATCCTATATGATTATATCATATGGTCCAAATTTGAGATCATACAAGTGACCGAGGTAAAAGTTATTGAGGTTCAAAGTTGGCTTCTCATAACAGATTGTAATGGTCCCTATACTTAGTCAATTTTTCAAGAGTTAAATTTCAAGACCAAATGGAGATACAAAAATTCATGGGTGATCATTTAGATTGATCTAATGGTGTATTTAGAGTCACAGAGGCCATAGTGACAATTATTTAAACGTTGAGTAAAGGTAAAGGATAAGGATCCAACGGTAAGCAGGTCTTCATATAGATTTATTAAATGGTGAGTGATATATGATAAAGATCAATATGATCCATAGAGATTGATGGTGTGAATTGATTCAAGATAAAAATATTTCATGATATGAGGTCAACTATCTAAATTTTAATTGTGACTGTTTGAATTCAAATATTTGAATTTATCAAAGGAAAAAAACTAGTGCTCTATATTTTGGTCATATCTTTTGATCTATACAAAATTTGATCATGGTGTAAAAAGAAAAAATTTAGAGGATTCCAAGGTGCATATGTAAATATTAATTTTAAGGTATAAATATATATATATATATATATAAATATATTTATCTCTATATTTTAATTTGTGTTTGACTATGTTCTGTGAGTAACTCGAGAAGGTTATTTGAGCTTGTTCAGATGTTGTTTTGAAATGTTATGATGAATTACCTATATGGGAGTTTTTGAGAATAGATAATGATGGTTTATGTTAATTATTAGTGTTTTATCAATCTTATGTAGTGTGAACAAAGGTTTACAACTTTACTATGCATTCGTTCATGGTGATTGTGTGCACAAAATATTGTTTAAGTGATTTGTGCTTAAATAGAAAAGTATTGTGATGGATATGGAAACTTAAGGAGGACCTATAGATCATGTATCATTGGTTCATGAGTTTTAAAAGTGTTCTTATATTCTTATTTTAAATATATAAGTGTCAAATATCTAAGTGGGTTTCCATAGGACCTAAAAGTGACTTAGGCCTATTTGAAAGTGGATTGTGCTTAAGTGTGACCTATGAGAGATGCTTTAAGGGTGAATGCATGTGTTATGGATGATAGGAAATATTTTTATCTTTTTATTTCATGATTTATCTATATATATTGAAACTAAATGTGTTATTTTATAGACTTGGATGTGATATTTTAGAGAAGGCTTATGTGAGGAATATGCATTGAAGTAAAGAAGGAAGGATAAGTAGTGTGCCTATTGATTGAGTTAATGAGCAGAACAATTTTTTAACTATGTTTATGAACATTAGGTCATGTTAATAATGTCAAAATAGTTATCTTACAATTTTAGGATATGCCAAGAGCTCTGAGTGTGCATATGAGGATAGTTTGATTGAAGGAGGAGAAAGACCGTGGCATGCCTATGTGAGAGGCATGTATGAGATAGAAAGGGAATTTATGTAGAAGTTATAGAGCCATCATCAGGTGTTGAAGATATTAGTACTAAGGTGGAGGTTTTCACTTCAAAAGGGTCTAAAGGACTTGGTATTCTTTATGGGAAATTGTTCCTTATAAAAGAGGTGTTCACTAAATACCTTTGGTTAGGAGGACATGATTAAGGTTTACTAGTCTAAATGAATTGATAGATCTCTTATTTGTAATTTCTTATTGGATAGTAGTCCATGTATTGTAGACTTGAGAGTATATTTTATTCCCAATGAGGGTTTCCCATATGACCTATGTGTTTGATCTTGTGTATGAATTGAATTAATGAGCTCTCTTATTAAATGTTGCTTTATCAAGTTGATATATTTTGATTGCTTAATAGTTTAAATGGACTAAAATTATAATTTAAATATTTGGACTCACTGATTCACCCCCCCTCTCAGTGATTGTACCTCTAACAATTGTTAACAAAGTGGGTCCTTTGGTAAAGGCTTGACAATTTTAAGGTCATCCAAGGTACAACATGGGTAGTCATCAAGGAGGTTTCTCTACTAAGCAAGCACTAATGTTCAATGGATCTAATTATGCATGTTGGAGTGCCAAGATGAGGACATACATCATATCCCTATGGCTTTTTGTATGGAAATTTGTTGTGGATGGTTATGTTTCTCCTACTATTCCTCCATCTAGTGCTACAAACAAGAAGTTATTTGAGAACAATTCCAAGTCAATGAATGTTATTACTTGTGGTCTTTTAGAGACTAAATACACCAAGGTAATACATTGTAAATATGTTAAAGAAATATGGGAAAAATATATATCATTTATGAAGGAGATTTAAATGTCAATCTTGCTAAGTTGTAGACTCACTGAAGGCAATTTAAAAGTTTCAAGATGAATGAATAAGATTATATGGCATATTTTTTGTAGAGAGTTGATGAGATTGTAAACATCATCATAGGTCTTAGAGATAACCTTGAAGAAACTAATATAGTTCAAAAGGTATGAAGGTCTAATCCCTCAATTTTGATCCTAAAGTATCTATTACATAATAAATTCATGATCTTATTCAAGTGAAGTTGTATGAATTTGCATGACATCCTTACTACCTATTAGATGAAGAAGATTGATGATATAGCACTGAAGAAAGAACCAAATTTCACGATTGAAATGAAGTCAAAGAAGAAATTCCAAGGTAAGAAAACCAAAGAGGATGACATTTTTGATATAGATGAAGATGATATAATTTCTTTGATCTCAAAAATGTTGAGAATAGGTTCAGGCAAGTATAAAGGTAAACTACCCCTCAAATGCATCAATTGTGGTGAGATAGGACATTTTGTTAATAAGTGCCTTCATAAGTATAATAATGATGATGATGATGATGCAAAACATGATAAAGGCAATGATGATGGAAAGAAATCATATAGGTCATATAAAAGAGAAAATGGATTTAGAAGGTTTAATAACAAGAATTACTTCAAGGACAAGAAAAGTCTCTACACTAAATAAGATTGTAACTCATCATATGAGAGTGAAGATAGTGAATTAGAGGATGATCATGAAGATGATGTTCCTTTTGAAGAGGAATCCCTATTTATGGATGAAGAAAGTATTTTCTCACATCAAAAGGAGTCTACTTGGAGTGATTCAAATGATGATGAAGATGAGGTGGAATATGAGACTATATTGAAAAATACTCTTGAATAACTAAAGATTAAGAAGAAGATTAACAATAATATGAAGTCTCAACTCAAAGACTATGAGGAGAAATTTAGTGTATTTGAGACAAGAATGAATGAAGACACCAAGAAACATGAAGATATGGTCAAGCATCTTAGTTGTCAATTAGAAATCATGTCTAAAAGCATAAAATATGAATAAGATGAATGTTCAAGGTATGCTTCTAAGATTATGTCTTTGAAACATGAGTTAGAGAAGTCTGAAATCAAGGTGAAATCATTTTTCAAGTTTGATAAAAGTTCTAATGATCTAGATGATCTCTTAAAGAGTCAAAATTTAGCTAGTAATAGATATGGATTAGGTCTTAATGAAGAGCCCAAAGTTTCTTCTCAAGTTGACATGAATGTCAATGAGAGAAAGGTGGATCAGAATTTGAAGGCAAAACATCAAACAATGAATGAAGGTGCTAGAAAAATGAAAACAAATCAAATCAGATAGCCAAATGCTATGATGTATTCAAGTTTCAATGGTTATTATTACACATGTAATCAATTTGGTCATAGGGGTAGATAATTCAAGAGACCTATTAGAAATGAATTTTCTTGGAATTATGATGGGGTAATCAATTAAAACAAGTAAGCAAGGTTGAGTGATTCAACTATCATGATATGGGACACTTTACAAAACATTGTTTAAATAAGGTAATACAAGATAAGTTTACATCAAGGAGTATAGTCTACTATAACTATGAATAGAGAGGTCACATTGCTATATTCTACAAGCAAAGGTCTAAAAATCAAAATAATTTCAATCAAGTTCCAAGACTACAAGGAAAAAAGGCAAGTTAACTCATGGAAACCAAATGTGGTGAGTGTGGGTCATGATGAGATTATAGGTCCAAGTAATCTATTTTCTATGGTCGAAAATTATTCAAAAGGTGAAGAGTGCCAAGAGCTCTCATTGGCTCCTCATGTTGTGAAGGAGAAGACCAATGTACTGATTAAGGATAGTCCTAAGATGTGTATGGATCTATGTGAACATATTGATATTTTTGAGAAATATTCATGCGAAGAACACCAATTGATAGTGTCTAGTGATGAGGTTCTAAGCTACAAGGTTGTTTCTTCAAAAGAAAAGGTATGTCAAGATTATATATTTGTTCCATGTGTTATCAATCCACTCTTAGAAGAGAAGGAGAATGATATAGAAAAGGAATGAGTTGTCATAGTTCAGATTAAAGAGAAGAAAAAAAAGAGAAAGATGTCTCATAGCTATAAGAGGATTCTAATAGTTACTGAGAAAATGTGGGCCACTCCTGGCTTCACTTTATTTTAGAGCATTATGGTGCAAAGGATGTCTTTGTCTATGATTATTAAGAGACTCATTTTAGTGAAAAAATAAGTGTTGTTATGGTGTTCTTCAGATGTTCCTAGAAGGATAGAGATAAGTGTTTTCAATTAGATCAGGTATGTCTAGGTGGAAGATATGTTGTGGTGATGTCAAAGAGATGTCATAACTATATATGGTCAGTCTCCAAGATCAAAATGGGTGTTTTCAAGTGGCCTGATGATAATGATGCAATGTCAAAAAGGATTTTGATTCTTATAAAGGTTTGTGTACTTATTTGAGATGTGTTCCAAGTAATTTCAAGATTTGAAGATCTTTTGTGTATAATTGGAAATTTTTATTTCTCTCAGATTTCTTAGTTTGTGCTTAAGGGTATGCAGGTCCTAAAATGGGCTATAGATGTATGGGTTTCCAAAGATGTGAAACTCAAATCTTGGTCTAAAAGTTCATGATGGGTGTCTCGAGGTGTGGAATAAGTTTCAGAGGTGTCCAATGACCAGAAGGAGGCTTGTTGATCCTATTTGTTTTAAGATTCTAAGGTTTTGGGCCATGCTATAAAAGTGCTCTACCTTATGAGTTGAGGTTTGAGGCTTATTAATAGGATTAATGGGCCAAATGGGTTGTCAAATCATTATTCATAGAGAGTTCAAGGTTTTTTTTCAAGTTATTCATGTTTTTGTCAAGATGGAGGCCTAATTGATAAGTTAGTTTATGAAGGAAGTATGTTTCAAATGATGAGATAGGTAAATCAAATTAGTTAACTTAAGGGGGCATATAAGAGTGCTCCAAATATGAAGTTTAAGGTCTTGATGGTATGTCTATTGAAATTTGTGGGCTCTACAAGTTCTAGGTAGGGATACAAGGAATCTAGACAGGCCTAATATGAATATTTGATGTTTTTTCTTAGTGTTTCTAAAAGGTCAAGGTATGATAATTTAAAGGTGAATTATTAGGATTGTTTTAGATCATGTTTCCTATTTGATATATGGCTAGTAATTTGTATGGTGGTTTCTCATGATGTATGGAGATATGAATTTGCTCAAAAGGTAAAATGGCTCAAAAATATTAGGGGGAGTCCATTTTAGATGTTTTTTGGTGAGTTACATTATATTTACATTATTTTGTGTGTTCTTTAGTCATTTTTTGTAGTGCTAGGTTGAATAAGAGTGTTAGCATGGAGTAAGAGGAAGTTGTCAAGGCAAGAAGAGGTTAGATCAAGGTAAGGGGGAGTTTGTATCATATTTTTAAGATGGTCATTTAATATTGATGGTTTTTTCAGGTCTTTAGGATCAGTTGGTGCCCACTTTTTCATTGTGTCAAAGGGGGAGAAATTTCCTATTGTTAGAGTTCTTGAAGAGAAAGAAGGTGTGTTGAGTGATGTTTTTTGACATCAATGATAAAAGGGGAGATTGTTGGAGAGTTGTCAGTGATGTCATGTAGGTGTCTTATTGAGTGGATAAAGTTATTTTATATCCTAAGTAACAATGACAAAGTGTGAAATGTGTTTTTCCTAGTGTGCTTAAAGGAGGCTTGGTTGATCTTCAGTTTTGGCATGATTAGAGATGTTTAAGGATGAGTATGGTGATTGAATCATGTGCAAGGGGTCATATAAACGGTCAAAAATGATTGGATATTTTATGTGCATGAGTGTAATTCATCTAGTATTCCATATTTTTCATCTAAATAGTTTGGGTCTCGTGGAAGTAAATTTGAGTAGGCAGTTTGCTGACATCACCATTGTAACGTGTGGATGAGTCAAGGGGAGTTGGTCATATGGTCATGATAAAATTAGTCCCTAGTTGATATGTGCTAAATATTATGTCTTTAACCTAAGAATAATTAAATATATGAGGGTAAAAAGTTAATTTCCCAGGCAGTTTGACATTATTTTCCCATAATTAGCCAAACTTGAATGAGGTAAGAAAGAGCCAAGTAAGTAGTTTGGTGGTGGAATATATCACACATGTGGATGTTTCAGAATAAGATGATCATATGGGTTTGTTTAGTTTTAATCCTAGTTAATATTTAACAAATTTTAGGTCATGAACTTAATCACATCAAAATATATGCATGTGCAAAGTTGGACTTCTAGGAAATTATTGACATTATTGGCTCTATGGCAAAAAAAATGAGTAAGCATTTTAATATCATTATATCTCACATGTGTGATGGTTACAAGATAATTTTTTCACATGGTTTTATTATACTATATTAGGATATCATATGGTCTAAATATTAAATCATATGAGTGAGCGAGGTAAAAGCTATTAAGGTTCAAAGTTGGCTTCTCAGAATAAATTGCAATGGTCCCTATACTTAGTCAATTTTGCAAGAGTTAAAGTTTAAGACCAAATGGAGATCAAAATATTCATGGGTGATCATTAAGATTGATCTAATGAACCATGTTGAGTCAAAGAGGTCAGAGTGACTATTGTTTAAATCTTGAGCAAAGGTAAAGAATAAGGATCTAATGACAAATGGGTTTTGTACAGATTGATCAAACTATGAGAACTATAAGATAAAGTCCAAGATGATCCATAGAGATCAATGGTGTGAGTTGATTAATTATTTAAATATTTCACAAGATGAGTTCAACTATCCAAAGTTTAACTATGACCATTTGAATTCAAATATTTGAATTTATCAAATAAAAAAACTAGTACTCTTTATTTTAGTCATATCTTTTGATACATGTAGAATTTACTCATGGTGTAAAAATAAAACTTGTAGAGTATTCCATGGCACATATGGAGATATTAATTTAAATGTCTAATTGTTATATAGACAAAGATATTGAGATCTAAAGTTGACTATGTGTTTGATTATGTTCTACAAGTAACCCAAGAAGGGTATTTGATCTTGTTCTGATGTTGTTTTGATATCTCATGTTGAATTAGAAATATGAGAATGTTGTAGACTCTATAAGGATGATCTATGTGAATTATGAAGGTTTTAAAAATTGTATGTAGTATAAACAAATGTTTATAATTTGATTGTGTATTTTTTCATCGTGATTATGTGTATGGAATATTGTTTAAGCAATGTGTGATTAAATAGAAGGGCACTTTGATGGATATAGACACTGAAGGAAGACCTATAGATCATGTGGCATGGTTTAATGAGTTGGAAAAGTTTTTTTAATTCTTAGTTTGATCAAAGAATTGTCAAAGAGATGATTAGGTCTCCATAGGACCTAAAAGTGACTTAGGCCTATTTGAAAGTGGATTGTTCTTAAGTGTGACCCATGAGAGATGCCTTAAGGGTGAAGGCATGTGTTGTGGCCAATAATAAATATTGTGATATTTTTAATTAATTATTTCTCTATATATAATGATACAAAATGTGTTGGTTTCTAAACTTAGATGTGAGATTTTAGAGAAGGCTTGTGTAAGGAATATGCATTGAAGTGAAGAAGGAAGGATAGGTAGTGTGCCTGTTTATTGAGTTAATGATCAAAACAATTTGTTGACTATGTACATGACCTGTAAGTCATGTTATAATAGTTATATTAAAATTTGAGAATATGAAAAGAGGTTTGAGTGTGTATATGAGGATATTTTGATTAAATAAGGAGAAAGATTATGGCATGCCTATGTGAGAGGCCTACATGAGATAAAAAGGGAATTTATGAAAAGGTTAGAGATCCATCATTAGATGTTGAATACGTCAATACCAAGGTGGAGGTGTTCAATTAAAAGGGGGTATAGAGGACTTGATATTCCTTAGGGGTAGTTTTTCCTTGTGAAACAAGTGTTTCACTAAATACCTTTGGTCAGGAGGACATGATCAAGATTTTTTGGTCAAAAGGAGTTGATCGGTCTCTTGTTTGTAATTTACTATAGGATAGTAGTCCATGTGTTTCAGACTTAAGAGTGGGTTTTATTCCCCATGAGGGTTGCCCACAAGAACTATGTGTTTGAACTTGTGTATGAATTAAATTAATGAGCTCTCTTGTTAAATGTTTCTTGATCAAGTTGATATATGCTGATTGATGAATAGTTTAAAAGGACTACAATTATAATTGAAATATATTGACTCATTGATTCACCCCCCCCCCCTCTTAGTGATTGTACCTATAATAAAGGGTTGATGATGGAATGATTATGGATGATGAAAGACAATGAAATATGATGAAGGATTGACTAGGGATGATAAGAAAAGATGATAGTTAATGAGGGAGTTATTAGGGATGATGAGGGATTATAAGAGAGTGACTAGGTATGACTAGGGATGATGAGAGTTGATGAGGGAGTATTTAGGGATGATTAATGACAATGAGGGATGATTATGGATGATGAGGGAGTGACTAAGGATGATGAGGGTTGATGAGGGAGTGATTATGAATAATGAAGGATAATGATAGCTAATGAGGGAGTAATTAGAGATAATGAGGGGCAATGAAAACCAATGAGGGAGTGAATAGGGATGATAAGTGAAAATGAGGGTTGATGAAGGAGTGAGTAGGGATGATGGTTTTAATGACATAGTGTCCTATGTGAATTTAGAGTTTTAGATTATGATTTTATTCTATGTGACTTTGGAATAATGCATGAGATTGGAATTGAAGAATGCATAGATTGACCATTTGTTTGAAATTTGTTTTAGACTAAATGGTATATTTTTATAATGAATTTTTAATGGTGTTTCAATTCATTATATTTTTAATGGAGTCTATTAGGGTGAATAGCTACATTCATGTCTGGTATATGTTATTGTATCATGACTATAGGTAGATTTCATGTATGAGTGATTTTATCATGACTATAGGTATGTTACAAGTTACATGCTATAGGGAAATAATTTATTCATCTTGATATATCCATTGATTGAAAATCCCACAAATTATTTAGGAATCCACCTTCAAGTTTAGGTATTCAATCAAGTAAGGCATATTCAAGTAGGTTAATTAGGTAGGGCATACTAAATTAGGTAAAACATGGGCATAATCAATGGTATAGATATATTATATACATAAAATTATTTGAAACCTTATTTCTCATTCTATCTTCCAATCCTAAAATTTTGGAAATTAAGTATTTATCAAATTGGATTTTAAAAAACTAACTTCTAAACGGTAACTCCTACAACTCTGAAATCAATTTCATAAGATGTAGAGTGGCCTTAATTTGTTTTATTAATTAAAATAAATTTAAATTATATGAATATAAAATATAAAATAAGTTAAATGTAAGCATACTCCATTTCAACATTTTAATATTTTTTTTGCATTTTCCCTCCAAATTTGCCTTGGGTACAGGGTTGGGGAGGTCTAAGCCTAGCTTGAAACTAGCCATGGAGAAACCCACTTGTTTTATATGAAATTTAAGAGTTTTTTTGTCTTTGTCAACACATTTGATCATGAATATTTTATAGTTTTAGAATATATAATTTTTTGTAATTTTATAATATTATTTCTAATTATTACTTAATTTATACATAACATACCTCATTATGGACTCCATACATATCATCACAAATTACCCTATAAAATTTTCAATATTAATTGAATGTTTATAAAAATTATATCTCAATAATCTATACATTGCCAAATATGCTTTTAAAAAAGTAATTTTCATGAAGTTACAGTCAACAAGTTATGGTAATACACTTGCAGTTTCAATTTTATAGCTATCTAAAATTATTTAAAAATTATATGTGTGTGTGTGTGTGTGTGTGTGTGTGTGTGTGTGTGTGTGTGTGTGTGTGTGTGTGTGTGTGTGTGTGTGTGTGTGTGTGTGTGTGTGTGTGTGTGTGTAATAAAAAATTAATAAAAAATATTATCAATAATCTTTGACATTTCACTTATCCATATATGAAGTTTCATACAAATATTCATTTGTTTACTAAAAAAAAGTGTGTTCATACAGATGTAATCTCCTTATCTTTAAACAAAAAATGATCAACCTATCATCATAAATGCATATATTTCTCACACTTTTATCATTTGGGTTTTGAAAAAAAATTATATATTTATAAACTAAATTCAAAATTCCATAATTCATGTTCTTATGTCATTTTAAAATTCATCTTTGAATTGTCTCTAACATTCTCTGCAAGTTCAACTATTGTTATTTTAAGAAAAAAGTGTCACTTTATACCCACATTTTTTCCTATTATGCATCTACCCTTTCAACCAATACCCTATTAGTACATCAAATCACTCATATTAGTAAATGCATGAGGTTTGAGTTTTTACCATATTCAATTATCACCATGTAGTTGCAGAGTAATTTTATAGTGGCTGTGGGTAGGGAAGATCACCAAGCTAGGTTATACACCTCACATTTTCACCTAATTCTTATCCAACTACATTGTTGACTCATTCATACGTAATTATAAAATTAAGGCATGATCATTTTGGCCACCTTAACTACCACTACATTGAGTAACTTAGAAAAAATGACATAGTAATTGGTTTGCCTCGAGTCCAAATATCTAAGGGTATTTGTGAGGGTTGCTCTCTTAGATGGTTTCACAAGCATTGGAGTTATTATAGAGTGATGTATTTGGGACTTTTCCCACTCTATATTTTAAAATGGCTAAGTAAATTCTCACATTCATTGATGATTTCTCAAGATATAGATGGGTCTACTTTCTTAAGTAAAAGTTTGAAGTGTTTGAAGATTATCAAGACTTGAAGGCACATGTTGAGAAATATTCTGAGAAATCCATCAAGGTTATTCAAACTGATAATGGATGTGAATATGTCAAAAAAATATTTGAGTAGTTTTACACCATAGAGGAGATTGATTTTTAGTAGACAGTTACTTACAGTCCTTCACATAATAGAGTCATAGAACATAATAAAATATCCTTGAAAGAGATGGCTAGATGTATGATTCAATCTGAGTCCTTGACACCTTAGTATAAATCTAAAGCCATTAGTTATGATTTTTATATTCATAATAAGTTTATTCAAAAATATTTGAAAGGCATAACACCCTTTGAAGTTTGACATGGGAGGAAACTTGATGTTGATCACCTTAGGGTTTTCATATCTCCATCTATGACATGTATACTAAAGGAAATATGAAAAGCTATGGAACCTCAATCCAAGCCTTATATATTTTTAGGTTATCCAAATGGTGTCAAGGGGTACCACCTTCTATATCTAACCACACATGAGTTATTCATAGAGATAAGTGTTTAATTTCAAGAAAGTCCCAAAGACTCAACACTTGACACTTCTTCTCTTTCATTTGATTCACTTAGACTTGACGATTCTTCTTTTGACTTAGATCATCTAGATTAGGTTTCTAAGCTAGGTTCTTATTCTTATTCTAGTTATAATAGTGAGGGAATTTAAGAGGAGTCTTCTACATCCACATCTAGTCATGTTTCATAGGAGGAGGAGTTAGCACCTGAATCACCCACATCTAAGCCCCTTTGGGCTAGGTAGACACTTCAGAGTGTAGGCACTTGGGTAGGGGATCCAAAAAATGATAAACATACTTCAGAAGATTATCAATATGATCCACATGCTTTCTTTGCTTCAATTTTAGATCCATAGACATTCTGAGAGGCTTCAAGAATACCTAAGTCAGATAGTGATATGTAGGAAGAATATTATTCCTTGATCAAAAATCACACTTGGGATTTGACTTCACTTCCTAAGGTAAGAAAGATGGTTTGATGTAGGTGGATATATTGGACCAAGTTTGAAATAGATGGATGGTTGATAAGTATAAGGCATGATTTGTCACCAAGGGTTTTTCATAGGTAGTCAACATTGACTACTTAGAGACCTTTACATATGTTGCAAAGATAACTTCAATCTAACTCAAAGTAGCTATAGCTGAATCACATTGTTGGGATATGTACCATATGGATGTGAATAATGCTTTTCTTCATGGATACCTTAAGGATGAGATATATATATAGATTATCCACATGGGTTTGTTTAAGATTCATCCTTAGTTTACAAACTTATGAAATCCATCTATGGCCTCAAATAGGCCCCTCAATATTGGTATGCCAAGATGGATTCCTTCTTCCTTACCTCAATTTTCATTAGGTGTCATTTAGACCCCAATGTATACATTTTATGACAAGATGATTCTTTACTGATACTAGTCTTTTTGTTGATGATCTTGTGATCACTTCATCTATTGTAATGGTGAAGATAGCTCAATAGGATATATTTGACTTGACAAACTTGGGTCTTCTACATTACTTCCTTGGCATTGAGATTTCATAGTCTAATTTGGGGATTGCATTTAGGGAAATTAATTATATGATTCAAAACAATATAATTATATATGGATGACTTAAGAATAGAATAAGGATATGCACAAATTTTTTTGCTTAAAGAGTAGAATACTTCAATATTATGACTAAGCCACTTCAAGGGGAAAATTGAAACAACAATACAATAAGAATATAATTCATAATATGACTATAAAAGACTAACCACTACCTCCTATATATACTCTGATTATCGATGGTTATTCCATAGGATAACCATACTAAGAACATAGAGAAATGTAACAAACTAATATTAAGGTGTGTAAGCCACAAGTCATCCACACATATCCTTAGACACACTATATATTAAGGGAGTACCATGCCCCTCACCTTCAAAATAACATTATCCTCAATGTTGAATCAAACTAGGATGTTATTGTAAGAATCCTTCATCATCTCATGTTGCATATTTAGATTCCAAGTTTTTTCATTTAATCAAATACTTAATAATGGATTTGGTTTGCAATTTTTTAGTGTGCACATGAAGGATCTCTTCAGGCTCTAAAATGACTCATTTTTATTCATCCAATTTAGGTCACTCAATCTGAGTGGAAAGTCTATGTCTAATTTATTTCTTTAGGAAAGATACATGGAATACTAGATGTATGCAAGTGGCTAGGGGTAATTCAATATTGTAAGCCACACTAACAATTTTTTACAAGATATTGTAAGGTTTATAATACTTAGGTGATATCTTGTTATCCTTTTTATGTTGCTTCAGATAAATCTACTTATATGGCTAAAAATACACAAAGATCCAATCACCTATGTGAAAATTCCACTCACTTTGATGTTGATTTTCTTGTTGCTTCATTCACATTTGTGCTATTGATAAATTCTCTCACAAATTGACTTTCACCTCCTATTAATGGTGTTTACGTTCCTCAATAGCTCAAACCTTAGGATGCATTATAAAAATTGAAGTGATGGATGGGGGGTGATACCTATACAATTACACAAAGGGAAACATCTTGGAAGAAGTTAAAAATTAAGTGTTATACCACCATTCAACAAGTGGTAGCCAATGAACCAATTTGTCTTGTTTGTCACAAACAAACAAAAAGAAGATAAACTTTGAAACATTTGTTGACTACTTCTATTTGTCCATCAAATTGAGGAAAATAAGATGAGCTATAAACCAATTGGGTACCAAAACATGTAAATAATTTAGTATAAAAAATATTATTAAATACAGTATCTCGATCACTTATGATGATCTTTGGAGTGCCATGCAATTTTTGAACTATATTGATAAAAGCAAAAGCTACAATACTAGCAACAAATGATTGTGATAAGGAGCAAAAATGAACATAATTGGTGAGTCAATCCACAACTACCATGATAACATTTTTACCCTTAGACCCTAGTAACCTTGTAATGAAATCCATGAAAACCTTTTCACAACACTAGCTAGGGATGGATAAAGGCTAAAAAAGACCGGGGTATTAATGGTTTCACCTTTATTTTATTGGCATATTATGAATTTAGCCACATACTTTTGAACATATCTATTAAGTCCTTACCCAAAGAAATATTTCTTGATAGTATGACATGTTTTCAAAAATCATGGGTAACCTCCAAGTGCAAAGGCATGGAGTTCCTAAAAAAATTTATGTTTGAGGAAAGAATGCTTACAAAGGTATATTCTATCTTTATATCATAATGTGTTCCCCTTGCAATTTTTTTAGATTCATTAGAACCCTTCTAAAGATTATGAATCAAATCCTTGGTAGCATTTTCATTATCTTAATCTTATATTTATTCTTCTAGGCTAGCTACCCACCACATGGTCATGGTGCATAACAATGCCTCAATTATTTCATCCTACCAAGAGAGGGAATCTACCACCACATTCTCTTTTCCTTTATTATACACTATTTCAAAATCATAGCCTAACATTTTAGTCACCCATTTTTTTGTTCTTCAAATGAAAAATGTTGTTCCAAAAAATATTTAAGGCTATCATGATTAGTATTTACCTAAAAGTGACAACCCATCAGATATGGTATCCATTGCTTCACTTCATACAAAATAGACATCATCTCTTTCTCATATATTTGTTTGAGCCTATTTTTTCCTTTTATTTGGTGAATTACAAATTTTAGTGGTCTATCATATTACATGAATACATCTCCCATGCCATATCTTGATTCATCACACTCCACAACAAACATCTTTGAAAAATCAAGAGTAGCCAAAACTAGAGTTGTGCACATAACCATTTTCAATTATTCAAATGCCTTGGTAGATAAATCCATCCACTAGAAGGACTATTTATTTAGTAAAAATGTGAGTGGGGATGAAATTCTACCATAATTTTTGACAAACTGGTGATAATAACCAATTAGGCCTAAAAATCTATGGAAGTTCTTGAGGCTATCGAGAACTTGTCACTCCATCATCACTTGGATTTTCCTAAGATCAACTTTCAATCATTCATGTGAAATAATATGACCTATGTATTCCACATATTAGACTCTATAATAACAAGGTTTAGCATAAATCTAATGTTGATCCATAATTGAAAGCACCTACTTCACATTATTCAAATAGTCTTCCTATTTTTTTCCGTAGATGGGGATGTCATCAAAAAGCACTAATAAAAATTTTATCAAAAATGGCCTAAAGATAGTATTCATCAAAATCTAAAATGTAGATGGTGTATTTTTGAGGCCAAAAGACATGACCATAAATTCGTAATGGCCTTCATGAGTTCTAAAAGTTTTTTTACATATGTCCTCATTATGGATGTGAATTTGATGATATCCAAAGTGAAGATTTAACTTTGTAAAATAAATAGCACCATGTAATTCATCTAAAAAATCATCAATTACTAGAATAATAAACTTATCTTTGATGGTGTATATGTTGAGATATATATAGTCTATCACATCCTCTTATTCTCATCCTTATTCCACACTATGACCACTAGGGAGGAATATTCACTTTGACTATGTTAGATGATTCTTGCCTCCAACATCTCTTGTACCATATTTTTAATTTCACTCTTTTGGGCATAGGGATATTGGTAGGGTCTGATATTGGGTGGTGTACTTACTAGAATGACTCTGATGGCACAACCATGTGAATAACGTAGAGGAAGTCCTTTTGGCATGTCACCAAAAACAACATAATGGTGATCTAACACCTTTTATAGATCAAGACGTGTAGACTCCTTAATTAGTTAAACCTCCCTAGAAAATAAGTGCACAATAAAACCTTTTTCCCCTTTTCCAATAATCTTCATCATCTAGTGGGAAATAACTAGTTGTGGATATTTATCCCATAATCCATATAGTTTAAAAGTCAATTCTTATAAATATAACCTCATGAATAATTCATGGCAATTCATCTCAATAATGCCTAAAATGGTGAGCCACTATACTCCTAATATAATCTCTTCTCTTCCCATAGGAATAACAAACATAGGGGAGTATAAAAAATAGTGTCCAATAGCAAGCTTAATACTATGGTATTTTAGAGAATGGTTGACCATACCACCATCTACAATCATGACCTAAAAGTCTAGAGCTAGGTAATTGAAACAATTCAAATAAGAAGATAAATTACTATTGGTGAAGTTATGTGTACTCCCAGTGTCAATTAACATAGTCACCTTTTGTTTATTCAATAAACACACCACCTTAAGATTTTGAGTAGTACTAAGGCCTAAAAGTGCATGATAAGAAATAGTAGGTTCAGAATCTTCAAATTCATCCTTAGGTTATTATAACCCTTACCTTGAATCCTCTTCATCTTCTTCCACCTCATTAGCATCATCAATGTAAAATAACTTATTTTTAGTACATCAATGCCCTTTTCTCCATTTTATAATGCATCCAAAACACAAACATTTTTCATGCTTTTCTTCTACTTGTTGAGGTGTTAATCTGGTAGGCTGATGAAATGATGGTGTTGGGAAGGTGCATTCATGAGAATTAGTGAATTTTTTTTGTCTGATTAGCTCTTTTTCCTCATCCATGCATGCCTTTAGTATGTCCTCAGATATAGTTCTAGGATGAAACATGCAAACCTCCAATTGGATGAAATCTTTGAGGCCTCCCAAAAATAGGTCAGTTAAACTTTTATTGGTGATGTCTACCACACATAGGGAGAGATTTTGAAATTGATAAATGTAGTCCTTGATAGTGTTAGTCTGGTACAATTTTTATAGCTAACTAAATTAGATATCAGAGACATTATTGTGATAGTGGAGTTATAACTCCTCAAAAAATATTGACCATAAAATTGGGACACCCTTCTTTTTCTTTTGAGCACACAACTATTGATGCCAAATGAATGGCTTGGGTTCTAGATATAGAGAGGCCATAACCAATTTTTTCACACATGGATTCTAATGTAGAGAAAATAATTTTTCAATTTGAGTGAGCCAAGTGAGTGGATCATCATGATCAAACTTGCGCAAGTCAAATTTTTGTAACATTAGCTTAGGGACAAAATTCGTGCTGGTATTGTTTGGAGGAGGAGAACCAAAATGAAGTAATAGAGGATTATTTTGAAGTGGATAAGATGAAAAGTTGGACAATTTCACATATATTTTTTATAATTGATCCATGACACAATCTAATTCCCCTCTCAACCTATAATGTCCCCTTAAATTGTATCAAAATCATATTTTTTCACCATCCCCTACAACTATGAATTAACTTGTTGAACTACCTCCAAAATAGACAAATTAAATGTTTCAAACTCTATATCATCCTTATGAGGAGTTTTTTGAGTTTATTTCCCTTTCCCACATCCATGAGTGTTTAAACTAGCCATGCACAAACCCTAAGAGGGTTTTAGCCCCAAAAAAATCTACCAGTGGAATATATTATTGAGACTATCTCTCCAAGATGAATCTAACTACTACTATTATGCATAAGGGTGAAAATGTTTGACCCAAAAAAGTGTACCAGTGGAATATACCATTGTGATCATCTCATAGAGAATAATCTAATGACTACTAATTTGCATTAGGTAAAAAAAATTCCAAATTTTTTTTACCAGAAAAAAAATGTTTTTTTTTTTTTTTTGTAAAAGAACCTCATGAAAAAAACTATAGTGATGAAAACATCAATTCCTCCCAGATCACAAATTATGTTTTTTAGCCTTCTAGTGCTCAAGATGATAGATACAAATAAGAAAAATTATGCTATAGAAACTATGCTATACAAATAATAATTGGTGAAAGAATAGAATACATGAATATTATGACTGATCCACTTTGAGGTGGAAACCTCCATAATAATGAAAAAATAATAGAATTTACAATATGATAATATAAGACTAACCACTACCTCCTATATATAATCTACTTATCCATGGGTTTTCCATAAGCTGGCCATACTAAGAACATCAAGAAATGCAATAAGCTAATATGAAGGTGTGTAAGCCATAAGTCAACCACACATATCCCTAGATGCACTATAGGTTAAGGGAGTATCATTTCACTTATATAACCCAAGTATGTTCTCAATATTTTAGCTCAGTTTCACATGACTAAATGTAAGCCATCCCTGACTCCCTTTTTATCCAGAGTCAAACTTGAGATTGATTGTTCTACACCTTTGATTGATGCCACTCGATATTGATAGTCTATTGGTAGCCTCATTTATCTAATTCATACCAAGCCTAATATTTCATATGTAGTGGGTATTATTTCGTGAGTCATGTAGGGGTTAGTACCTAGGCTTATAGACAAGAATATCATTGGTACAAAATGGGTGTCCAGAAACAAGTTGAATGAGAATGGAGAAGTTACTAAAAAAATGATAGACTAGTATGAAAGGGATATGCTCAAGTAGAAGGAGTGGAATTTGAGGAAACCTTTGCTTCTATAGTAAGGTTAGAGGCTCTTAGGATTTTTATTGCCTATGCAAGTTTAAAAATAATCAAGATATATTAGATGGATGTCAAGTTAGCTTTCCTAAATGGGAACATGGAGGAAGAATTTTACACAGACCAACCTTAGGGTTTTCTATTGATTGATTACAATAACTATGTCTACAAGTTAAATAAGGCTCTCTATGTTCTCAAAAAATCCCTTAGAGGTTGGTATGCTATACTAGACAAGTATCTTTTGGACCAATGTTTTAAGAGAGGAGTTTCATATAGTAACCTATATATTAAGACTAAAAATGACCATCAGTTGATAGTGGCGGTCTATGTGGATGATATAATTTTTGGTGAAACTAATGAATACATGACCAAGGCCTTTGTAGAGGTGATGAAGTTATAATTTTAAATGTTTATGCTTGGATAACTATCCTTCTTCCTTGGACTTCAAATCAGTCAATCTAAAAAAGGTATGTTCATTTCACAGGTCAAGAAGATAAAAGAGATGTTAAAGAAGTTTAAAATGGAAGATTATAAGTACACCTATAGTTATAATATGTAAGAAAATTAAGGATGATGAATCTCCAAGAGTTAATCAAATAAAATATAGATCAATGATTGGGAATTTGTTTTATATTACTGCCTCTAGAACTAACATTATGCAAATAGTAGGTCTTGTGGGAAGATTTAAAATAGATCCTAAGTAAATTCATCTACAATCAGTGAAGAGGCTTCGTATTTATCTCAAAGGAACTATGGAGTATGTATTATGGTACCCAAAGAGCAAGAAGTTTGATCTAATAGCCTATACAGATGCAGATTGGGATGGGAGTCTAGATGATAGAAAGAGCACTAGTGGAGGATCCTTCTTCCTAGGTAAGTGTTTAGTCTCATAGATAATCTATAAGGAACCATCAATGGTTTTATCTAATTGTGAGGTTAATTACATTTCAATAGCTTCATGTTGTACTCAGGTGTTATGGATGAGATAAACCTTGAAAGACTACAAAGTAAATTTTAATGGTCCTAGTCCTATTCTTTGTGATAATACTAGCGTCATAAGTGTTTCAAAGAATCCTTTCATGTATTCAATAACCAAACACATTGTTATCAAGTATCATTTCTTAAGATAACAGGTAGGTGAAAAATGTATTAGGATTGAATTTATGTCCACCAAGGATTAGATTATGGATATCATGACTAAGCCTCTTCCAAAGGCTACTTTTGAACATCTAAGATAGGAATTAGGTGTGATTCATGTTCTTGGTAGTCACTAAGAAAGTCAAGTGCTTAGGGGGGGATAATAAGGAGGTGATTTAGCTCCAAAGTGTAAGAAAGAAGTGCACAATCTATAAGGTCAAAGGTGGAGTCATATCAAATTTTTAAGAAGATGATGTTTGAGGTAGTGTTTTGTAATTAATGTCAAAGGGGGAGATTGATTTGTATAGGGGATATGTATCAATGAATGTTGATATCAATGAAAAAGTGGGAAATTATTGGGAATGTGTTTTAAGCTATGCATAGAGTTATCATTGATGTCATGAAAGTGTCATTGATGTCACTATGAGTTGACCTTGTTGATTCTTGAAATTGAGTTTATAAGCCATGTACTTGAGAGACCTAGTGAGAAGACACATGCTTGGTGCCTTAGTGAGGTGAGTAGACTAAGGATTTTGATAATATAGTTGTAAATATATGATCATGGTATGAGGTTGTATGACATAAATATGAGTTATTAATATTAGTACAAGAGGTTTTAAGGTGTGTTCAATACCTAAGTGTGAATGGTAGTTCAAGGACTAATATGAAAAGAAACCTCAAGAGATATTTTTTAGAGGTGTCAGAGGCTTTTCCAAGTGTGTTGACCAAGTCTGAGGTCATAGACTAAAGGAGAAAGCATGAAAATTGGTTTTGAGCTTTTTTGTGTATATAGAATGAAGTATTTCAGACCCAAGATGAAATTTTGTATGCTCATTGGCACGTGAAACCTTTGCATGAGATCCTAAGAAGTTCATGGAAGTTTGGGAAGGTTCCTAGTTCAAATTTACTGCATTGGTTTTGGATTTTAAGGGAAATTCTTTATGAAGGATTACTAAGAATGGAAGGCAATCAAAACCCTCCTAAAACCCTAACAAAGAATTGATATGGAAGATCTTGTTTGAAATGAATTAAGATTATTTGGTTGACCTAGTATGATGATTGGATCATGTAGAGGGATTTCCCAAGTACATCTAGGTGGCATTGGTTTGATAGATGAGTGAGTGGAAGCTATAAAAAATCCCTTATTTTTTGGATTTTTGATATTATAAGAAGGGTTGACTAGGTAAAAGCATGCATATGATTGGATTGTTATGTGTGAGACTTATATTTAGTGTTCATGTAAGTTTTTTATCAGTTTTTAGACCCTAAATATGCTAAATTAGTCATGAAATTTGGCCTATCACTAAAAACATCTAATGAGGAAGACTGTGAGAAAACCAGGTAATAATGAGAATGAGATTAGGGATGGGTTTTAGTGGATTAGAAATGGATAAAATTGCATGGTCTTGTTTTTAAATACCTATATAAAATGTTCATATTGGTAATATGTTTTGGAGATCACTAGATATTTTTAAAATGTTGTTCTTAATGTTCTTCAGATTTGCAAGATAGACTTTCTAGTAGTGAGTATGCCTAAGTACAAGTAGACCTAATTGGTTGGTTCAAGGAGTAAAATTACATAAATAGTGTTGGTGACCCAAGGTGAGATTATAAAGGGTATTTTTGAGGCATATTAAAAGTTTTTAATCTATTTTTAAAGGCTAAAAGAGTTCCAAGGTGGTTAAGGTGTAATGTGTGCCTTGAAAAGGCCTAATTGCATTAAGTCTCTATTAGGCCTAATGGTGGTTTTGGTCATTTTGGGTAATGACTGACCTATGTAATGGTTTTTTCACTTGTGAAATGTGTTTTTTGATCTATTAAAAGTGTGATACATGTATTAGTAGGTTCATGGCTGACCAAGGTGGGTGGGATAAAGATTCAAGTATAAAAAGGTTTAATAGGCCTAATTTGACTAGTTAGAATATTGAGCATATGAGCGAATGATCTAGAGGTTTGGAAATTAGGTATATGGATTTAATAAAATCATATATGTATTTTGAATATTTAATTAATATATAAAAATAATTTTATAGATGATGAGTAAGGACATTTGATGTAATTCTGCTAAAAAGTGGGTTAGTTGAGCGAAAAAGCCTAATAAGCTATTTAAGATAGATAAAAGATTGAGAAGAGTAAAAATAAGATTTTCATATACAATTGAGTGATAAAAAGGTGTCCAAAGGCAATCAAATGTTCTAGGTGATTTATTTAGTTCTGAGATACCTGGGGGTTGGTTCCTCCTTGTAAGTTGGTGTTTGTTGAAGACTAGTTGAGTGGGTGCTTGACTAGTTAGGGGTTGGAGCTCCTTGTGAAGTTGGTGCTTCACTATATTTAAATCTTGTAATTAAAATAATGCATTAAATTTTAAGGTTTCAGTGGGTTTTATCACCCATGAGGGTTTCCTACATAGATGATGTGTTTTGTGCTTCATGATCTTATGTATGCTTGTCTATGCATTGATTTATCTATGTGTTTGAATGAATGATTCATAAATGAAAAGAATAATTAAATGTATGTTTTAAAAGGAATTGATTTACACACCCCTCCCACTCAATTTTTATGATTCCAAAAATGGATAGTGTATAAATTGTAAAAGAATTTAGAGAATTTTGACTATCATAATTTAAAAATTGATTTTATGTTATCCATGAAGTAAAATTTTGATGTTGTTCTATGCATAAACATGATTATGCATTCAAGTTTGAAATTAATTGGCTATTGTTTGGGTTAAATTGGTTGGTTATGAGGCTTGAATAATTATTTAGGTCTAGATTTGATTGATTGATGTTTGAATTTGAATACATATTAAAACTCATATTTGGATTTTTTGGATGGTTGATTTGACATTGATTCAAATATATGTTTGAATCAAAATTAGTTGGATTTATAGAACCCTTGGTTAAAACATGGATTATTTGGATTTTGATTTGGGACTAAATTGGTCAACTTATTGTTCCACATAATCATGCTTCTATTAATGGATGATGCTATTAAGGAAAGAAAACAAAAGACTAAAATACCAAAGTGATTAAATGTTTGATTGTCAAATAAATGATTTTAAAAATAAATATACATGGAAAACACAACATAACAAACAAAATTTATATCTAAATAGTTAAGGAATTGCACATAAAAAGTGAAAAACTAAGATGAGGGTTGTGAACAACTATTAGGGCTTCCAATGTAACTGACTCATCCATACTTTTGGTTGTAGTCTAATATTTGAAGGAACTAACCATGAAGGATTCTATTGTTACCATGGCCCATTAAGTGAGAGGATACTTCCTAAAAAATTTAGTAGATAATTGTAAATACATGAAATAAAACATGAAAATTAGCAATATATTAACTCAAATAATAAAAAGTGAATTATAATGGATAAATTATAGAATCACTAGCCTCTTCAAGCGGGGAAAATCCTTTGAGAAATCTCAATACAATAAAGTAATGGATGTCTTCATTGGCCTCAACACTTAATTATATACCAAGTCTAATATAAACAACTACTACCTCCTATGAATGTGGGATACAAAATAATTCTCACATGATGACCTACATAGCATATGCATCCATAGAAACTATTATACTAACAAATTAAAGAGAAGGGGTAGCATGGGTTACTAACACCCCCTCATAGTCATAACCCATGAGTTTGATGACCCATTTCTATTGTGATGGGGTAGAGATGCATTATTCAAGGAAATATTTTAGACTCTAGTGATTAGTTTTGATGTAAAAATAATTCCCTAGTAAGTATGGCCACCACTTTTATAATGTATGCAAAATTGCCATCATTTCCTTCTCATAAGTAGAGAGTCATAAATTATTACCAAAAATAGATTTACTATTGAATGAAATGGGGCATACTTATTGAAGGAGAACAAAACCAAGTCCATTGCCACAAGCATCACTCTTGAGAGTGAATGTCTTAGTAAAATTTGACATAGCTAGAATAGATGTAGTACACATAGATTATTTTAATTCTTCAAATACACACTCAATAGCTTGTGTCTATGTAAAATCATCCTTTTTCAACATAGTTATCAATAGATCTACAATCTTCCAATAATCCTTGACAAAATTGCAATAGTATCTTGTCATCCCCAAAAAACTAGGAGGCTCTTGAGAGTCTAAGGATGAGGCCAATTTGTTATGGTAGCTATTTTTTTAGGATCTACTTGAACCCCTTAGATTGAAACAATATGATTGATATACTCCAATTCATCTTGGCCAAAAGCATATTTGGACTATTTTTCACAAATATGATGATCAGAGAAAAGTTGAAGGGTAAGTTCTAGATGTTGCAGATGCTCAGACCATGTTTACTATAGATGAGGATGTCATCAAAGAACACTAGAATAAATTTCTTTAAGTAGGGCCAGAATATTTTATTCATCAATGCCTAAAATGTTGAAGAAGCATTAGTGAGGCCAAAAGGCATGACCAGGAACTCATAGTGGCCATCATGTGTGTAAAAGGTTGTCTTATGTATATCGTACTCATGAAGCCAGATCTGTTGATATCCAGAGTAGAGATATATCTTGGAGAAAAAATGAGCACCATAAAACTCATGAAGAAGCTCATCAATAATAGGGATTAATAATTTATCCTTGATTATGATGTGATTAAGTGCATGAAAGTTAATTCAAAGGTACCATGACCCATATTTTTTATGAACAAGGAGAACTAGGGAAGAATATGGGCTAGTACTAGGGTGAATAATTCCTTGCTTCAGTAAGTATCAAATGGCCACCTCAATCTTAGTATTTTTATAAAATGGGTAGTGGTAGGGCTTGATGTTGGGAGGATCACTCCATAGAAGGAGTTGAATATGGTGGTCCTCTAGCCATGAAGGTGGCAATCCCACTAGTTTGAAAAAGACACATGCATAACTATGTAGAACATTTTATATATTAGGAGGTGTAGACACCAAAATAGTGTCAACTCCCATTGGTCCCTTACACACCTTATTAATTTAAAATAAACTACTTATTTTAAATTAATGACATCACCTAGACACCTCACCTTGGACACCTCACCTTGGACACCTCGTCCTAAGACCATTTCCTACCCTATGAGTCATTGTAAGACTAAGTCATCCAAATCCTAACTAAATAAGATTTATTCTCACTCCCTATTTACCTCCTAACTAACTCTTGTTCCTAATAAACCCATCTTTTGACCATTCTCCAATAGCAAATGCACTTGGTAGATGGAGAAATGGGCAAAGGACTAAAAATAACCCTTTTACCCATTCTCTAGCTGCCAACATTGATCAACTGTTGGCCGACACTGGCGGGATCACCGACATTGGTTACATAGACTAGGCTCTAACCTTGAGTTGGCTCTCTCTCTCTCTGGCCCCAGACTCTTGGACATCGATGTGCACACTCTGAGACCAAGCATCAAGATTCAACTACCGCTTCCCTGGCTTCAAAAACTCTACACAAGTCACTCCAGATTGGACTGAAACATTGTATGAGAACTTCGACATCAGCCACAATAGGAATAAGCGTTCTAACACCTCTGGTTCTCCACCAAGTAGAGCTAAGTATTCTTCTATCTCATTTTAGTATTCTAGTATACATTGGTAAGTATCTCTCATTTGATATTTCTAAGTACTATTGAGAGACAACCCGACTTCTTCTTGGAGAGGCTGAAAAGCCTTCCTCCTAATCTTATCCTCTTTTCACACATACCCTTTACATTTGCCCTTCTCAGACCCTATTCACTGTCCTGCAACCCTGTACAAACCTTTAAACTTCCAGAATCCTCCCAGACTCTTCTGTTGACCACAAACATAAACCTAAAACCCATCCAAGGCCCATTGCCCCTACTGACATCGGCAGAATAACTAATGTCGACATCATTTACCAACTAACATCAGTAGGACTACTGACATCACCAACTATGACAGATTGATTATAGAGAACAGGTACACGTTGTCTACTTTATCTTTCTTAGTCTTTCATTATTTCTCTTTATACAACACTTTGTTTGTCAAAAAAGTGGAATGTCATCCCTTAAGGAAGTCTTTACGCTTCTGGGACCGAGTGTGTAGCTTGGCAATCCACCATATCTTTGTCTAACATTTTATTTGTTTAAGTCTTATTCTTATCTATAGGTGTTTCCTCCATAGCCAAAGAGGAGCTCCTACAATGCTTGGATATGGTGCGCAACTTAATTTGGGTATCAATCAAACCCCTGACCATTAATCTTTAGTTTCTTCTTTCTTCTGAATGTAATTAGAAAAAAATGTAGAGAAACATTCTGGCACACCTGGTGGGACCCTGGAGTTTTCCTTGGGTTCATTTTTTCTAAAAAGCAAACTTTCATATAGATGCATTAGGAAAAAAAAATCTTCTTGCATCCTTCTTCTATCTCTTTATTTCGAAAAAGAAATCATAAGTAGAAGTTAAAAAGAATGTCTTTCTTTTTCTTCTTGTCACTTCTTACCTACATTATAGAGTAGTGAAAAATTCATACTCTTAACCTCTTCTCTAATTGTTTGCATTCAAACAAACATATTTCAATTTGAGTTAAAAACTATTGCATTTCATTCCTGCTTGAATGCATATTTAGCTCACTTAGTAATTAAAAGCATTATGAATAAATCATAGTGCACATATGTTACACAACCAGACCACATTCACATCAAATCAAATATTTAAATATACTTGAGACAAGGCCCATCTAGGATTTCATCACCTAGCAGATACCTTACCCTTCCTAGTGATCCTCCTTGGATTTCACCACTAAGAGGAGGGCCCACTCTGTTCTCTGGTAGATTATAAACTATAGGCAAAGTATATATTGGCTAAGTGGCCCAACATGGCTCTGGGTTCGTGAAGTGAAGGGAGTAAGCCCTAGTACTAGGCCACATACTGAACCTAGCACAAATTTTTGAGCACCAAAACATAACCTGAAACCAGCCATAGACTTCCTTTTTAGGACCTATTCTAAAGGCCTAATTCCCAAACACATTCTTCTAAGGCATAAGCCACCACGACTCTAAAATTTATTCTTAGGAATTTAATGTTTTAGAGGTTGCTTGCCATCATCTATTTTGCTATTTTTATCTATTTTTTTGAGCTGGTAAGGTCACATCATTCTGAGGTCTAAAAACAACTCAGAATTTCTCTTTCTTTCAAAAACTATCAGTTTCCTATGTTTGTGGAATTACACAGAAACTGACATCAGTTTTTCCACCGACATCGGCAACATATCTTCACTGACATCAGTTTTTCCATTGACGTCGGTCACTGTCAACAAATTTTCTCTCCAAAATAGCAAGCTTAAAACCCAAATTTTTTGTTGTTAAACACAAATTTTAGTTTTCTAAAACTAAAACACATAGTTTTTGAAACCTAAAATCCATTTTTCCTTGAATGGTTCTAACACGCAATCAAGCCAAATCTCTTGTTGACCACGTGAGTTAATAGCCACTCCCACCTTCACCCTTTATACCAAGTCACCAAATGGAGCATACTTTAGATGCTAAATATACTCTTATTCAACCTACTCCAAATCAACCTCCTATTGTTCCCGAAGGGGATCAAAATTTTTAGAGATTCCTTGACCACAACGTCAAGGCTCTCCAACATTATCTCGCTAGGAGCCAAATGCGAGATCCTTCAAGTAAACCTATTTATGGGATGTCATCTTCCTTGGTTGAAGCGGTAATGATATCAACAACATCCGCTACCCAACCTATGACCACTCAGGCTATTGCCTCAACTAGTAACCCAACCATGGCCAATGTCCAAGATTTGGCCTCCCCTTCTATTTTTGGCCCTACCTCCATTGGGGTTTCCGTACCCCCTCAACCACAAACAATTCAACCAAGTTTGACACCTTTTCAGAACTTGATTGTCTCTATCCCACCCACTCTTGCACCCATAAATACAAGAGTGACTACCTATCCTTTAACTAGTGTTATCACCATTCAACCACCTTTGGTGGCATCTAGTAAAGTTATGCCCTCCAACTTCATGGCACAAGCCCCTTTGGCCTCAACATTAGCTGCTATGATGAACTACCAATATGTTTCACCTACACAAATATAACCAAGTACATCATACACCCCTCCCAATGCCTTCTAAGTACCCTATAACCTAGGGGTGCCCCTCATGCCAATCCATCTATCAATCTAATTAAGATGTTGATGGATAAGATGTCCAACCTTAAGACATCCATTTCTAGTTCAAGTAATGTTCTTTCATATGAACAAATCTGCAATGAACCCATCCACCCTTCAGTCCCTATTTGACCATACCCTAGCTAGTGGGAACTCCCAAAATTTACTCATTTTCAGAGTAAATAGGACCCACAACAACATTTGTGAGTGTTTAGACACACTTTCTACCTTATATCACATGATGAGACGTTATTACTTCACACATTTCCCATGTCACTTTTTGGCGCCACCCTTGATTTGTATAGCTCCATTACCATTCATTCTCTCTTTACCTTCACTCAACTAGCTCAACTATTCCTCGACCACTTCTCAATCAACATCACTAAGAAGGTCTCCATCACAGACCTATATTCTATTAGACAATTCAACGATGAGTCAATCGCTGACTTCATTACCCGTTGGAGAGGTTTGATTAACCAACTCTCCTTCTCACTACCCCAACCTGAGCTCATTGAGCTCTTTTCAAGAGCATGTGCCAAGCACATCTCATCCACTTTGTGGGTTCAAACTTTCCACACATTTGATGAAGCTTTCACTATAGCTTGAAAGCTTGAACTCTGTGCAGTCGAAGAGGATAGAGTCAAATTGTGTAGTAAAAATACCAACACAAAATCCAATGACTCTTCTTCTTCTAAACCTTCTTCTTCCCACTCCAAGTCTAAAGGATTGAAAAATGTTGTGGTACTTAGGTCATCATCCTCTACCACAACTAACAAATCTGAGCCCTCCACATCAGAATACATCACTAGAAAATTCCAACAACGGTATGAACAGTGTCAATACACTCCAATAGGAGAATCATACGCTTCCGTATTGGATAAACTAGTGAAGTAGGGAGTCCTCAACCTCCCTCATATCTGACCACCCAAATTTGACCCCTCAAAAGCCATCCCTACATGGTATAGGGAAAATGACTTTTATAACTATCATCGTGTCAAAAGTCATGACACAGACAATTGTAAAACCTTTAAAAACATTATTCAAGACATGTTAGACAAAGGGGATCTTGTTTTGGATAACCCAAATGCACCAGCTAACCAAAACATGGATGTCTTTAGGCAACCATTTCCTAACCATCCCCCAAGTCAGAACAACATTTAGACCATAGCTGATGACCTTCAAGATCACAATATATGCACGATCGACATGGTTTCTCCTTTCATTCCTAACCAACCTCTCCCACAGTTTGAAGAGGTTAGTCAACCTATTTTTGCACCATGAGTAGAAGATCCTTCTTCTCCTATTTATCCTCCACAGATGGAAGATAGTCCTCCATGCACCCCTCTTTCACATGTAGGAGAGTCTACTTTGACTTCTCCTATATTAGAGGATGCTTTGATGGCACCAACATCGGTAGCCCCACCCTCATCCTTCTTATTACCAATGGAGGATCATACTTTTCCTGCTCCTCAACCACACGCAAAAGCCATGATCATCCCTATGCTTTATCCTCTCGAAGAGCCACATTCTCCAATCCCTTCTCCACTTAGAGAAGAACTCACCACATCACCCACTTCAGCTGAAGAAGATCTGGTGATAGTTTTCTCTCACCTTTGGCCCATGATTGCTGTGTCCAACACATTTCCACTCTCATTATCACCCAAATCCTCCAAATGACTGACTATAAAGCCTCTCATGATGTCACCTAAACCCTTCTCATGATTGGTATAAAACTTAGGATTTCTCCATACTAGGAACCTAAAACATGAGGCACTATGGGAATGACTTAAGGCTCCTTATCTTACACATCCCACTTCATCTCGTACTATCAACCCTTCTGTGAAAAATGACCCCAAAGTCTCTGAGAAGGATCAGGCTTCCACTTCTAAATATTTAGAAGTTTAGCCATCCACATCTGAACCTAAACCCTCACAGACGTCCACCATGCTGAAATAGATTAATTCTCTCGGTATTTGCCCTATATCAAACCTCACTCACCCACAAGTGAAGGTAGATTTGAACCACCATACCAAAGAAGGATGCTAAACCACATCGGTCTACTCCTCCCTCAACCAAAAAGGTGGTATGAAAAACTCCTCCACCTTCACCATTGCCTTCTATCTTGGGTTTGCATCCTTCCACTTTAATAGGAGTGTTCCCAATCCCAACACCTCATAGAGGCAAATTACCTCCATTACTCCCTCTACCCATCAAACATATAATTCCTCCAACAAATCCAACACCTCTCATCAAGAAAGTGCCATTTATTCATGTGACCACACCACCAACTAAAAAGATGGTACAAAAAACTCCTCCTATAACTCCTAAAAAGAAGTTGTCAACCCTTACTACAACAACAAGTGCAGAGCCATTAGTGGGTTCCTATGCTTCGATGTTATGCTGATTGTTGCAGTCTTCTAGCATCATTCTCCCACCCATTAAGCCATACCAACCTCTCAAACCAAAACCATCTTGGTTTGACGACACTCAAATCTACTAGTATCATCGCACACCTAGGCATGATATTGAGCGTTGTTGTGCCCTTAAGGTTATCATTAGCCAACACTTGGAAAAAGACACCCTTTTCATTGACCACCCTTCTGACAAACATTCGACACCATCCCATGCCTCCCAAACCTCTTCACTTGAATTAGGATCCCCATACAAGTCTATGGTCCCTCTACCACCTTCTTCCCCTATATTCGAAATCAACACCATTGATGTGGCCACCAGGTCACAAACTCTAAAGGATAAAGGAAAAGAGCAGGTTTCTACCCCTTTGACATATCCATTCATCAAGCCCTCTCAACCACCAAAACCCAAGATTTCTATCTTGGGCACATATCGACCAACATCTCTGGGGGAAATTCCTCCTAACCCCTCTAGTCCACATGATGTTTGGTATAAATGACTTGTTGACTACTTAACTTATTTTATCATGCCTCCTAATCTCTCTAGCAATAGATGACAGACTTTTATCAAAAGTACTACTTGATACACCATGTGAGGGGGTCTTTTCTACAAATGAGGTCTTGACAGCCTCCTTCTCTGATGCCTAACCTCCACTGAGACATCTCATATCATCAAACAAGTCCATGATGGGATTTGTGGGGGACATTTTAGCAGTAACTCAGTTGAAAATTGCATCCTCTGCCTGGGCTATTATTGGCCCACTCTTAACCAAGACTGCAATGACTATGTTCAATGTTGTAGCAAATGCCAACAACATACCAACCAACTTCACATCCAACATTGACCAAAACATGCCTACAACAAAAATCTAAAAGAGTGAGAGTTCAAAATTGGAGATCTCATCCTTAAAGAAAACCAACATGTGACCAATATGGAATGAAGCAAATGAGGCAAGTTTGCTCCTAATTGGCTCAGACCTTACATAATAATGCACAAGTATGGATCAGGTACTTATCATCTATCTTCTCTTGAAGACCAGCCAGAACCTGAGCCCCTTAATGTCTTGCATCTACAACCATTTTATTGTTAATCAAGTAATCATTCACTTGATGATTAACTTGAGCTCGTCCCTTGAGCAACCCCTATCATCCTCATTCATATTCCTTTCAACCCTTTTTCTCTACAAACATTGGTCAACCCTTTTGTCAAGCATGAATGCTTTGTCCTAATAAAAGGGAACCCCTAAACCGCTATAGTCCAGTCCATGACTAAAAGTTCAGTCAAAAACAAAATATATATATATATATATATATATATATATATATATATATATATATATATATATATATATATATATATATATATATATATAATTGGGATGCCTATTAAAAGGTCATAAACTATCAATGTAGACTGCTCCCTTGAAGGACAGCTGCATAATTGCTATAATTAATAGACTACTCCCTTGAAGGATAGCTATTCAAAGACATCTAAACATATAAATCAAGATATAGACCACTCCCTCAAAGGATGGCTATGCTTAAATTTTGCTACATACACAACACCCTCTCAGAAGCTTCCCACATCGATCAGCTTCAACATGACCATACAACAACACAACATCCCCAAGTAGACTTCCCGCATTGATCAGTCTACCATTAAAAAAAAAACTAACAAACTATTAAGTCATGGACTTGCCTATAGTCGTTCTCAGGGTCACCTATAAAAGGGGAAAAGTTATCCCTACTAAAAAGGGTTATGTTATCCTTACATATCACATAATCAAACCTATTACCCCAACATACCCAAGGGATTTTGAGCTCACTTAATGTCAAGTGATTCGAGTACTTCTCTAACATAAACCAATGGTCAACGATGTAATGCATGAATGAGGCTTTGTTTCCAAAAACCTTATCTATGCTATCATTATAGTCTTTGTCAACGAAATAGCAACACGCCTTTCACTTCTTATACATCTTCGTCACATAGAACCAAACCAAAACATTTTATAACCAACCCAAACCAAACCAAACCAAACCAAACCCAAACATTTTCTACCCACTAACATGACATCATGATTTATTTAATACAAATACAAATTTGTGTTATATGAATTATCATAGTCCATTAACACAAGTTTCTATGGAAAACAATACACATGGAAACTATCAACCAAACACAATTTATGTCAAGCATATACCATCACCAATATGGAAACTTGTTGAAGCATAAATATACTCATTTCATTTTTGGCATACACCATCACTAATATGGAAAATTGTTAGGGATGAAAAACCACATAACCAATGTTACAGAATACACCGTCACATAATATGAAAAATGTTGTAACATCATCATACACTCACATAACCAATGTTACAGAATACACCATCACATAATATGGAAAAGGCTGTAACATCATCATACTCATTTCATTTTTGGCATACACCATCACTAATATAGAAAATTGCTAGGGATGAAAAACCACATAACCTATGTTACAGAATACACTATCACATAATATGGAAAAGGCTATAACATCATCATAGACTTATCATTTCAAGCATAAACCATCACACATATGGGAAATGCTAACAAGACTAACTTGACCAACACAACTATCAACCACTTTGACTCTTCTTCCCTTTTGGGGAGAACTACATTGGCCTGAGGACCTTAAAATAGGGGCTATGTAGGCAGCACTCAGTTGACACGGAGTCTTCTGAGGTTAGCTCAGCCATTCTCCATTCATCTCCCTAATGATGTCGGTCATTCGTTTGTTCACCTACCTAATGGACAAACCATATAACCTTTAACCATGACTTAACTTAGTCCAAAATCATGACCAAACAACCAGCCCTGACACTGCAGAAGTCCCCTTTAACTTCTCATGGGGCATATTGGAGATCACATACATCTCCCTGACCACATAAACAACACTTGAGATCACTTATATCTCAAATTGACCTGACCAATGACCTTGGAGATCATGACTATCTCCTCAGACCACGACCACTTTTGAGACAACTTTGTCTTGGTTGTTTTGATTGCATATATGCTACCTCACGAATAGTTAGCAAATTATACGCACCACACATTATGACCCTCACACCTATTGTTGGATTGCGACCAAGTTGATCCCCATATTTGTGACAATTTCATGTTTTCCAGGAGCACTTCCTAGCCTGGGATACTTGGAACACGATGACCATTAGAGGTACAACTTTGATCAATTAACCCAATCAATTACCACTAATAAGTTGGGGACCAGTTATTTCAATTTTAGTCCTCCTCGACCATTGGAGCTACAATTTTGATCATTTAATCCAATCAGCTATGACTAAAATTTGGGGACTGGTTACTTCAATTTTAGTGCTCCTCAACCTTTCTTGTGACAATTTGACCTACCTATCACGTGAAGTGGTATACACACAATCTCAACTATTGCAGCATTCACACTCCAACTTCACCATACCCATCTACTGCCTATCAAATCGGCAACTAATTTTGTCTTACCCTCTCTCGATTCCCACTTTGAGGGGAATTCTTTATTCCATACCTGGGGCAACCTACTCCTATTTTTGTCTTGCAGTTCATCAAAACAACCAACAAGACAAAAAGGGGTAAATGTAGACACCAAAATAGTGTCAACTCCCATTGGTCCTTTACACACCTTATTAATTTAAAATAAACTACTTATGTTAAATTAATGACATCACCTAGACACCTCACTTTGGACACCTCACCTTGGACACCTCGTCCTAAGACCATTTCCTACCCTATGAGTCACCCTAAGACTAAGTCATCCAAATCCTAACAAACTAAGACTTATTCTCACTCCTTATTTACCTCCTAACTAACTCGCGTGCTTAATAAACCCATCTTTTGACCATTCTCTAATGGCAAATGCACTTGGCAAATGGAGAAATGGGCAAAGGACTAAAAATATCCCTTTTACCCATTCTCTAGCTGCCAACATTGGTCAACTATCAGTCAATGCTAGTGGGATCACCAACGTCGGTTACATAAACTAGGCTCTAACCTTGAGTTGGCTCTCTCTCTCTCTCTGGCCTTGAACTCTTGGACATCGACGTGCACACTCTAAGACCAAGTATCAAAATTTGACTACCACTTCCCTAGCTTTAGAAACTCTACACAAGTCACTCTAGATTAGACTGAAACATTGTATGAGGACTTTGACATCAGCCACAATAGGAATAAGCATTCTAACACCTCTGGTTCTCCACCAAGAAGAGCTAATTATTCTTCTGTCTCATTTCAATATTCTAGTATACATTGGTAATTAGCTTTCATTTGATATTTCTCAGTACTATTGAGAGACAACCCAACTTCTTCTTGGAGAGGCTGAAAAGCCTTCCTCCTATTCTTATCCTCTTTTCACACATACCCTCTACCTTTGCCCTTCTCAGACCCTATTCACTGTCCTATAACCGTGCACAAACCTTTAAACTTCTAGACTCCTCTATTGACCACAGACATAAACCTAAAACTTGTCTAAAGCCCATTGCCCCTACCAACATTGGTAGAATAACCAACGTCGGCATCATTTACCAACTGACATCAGTAGGACTACCAATGTCAGTGACTATGATAGACTGATTGCAGAGAACAGGTACGCATTATCTAATTTCTCTTTCTTAGTCTTTCATTATTTCTCTTTATACAACACTTTTTTCATCAAATAAGTGGACTGTCATCCCTTAAGGAAGTTTTTACGCTTCCAAGATCGAGCATGTAGCTTGGCAGTCCACCATATCTTTGTCTAACATTTTCTTTGTTTAAGTCTTATTCTTATCTACAGGTGTTTCCTCCATATCCAAAGAGGAGGTCCTACAATGCTTAGATATGGTGCGCAACTTAATCTGGGTATCAATCAAACCCCTGACCATTAATCTTTAGTTTCTTCTTTCTTCTAAATGTAATTAGCAAAAAACGTAGAGAAACAGGAGGAGTGGAGACCATTGACGGTTGAATTTGAATGGAATGGAAAAATGCAATGACACTATGGGAATTATTCTTAAGAATGTTTTCCATGTGATATAAATTGATAATTTTGAGAGACCATAGTTTTAAGCCTTTTAATGTGTGTTTTTGCCCATTATCTGAAAGCTGCATCCAAAGTTTAGAAAAATCCCATAGTATGGGTCCAAGTGTGCATAACCATTAGGATCCCAAAACAACATCACATCTACCTAAGGACAAGGCAGACATGTTAGACCACAATTTATAATCTCCAAAAGAGATATACACATTATGACACATACCTTTGCAAGGTAATGTGCCCCCATTGGAAATTATGAATTTAAAGTTGGAGTAAGGATAGACAAAAAAATCAGCCTATTTGGTGATCAAAGGGTCAATGATGTTATGAGTGATACCAAAATAAATGAGTATTTTGAGAGGGAACTATTTCCAATTTTGACACTATACGTCAAAATTAAAACCTATATAATTCAAAACTTTACTTAAGAATGAACAAAGGGATATGTAGATAGTCAAAGTATTCAATATAGTCATGATGAAGACCTAAAACAATGTTACACAATCAAGTAAGAAAGGTATTTATCAAGAGTTGGTGACAAGTGCTTATGATTATGAGGAGAATATAGGCATGAAGATGAAGATTACTATGACAGTGAGGTTTTTCATATGGTTCATGTTTGTAAATGGATAGATCAAATCTATTTTTGAGCTTTCTTTGGGGTCATTGATGAGCTATAGTCCATTCAGGGGCATGACACCTACAGTAAGCTCAAAAAGCATTTCTCCTTCAAAATGTCACATATAGTTTTAAAGATATAGGAATGTAGGAGGAAAAAACATGTAAGGCCTTGATAAGAGCCAATGAAGAATTAATCAAGCTATATCCACCCTTAAAATTGACCTACAGGCATGTAGGTTCACTTTCAGATGAAAGCAAGCAATCAGAACAACATACAAGTTTATTTTTTAATTTCAAGTGGACCCTTTCCCATGTTTTTAACCTCTGAAGTGTTGTATTCTCAAAAAACATTTGGGCTAGCTATGGGAATACTTTCCTTAGAATTTTTATTTGAGGGAAAAAATTTGAGTGAAAGGAGATTTCAATGAATTTATAATAAGTCTGAAAGAATTACAAAGCGCAGTTATTTTTCAAAGGGAAAGTCCTTCTCACAAAAGCTCAAAGGGTATGTGCCCTTTAGGAAGGTCCATTCCAAAAATATTGATGGGTATGTACCCTTTGAGAAATTCAAAATGGAAATTCAAAGGGATAGTTTCAAATGAAGCAAACCTTTTATAAAATCCCAAAGGGCATGTACCCTTTGGGAAAGCTCAAAATGAAAATTCAAAGGATGAAGTCCAGAGGGTCACTTCAAGAAAATTATAAGGACTTTCCAAGTTTTTCAAAAGGCAAAAAGGCCAAGTTAAAAATTTGAGGGGATTATTTTCAAGGGAAGGTTCATTACATTTTCCCAAAGGGTATGAGCCCTTCGGGAAAGTACATTCATAGAATCCTGAAGGGATTTTTCAAGGGCAAGTGTACCATTCATTCTTCCAAAGGGTCACTTGGATAAAATCCCAAAGGGCATCTTCAAAATTGCTGAAGGACATTTTTAGAAAAAGGACCTTTACAAGAAACTCTAAGGGTATATGCCCTTTAGGAAGGATCATTGCAAAAATCCCAAAGGGTACATAAAACTCAAAACAAAAATTCAAAGGATAAGTTTGGAGGTTCACTTTAAGATTATAAAGGATGTTTTCAAAAATATCAAAGGGTATGTGCCCTTCAGGAAAGATCACCTACAAGAATTTTGAAGGGTAGGTCACTTGTAAAGAGGAAAGAAGAGAAAACATATCCTTCAGACTTTTTGTCCAAAGGAACAAGGGAATAAACAAGAAAATGAAGATTTAGATAAAAAGTCTGAAGGAATTCCTTTGGACAATTTGTTTGAAGGAATTACTTCAAAAAAGTGCAGATATCAAAAGCATTTACAACCAAGGGAAAGTCTTAAGATTATTTTTGTGGATAAAAGCTTGAAATAAACAATTGACAAAGGCCTAGGAAAAAGACCTAAGAAGAATGAACATAACTAAGGCAAATACATAGGCAAATAACCAAGGGAAATTTTTACACAAAAAAATCATGGATATTTGTTAAGATAGGTCAAGGAGTGGATAAAGACAAAATCCATAAATAGATAAGGCTAGGAGAAATGCATGCATAGAATAAAGAAAGCTGAGAGCAGAAGGCCAAAAAAAAAGCATTTCAATCTGAACATGTCTCTTAGCAAGATATATTTCCATGCAAGTAATAGGCTATTTTCCATGTACTGGTCAAAGCTTCAATTGACTATTTGACTAAAATCATGCTTCTCCTTGATTTTCATGCGGTCCAAAGATTTAAATGTTCTAGTAGTTCAAACAAAATTCTAAATTTGGCATTTGCATTGATTTCATGATAAAGAGAGATTTTCAAACTTTCCAACACCTTAAGTGAAGTTCATTTTTGGAGGTGGGCATAACATTGTGCATGATGAAAGAGCAACCCAAGATGAGACCATATTCTATTTTCAATGCCAAGGGGTTTTCCATGTAAAGACAAAGACAATAAAAGACAAATTTAGAAGACTTTGTTATCTCAACATAACAAAAATTGGACTTGTTTAATGTAAAAGTTGATCTTCCTCTTCTATTTTCAATGCCACCTTTTGGCTGAAGTATTATTTTGTATATAAGTTGGCTTTTTAGCCTTAATTTGTATCCCTCTTTTGATAAGAAAAAATTCTACCAAAGATTGAGTTGTAACCTTTTTTCAGATTAATAGAAGGACTATCATTTTAAATTTCTAGCAAGTTGGTATAATGTATTTTGTCATTTATTTGCATAAGTGATAGAGTTTTATTCCTTGCCAAGTCTTGATTATTACCTAGTAGCATAGTTGATCAATTTATGCAGGTCATGTTCTATGTTTATTTGTCTTTTGGTTAGAATTTTAATGGATGCAAGTGGCTAATTAGTACCTTCAATCAGGCCTATTCTTTTATTTCCCTTAAGTTTTAGTTACTAGATCAAACCTTTTCATGAAATACTTATGCATATTAGCCAATTAGAGTTGAAAGCTTAGCCTTCTTATCTAAATCAGTGTTTTAAGAACTTTAAATGAGTGGATCAACCAATCTTTAAGGTGTATCACCATCATTAGGTAGGATTTTCTTTCAATTTTTTTTCTCTTTTTTCCCATACAGTTCATAGTGTAGAGTATCAAGGTCTTATTGATAAACCAAAGGAAGCTAGCACTTAGAATCTAAAGACTCAATCCACTAATTAGGTCACCCACAACTTATGATTATTTCCATGTTTCAATAGACTATGAAGGCTTAAAACTTCCTTCACAAGGGTGTAGGTTTGATTGACAATAGTTTTTGGCATGCTCAGTAGGACCACAAAGAAATTCTTGGCATATCTGAAGAAATTTTATAGAAAAATAAGATAGGATCTAGTTACAAAGTTCATAACATCATTCAGACAATTTGTTCATGCCAAAAGTTACTACAAGGTCAGTAACTAAAGGCACTCCTTTTGAATCTTTATCATACAAGAGACAAAGGTTTAAAAGGGCAAAACCATATCCTCAAAAGCTGTATTTTCCTCCTAATCAACCTATTGTTCTAAACACTATAGTCCTAAATGGCCATAAAAAATAAAGGTTTTGCTCCATTAAATAGAGGTAGTCCATTGAATTTGGCCCAATTTGATCACATTCCATTGTCTACACTCAATAGTATCCCATTCTTCTCAAGAGAAAATCAAACAACACCTATTGGGCATATCCAAGATGTGGCTAATCACTATTCACTCCATAATGTTGTTGAGAATAATGTTTCTATTATATTTTTAGCTACCTCCTTCAAAGGAAAATCATTGCAATGGTATATAAATATACCACTTAACTCCATTTCTACCTGGGATGAATTAGGTGCAGCCTTAGTAAAGCAATTTGAGGATAAATCTGATCATCTATCTTTAGTTGAGAAATTAACTTCCATAACAAGAGATACTAATAGTTCATATCTAATTCTAACCTTGGATTCCAAAAGACATAGATAGAATACCTATTTTAATAAGGCCATCCTTTGAATATACACTTTTTTACTTTTTGAAAGACCTTAATTCTAACATTAGTGTGATGATACAGTTAATGGGTGGTACTACCTTGCCAGGTGCTTATGAGATTGCAATGAAGGCAAAAAATAGTTTGATACAAGTTGGTAAGATTTTTCTAAGACCTCTAATGCCTATATTTCTAGAACTAAGTTCTATACCAGCTCCCCAAATTCCTCAAGCTCAAATTGCAGCCCCTATTAGTCAAGCTAGTGAGATATGAGAGTTGAAAATTTTGTTAAAATATTTTGGGAATAAAATAGTATAGCTCAAAAGGAAATTTTTTTAGTCAAATAGGCCCTATCAATAGAAAATTTAGAATACATATCAGTCCTTCAAAGATCAAAGGCCTCCTTATTAGGGTTTTAGAGAAAATAGACCACCTTATCAAGCATAAAGAGCCATAACTTTAGCTAAGCCATATGTTTCTCTTCATTTGAATGTTCTTTCCACTTCAAAATCCATTTTTCCAACCCCACCTCAAAATAATTTGGTGCAATATTCTAGTTAGTAGCCCTCAAATCTCAATGATGCTCAAAACCAAGGCTTGGTATCACAAAACATCACCATGTCACAAATGACAAAAGAAGAGTTTTCTTTTTGAGGAGGTTAATATCAAGATATAGGTTTGGCATCACAAGGAGAGACTCATCAAGTTCAAGGGTATCATGATGTCATTAATGTAAATTGGCAAGTAGATGATCATGTTGCTTTTACTCAAAGTGTAGAAACTAACAATTCAAATGGTCAAGTTACAGTTGTAGCTAGAGAAAAAATGAGCCATTGAAGAGGCTCAAGAGGTGAAAAATGCTTTGAGTACTCCTAGGGTTATTTTTAAGAGTACAAAAGAGCAACTTTCTATCCTTACAACTTATAAAAATTAGACTATAGAGGTTAGTAAATTTCATCAACTACCTCTATTTCATGAACAATTGATGCTTCAAAAGGTACAACCAAAGGTTAGTAGATCTCATTTTAGTATAGTAGACCAGATGAAGAATTCTAAAATTAGAATTATCATGTGGGATTCTCTTTCAATTCTAGGACAAAAGGATAAGCTCATTCAATAGCTTTTAGTTCTTGAATTGTCTCCAAAATTGATTGAGAAAGATGTTATTGTCTTAACTAATTTAGATCAACTAGCAAAGTAATAGGTAAAGTAAGCAAATTTGATAGAAAAATGTGGGAACTATTTTGGATATACTAGGTGAGGGAGTCCAAACTACCTTGATAAGCATACCACTAGTTGTAGATCTACCCACCATGTGTAGTGGCATGCGATCTTATCCTATGTTAGTTCTAGCCCTACTATCTTCCAAATCAACCACACTATTTATAATGTGTGTGTATGTATAAAACATAATATATCCTCATCTAATCATCTATAGTGATGGTTTATGTGGCATGGCCCACATTGCCTAATCCTATCACCATCATGCAATCCAAATTAACTAATCATTGACCACATGGGGTAACCCAGTTGGTTGGTACATCAAGAATATCTCATAGATATAAGCACTTAGTAAAACTTTTGGCCCCATCATCTTCTACCCTTTAGACATCATCCCATACATATCATGCATCAGATAAACCCAGATGACAAATCTTAGGTCATAAAGTGGCCCCTGCTCCAATATAGACCTACATAAGGCTTTCATGTATAGAGATGCCTTGTTGTCTAACTTTTTATACAACACTCATGCTTTCACACACCCTATCATATCCTTCTAGATGTCTAAAATCTATGCTATATAGACATCAAATAGAATTAAACTTAGACTTGGGTAAATCCTATCTCAACACATCACCCACAAGGCTATGGCTCATCTCTTTTCTTACTCATTTAGTATCCCTATGATCACTAGTGTCCCTCCTATCAATATTCCAAGTAATGCATGGACATACTCTAGTGTGATACCCACCTATATGTTATCCCCATCCACCTCTCATTATAATGTATTGGTCAAGCATTCGTAGGTTCCCGTAAACATGACCACTAGATCTAATCTCAATGGGATGTGTCTCATCCCTATTATCCTTCCCAATTCTAGTGTAACCAATATAGTATGATCCACATCTATCAATAACTTTAGTAAATCTTGTAACCATCTCACATCCACCAATCACCAAAATCTAGGATGCCCATGCAATCATAAAACAAAAAAAGATGTATTAGATCTCCATGTCATTTATATTCAAAATACATTCTTTTTAATTTTTGATAGAAAAAAACATAATTTGATTTAATCTATTCATTTTTGTCAATTTGACCTATTTCTAGCCTAATTGGCTATTTTAGTACTCAGTCAGGCATCATGGGCCTTTTAGGTACTATTTTGGTCTATTTCACACATTTTCATACTATTTTGGTCACTTAGTCAAACACTAAGTTGACCAAATAGTACTTAGTTGATCATATTGACTTAATAAAATAAGTCAACCCTTTCATTTTTCCCCCTTTATTATTTAATCAATAATTTGGTTTAAACAACTAAGTTAGCAATGATGTACTAAGTTGACAATTTACCTCCAACCAAATCAGTCAACCCATACCTACTAAGTTGACTGAGTCAAAATGATGAAAACTTCCTACTAGGTCAACTAGGTTGACCTAGTATATTTTCACCTTATCGACACTTTGACCAAGTGTTTCCCTTATTTTAAGATCTTATTTCTTAGATTCCTTTCAACCCATTTCCCTATTTGACCTCTAGTTTACGTAGTTACTTCTTGGGGTTTATTCTAGTTTCTAGAATTGGTTTAATTTGCAAATTTATATAAAACACTTAATTTCAACCAAAATACTCAAAAAAAAGTTGAAATTATTAGTTGCCTACCTATACTACACCCTTTGTGGTCGTTAGGCATCCTCCTCATCTTGGTTGTCATCTCCTTACCATTCTAGCTTTTTGGGTTCTCACTAGTTTTTTCAGAGCTCTATTTTTCTCAAAACTAGAAAATGATTTCTTTTCCATCTTATTTATCTTTACTAGTCACAAGAATTTACACTTCAAAAATTTACTTTTAGATTTCTCATTTGGCTCATATCTTTGTTTCTACTAACTCTTTTTCCAAACCATAATTTTTTTTTGAATTTAGATTTCGTAGAGTATTTTTCTAATAATCATATGCTTACATTAAAAAAATTTCAATTTTTTACTATTTTTTGTACTAATCTCTATAGATCCACCTAATGTTCTTCACATTGGATTCCTTCACACTTCCTACATATCCTTATTTATCTACAACACTTGTTGGATTGTGGAGCTAAAAGCTTCACCAAGGAGCTAATTAGGAGATTGCTGAGTGCAGACAGTAACCGGCATCGGCAGTATGGCCGACGTTGGTCAGGCAGGGACCAAGGATCAGTTGACATCGGTCAGGAGTAGACTGATAGCAATTGACGTCGGTCACCTGTGCGTGTGCATGCTTCTGCATGTGTTTTCCAGAATGCGTTTCTAGAATTAGACTCGTCTAATTTAAGTAGTCTAAGAGTGTTTGCATGTTGAAGGCTAATTTAAGTCTTGAGTCTGTGTTTCTAATTAGTGTAGTTAGAAGTCTAATTATTGTATGCATGGGATCCTATTTAAGAGACCCATGAGGCATGTAATTATTAAGGCAAGTAAAGCATTGAAGCAAGAAGGCAAGGTCAAGGAGATCTGCAAGGTGTAAGGTCAAGGAGATCAGCTAAAGCTATCAAGGAGGGGATAACAACTCAGGTTGTTGAGTTAGTTGTGGTTGAGCAAGAGAGAGAGGGAAGAAGTCCTAGAGGTGTGGCAAGCCTTAGTGGTGGAAGAAGAAGTGGCATCTTCTTTATTGTATTTTATTCTGAAGTATATTTAATACAAGATTGTGTATTATCTCTCAAATTCTTTGTTGTTTCAAGTTTCTAGTTACTTAATCATTCTGGCATAATTTTGTGTTTAATTGCTTGTAAGAAAAGTAATAAATTGTGCTTCCACAGGTTTCCTAACAGTTGGTATCAGAGCTAAGGTTGCAGGAAGCAGGTATTGTTTGATTACAGGTCATTCTCAGGGGTTTCTAATTGAGTGGGAGTACAGCAATGACAGAAGAAAGTATACTATGAATGGAGAAGTTTAACGGCAAGAATTATCAACATTGGCAGATGCAGGTAGAAGATTATTTGTATCAAAAAGATTTGTACTTACCATTGGGTGGGGTTGCAAGCAAGCCGACAGACATGAAGGATGAAGAATGGTGCGTTCTTGATCAGAAGGCTCTAGGATATATAAGGTTGAGCCTTGCATCGTCTGTGATTTCCAACTTATCACAGTGTAAGACAATGGTAGAGTTGATGGAATCTTTGGCAAATCTATATGAAAATCCCTCTGCTTCTAATAAGGTATTTCTTATGAAGCAGCTATTTACTATGCAAATGCAGGAAGGAGGATCGGTATATACCCATCTTAGTGATTTCCATGGTTTGGTAAACCAATTAAATTCAGTCAATATTGTTTTTGATGATGAAATAAGAGCTCTCTTAATCTTATGCTCATTACCTGAAAGTTGGGAGAGTTTGGTAATGGTAGTATCTAATACTGCGTCTGCTTTTAAAATCTTAAAAGTTGATGATGTAGTTAGTGTAATCTTGAATGAAGATATTCGCAGGAAAAGCACAGGTGAATCATCATCAGGGAACGCTTTAAGCGCTGAAAGTAGAGGAAGGCAAAGAGAGAAGGTCGAGTAGGGGAAATCAAGGTTGAAGATGGAGAGTGGATCCAAATCTAGAAGTGGAAGTATCACCTACTGGTATTGTGGAAAGAAAGGACACAGAAAGAAAGAGTGTTGGTTGAGGGAGAAAGACAATCAACATAAAGGTAAGGATGAGGCAGTTGTTATAGGTATTGTGGTACAAGATGCTCTCATACTTTCTTTGGATAATAAGATAGAATCATGGATTTTAGATTATGGTTCTTCTTTTCATGCATCCCCAAACAGAGATTTGTTCCATGAGTATGTCCAGGGAGACTTTGGAGTGCTTTATTTAGGGGATGGAATGCCTTGTCAAATGGTTGGAAAAGGGAAAGTGTAGTTAGAATTGCAGATAGGCAACACATGGGTGTTGAAGGAGGTTATGCATGTCCCAATTCTGAAGCAGAGTTTGGTTTCTGTAGGGAAGTTGGGTGATGAGGGATGCATAATAACCCTCACAATAGATTCTTGGAAGGTTTCCAAGGGTGCACTTGTTTTAGCAAGAGGTAAAAAAGTAGGTACGCTTTACCTATCTACTTGTATTACTAATTATTCTTCTGGGTTATCTACTTCATCTGTAGATTTAGATATGTGGCTTAATAGGCTTGGTCACATGAATAAGAAGGAGATACATGTTCATGAGTCAAAAGGTATGAGTTTAGATTTGGAGGGCATAGATCAAGTTCAGTGCAGGAAAAGGAAATTTGATGTTTTTGACACAAACAGGGAAGCCTTGGTGTTTATGAAGGAGATGATGGACAGAGGTCAGTCACAGGGGCTGAATAATTTTGAGCAGGGCAGTATGGACAGGGTTTTGATCCAAGATGAGCTCACGGATGAAAAAGTCATCAAGTACAGAAAAACACAGGCACCGATGTCAGCCAAACAGAGATTGACATCAGCTAAGTGCAGACCGATGTTGGTGACTCAAGGCAGATAATAATCAGTGTCAGCTAGGGGAAACCAACATCGGCAAGGAGACAGTCGCATGGAACTGACGTTGGTCAGGTGTAGACTGAGACGTGACCGGCATCGGTCACTGAGATGGATTTTGGGTGAATGCAAGCTGTCAAGGAGTCTCAAACACCCATATGGAGGACTAAAAGGGTAAGTCTTAAATTTGTCATTTCCCTTCTTTACACTACTTGTTGCTCACTGATGGTCAAGAATCAGGAAGTTGTTAAAGAAGCAGAACAGGTAGATCCAGGAAACAGTGGGAGCTTGGCATGGATGAGGAATGTGATTCCTTAAAGTAGAACCAAATAGGTGTTGTTGGTGGAGTTGTCAGCTGGGTTAAGCACTGAGAGATGAATGGATGTTCAGGATGAAGAAGAGTGGGAATGGATATGTGAGATAGAAGGCCAGGGTATAAGGTCTTGAGTTAGCTGTAAGATAATGGAGGTTTGACCATTGTATTTTTCTTTACCAAGTTGGATGACATTAGCTACATTATCATATTACTATATTGTGTGCTTGTTACAGGGTTATACATACAGGGATTTGACTAAACTAGAGGTAAAGTTAGTTCAGAGATATGTCATAAGGAATCTGGGAGCAGCAAGATTCTTTGGCATAAGAGACATGGAAGATCACAGGTTGGTTTTGTCTCAAGTGGGAGCTGATGTGAAGAAGGTGTTAGCGAGGTTCAAGGTACAAGATGCAGAATCGGTAAGCACACCAAAAGTTGGATAGTTAAAGCTTAGCTTTGAACAAGTGTTCAAAATCACATAAGGTCTAGTGTAGGCCTAGTTTTCCCAAGTAGTGGGAATTGTTAGAAAGTTTAATGTGGCAATGGACTTAGTTGATAGGTTTAGCATCACAGGATGTGTGGTGGTTGGTCTTCAGAATTGAGCTTGAAGATGGAGGTGCCTGAAATGGTTAGTGGATGATGATGTACAGGTGCAACTATTTATCTCTAAGTGGGAGATTGTTGGGTTGTGGAGCTAAAAGCTTCACCAAGGAGCTAATCAAGAGATTGTTGAGTGCAGACAGTAACTGGTGTCGGCAGTACGGCCGACGTCGGTTAGGTAGGGACCAAGGATCGGTTGACGTTGGTCAAGAGCAGACTGACAATAACCGACATCAGTCACCTATGCCTGTGCATGCTTCTACATGTGTTTTCCAGAACGCGTTTCCAAAATTAGACTCATCTAATTTAAGTAGTCTGAGAGTGTTTGCATGTTGAAGGCTAATTTAAGTCTTGAGTCTGTGTTTCTAATTAGTGTAGTTAGAAGTCTAATTATTGTATGCATGGGATCATATTTAAGAGACACATGAGGCATGTAATTATTAAGGCAAGTAAAGAATTAAAGCAAGAAGGCAAGGTCAAGGAGATCTGCAAGGTGTAAGGTCAAGGAGATCAGTTGAAGCTATCAAGGAGGGGATAACAACTCAGGTTGTTGAGTTAGTTGTGGTTGAGTAAGAGAGAGAGGGAAGAAGTCCTAGAGGTGTGGCAAGCCTTAGTGGTGGAAGAAGAAGTGGCATCTTCTTTATTGTATTTTCTTTTGAAGTATATTTAGTACAGGATTATGTATTGTCTCTCAAATTCTTTGATGTTTCAAGTTTCTAGTTACTTAATCATTCTGGCATAATTCCATGTTTAATTGCTTGTAAGAAAAGTAATCAATTGTGCTTCCACGAGTTTCCTAACAACACTAAGGTAAGTAAAGGTATTTGTTTTTCAATTCTATCCTTTCATTTATCTTGTTTTCTTCTTATTACACTTTGCTTAGTATCAGTGTTATGTGTCATCATGTTTTTTTTCTTGAAGCACCATCCCCTATTACACTCACATGACACATGATGAGATTATAGTGGGGCACATATATACACATAATATTTTCAAACTTGTATCAATCACTAACACTTTGTATCTTGTAAGAACCTATCAAGTCTCAATCTCTCTGAGTGCATACCTTAAGGGGTCCTCGGTATACTGAAAAAGGGGTGGGAAGACCATTGGTGCTTCATAGTATTTTTTTTCCCTTTTTCCACTTGATATATACACATTTTTTTCATAAAAAACATTTACCTAAGCTTACTTTCCTATTTTTAGCCTCCTCTAATCATTTCCCAGCTTCATTTAGCCTTTCTCTAGCCTAAATCCCCTTTTAGCAGTTTTAAGACTATGTTGGTTGGGTCAAACCTATATTGTTTTGACATCAGCCCATAGTTCCAACTTAGTTCATTTTTAGCATGGCTACATTGTTAGAAACACTACTAGGTTGATTAGGTCAACCTTGTCGACCATAACATTTGTAAGGGTTTAGGGTTAGATTTGCCTATATATACACATTCATTTTAGTCATTTATTAGAGAGAAAAGAGAAGAAGAGAAGAGACATATTATGCATATGCTTATTGACCATTCTACTTGGGGATAAAACTTAAGGTTTCACACTTAGTTTGGAGATACATATCTTGTCTTATGGATAAGTCTTTTAGATTCATTGATAGGTTGTGTATCCTAGAGTTGATTTGTCCTTGTCATCCTTACATACCACAACAACCTCTTGTGAATCACCTTGGTCAAGGGAGAGAGTGAGTCTTAGTAGGCTCATCTTCAAATGCAAGTATTCCTAAAATTTTTCCTCTTTTGTAATAGTATATAGATAATTCATTTTTACTTCTCACCCATTCATTAATATTTTATATACATTAACATGAGTATATGTCTTATATGCATGCTTAAATTTATTTTTTATTACCCTCACTTTATGCCACAAGATTTGGTGAGCACTAGATTATATTTTACTTTACTTTTTATTAGTTTAGTTAATATGAAAACATAGGATCCCATTAGGGTTTTTGCATTCTTTTGCTTAGACTAGAAGCTTTGGAACTCTTCCTAGTAGAGTTATTATGATAAGAGATCCTCTAATTAGGTCTAACAAATCCCCATCTTGGTCACATTCCTAATTATATAATGTATCCCTAATTATAAGTGTAAGTAGGATCTATATTCTTTGAGTTAGGATTGATTTATAGATCTCATGTATTTCTAATTGCATACAAGAGGTGCTTGGTAGGTGAGCAGATGGAGAGACCATGATTGGTGACAAAAACAATAGTGAAAAATGTTTTAATTTTGATCTAAGTTTTTGATATAAGACACTAGTTTCATTGTGATTATGGTAGATATATATATATATATATATATATATATATATATATGGTACTTGTCTAATTTTAGTTTTGCATATCCAATGACAGAGGAGATTAGATGGGGATCCCTGGTTATAGTTGCACACCATGACATTTTGGATGGGGTGTTGGCATCCTATGACTCCACCACATTAGATGATATTATGGTTCCATCTACCCCATCATAGGAGTGTTTAGGCATGGGGTGAGGGTCTACAACCACTAACATGGGTTGGAAAGGGAGAGGTACAAGCCTGGTAGGCCTTGGCATAAGAGAGAGTGACACACATGATGACAACCATCTAGCTTAGATAGGTAAAATATCAAATTGATAATCTACAAGGATGGCTTGTTGGTTTCATATCTTGGACTACATTTTTATAATTTACTATTTAGAGGGGATAGTCTCAAACATTTATGGGTAGTGTGGCTAGGCCACAAGATATACATGATGGAGCCTAGCTTTAGATATGGAGCTATTAGATTTTGTATTTTATACAAAACACATGATATATATATGTATGTATGTATGTACTAATTTTGATAATTGTATTTATTTCATGATTTATACTTGGGTGTGGATGTTAATACATGTATATATTTATTTCTAGCACATGTATTTAATGTTTGTTGTATATGCTATTGTAAATATATGATGAGTGTTTTATTTTCCAAGTATTTTCCCAACCTATTGTCCTATCGCACCACAATTGACCTCAACTCTATTATGAGGCCAAATATGGAGTTTTATATTCGATTAGAAAAGGAGATATGATATAAATCACATCTTTTAATGTGATTTGAATTTTGAAATTTATATGTTGCCTTTTGTATCATTTATTTTATTTTAGATGATTTTATATTATATGTTATAGATTTTAAGATAAGTCTTCCATAAAGATTTGGAATAACCAACATGAGTGATAAAATTGATACACATGAATGAGATTTAGACTTTGGCTAAAGGGAGCTAAGTATGTAAAGACAGGACTGACTAAACACTTAGGCTTATCTATGAACCAGTATGCTATCTCAAGTTCTAATCATATGTATGCTTAGTATGAAAAAGGAATGAGGTGAATAAAAAGAGATCTAAACTAGATTGATAGAATAGGATTACAATGGCATGCTTTGTTTACTAACTAATCACATGGTAAAGAAGGATTACTAAGAGGAGCAAGGTTCATATAACCAAGGCACAATACTAATTATCCATGTTATTTAGATAAGGTAGCAAAAAAGCATGAGTAAATACAAAGACACCCATGCAAATAAATGAACTTATAAATATAAGCATGTAATCATGTAAACAATAAAAATAATCCATAAGAGAGGATGAAAATAAATGAAACCATATATGACACAAAATGCAAAATATAAAGATCCATGTGAAATAGATAAGTGAAACCAGATTTGACATATAGTCAAATGATATAAGATATATAAAAATGGATCACAAGTCCAATCCAAAATCATAATGAATAACAAATTGAAATAACACCATGTTGTGTCACAAATATTGTTAAATATATCCACAAATATTATCCATAACATCTAAAATATCTCTGTGAAGATGGATCCTAATGATAGCAAGAGTCTCAACTATCCTCATGGAAAGTTGTGAAAATACCTATCATCAAATCTTATCAATAGAAAATGTAGGCATAGCTAAAGGATCATGCTCATGAGGGCTCTTGTAAATATAATAATCAAGGAGAGGAATATGAATAGTATCTGTGGGAAAATAAGGAGGCACCATTGATGGAGAATGAGCCATGGGTGGGAAAGAAGCCATAGTTGGGGAAGAAGGCACAGGTGGGGAAGAATCCACATGTGGGGAAGAAGCCATAGGTGTGGAAGAAGCCACAGGTATGGAAGAATCCATAGAGGAATAAGTAACCATAAGTGGGGAAGAAGCCACAAGGGAAGAATGAGGAGATTTATTACATGGGAAACCTATGAGAAGAGGAATAGAGGGCACAATAATGGTCATAAGGTGATCATGAAGGTGTTATTAAATAATGTAGAAATGATTGGTATGATGGGTAACACACTGGTGCCAAAGATAATATACCTCTCTATATCTTTTTAATATACTTAGGTAATAAGTTGGGAGGAGGTATAGCCTTATATTTGATTTGGGGAAAGGTAGGATGTGATGTGTCAATATATTATATAAGCTTTTGATAATGGGTGGAAGAATGATTATCTATGCCATGGATGTAATGGATATGATTTTTTGTAGATTTTAGGGGTCTACTACTAGAATAGGTAGAAGAGGAAAGTGGCAAAGGCTAATATAATTGGTAGTCTCTAGTCCAATGACTAGAAACTTTGTGAATATCACAATAAGTTTGATTAACTCATTATGTAGGCAAGGGATCAAGCTATGGTAAAGGAATAAGGCCATCACCAAGGGTGATGATAGGGTTGGTGCAAAGATTGGGTTGGGCTCATCTAAAAGAGGAGTAGAATGAGATAGAAGATGAGGCTTAGCTAAAGGTATAATAGGAGTAGGAACCATATTAGGCTCAACTCAGGGTGAAGCAAGATGTGTAAAAGGCTTAATAATGGTAGGATTATCTCTAGGGAAATCAAACTATAAGGATCTTGATATATATCAAAATGATAAGGACCAGTCATATTATGATCTATGAGCATGATCCTAAGAATATCTCTTAAAATTAGAGGTGTACCATGTGATCACTCCATCTCTGCCCTACAAAAAATAGGAAGAATACTAAAATTAGGCACTATGAAATAAGGAACACAATAATTCAAAAATAAAGACTAGAATAAAGAAGTATAATATAAAATAATCTTGACATCTCTAGCCTAGAGAATTCATCCTAGAAATGGATCATCTAAAGTATAACCATCATCATAATTAGATGTATGAATGTTGATGGTGTAGGTAGGTATGATCTTTTCATCAAAAGTGGAATAATAAATAAAATGTTGAGTCTTGGTTAAGACCATAAGTATGTCGTCAATAGGGAGTTGATGGTAAAGTGACTTCAAGGATAACATAATTGGGGCAATGAGATGAAGGGAGAGATTTGAAGTTTTTATTTTGAGGTTGATCTTGATCAGCTCATCATCATTAAAATCAAGGAGGTTAAATGGTATGTTTCTAATGAGCTCAGAGTGATGATGATAACTATTGTCACTAAAATTTTCACCATTGGAGAGGTAGTTCAAGCCTACTCTAATTGAGTGAAACAATGGGATCACCCCTGTACTTGTGGGTTATCTATAGTGGTGTTAAACCTCTAGTTGATAGGGCTAGCTCATTAGATTTGTATTGATTCTCCTTTTACTAACTAGTTGATGTATGAAAAGGGATTAAAAAATATCTAATTTCAATAAAAATATAATAAATGGGGTGATACATGAATTTTTTTGATCCAATACTATCCTATAATTACACTTAAAAGAGTTATAACTAATTTCTAGTCTATGCTTTAAGAGAGAGCTTCTAGTATAAGTATTTCAGCCTAGAGACTGTAAGTATATCAGATAAGATGAGAGATTATGAAGAAGACACTACCAAAACTACAAAACACATAGATACAATACCAAAATTCAATGTACTCCAATTGACCTACAATAATATAATGCATCCATACTTTGGTGTACACAAGTAGGACAAGATGTAAGGACAAGAAATTTTCTCACTAGCATCTATCAACAACTCATTCAACAAACTAAAATATGAACTTGGAAAACAAGTTTGAATTTATTTCTTAATTAAAAATATGAGTAAAAAAAATGGTAAGGCTTCACCTACCTTTCTTGTCAATAAATTACAATGCCAAAACGAGGCATAATTATAGCACCAATGTGTGTGTGTGTGTGTGTGTGTGTGTGTGTGTGTGTGAGAGAGAGAGAGAGAGAGAGAGAGAGAGAGAGAGAGAGAGAGAGAGAGAGAGAGAGAGATAGAGAGAGAGAGAGAGAGAGAGAGAGAGAGAGAGAGAGAGAGAGAGAGAGAGAGAGAGAGAGATACTATGCCAAGAATGGAATCTTGAGAGGTAACAGTAATGGATAAAATATGATTATCTTTAGAATATTTATGAGGAAGCATCCGAAGTCTTGAAGAAGCATTATTTAATCCCTAAGTCTTTTTCAAACTACTTTCAAGTTAGAAGGAGTTAGTCTTTAAGGAGTTCATAAGCCCTCTTGAAAAACTGCCCTGATCTCTTGTAAGAATCTTATTCATCTACCTTTAAAGTGAATGTATATCCATTTACTAAGGTGGATAGACACCTCACCAACATTTATGCATCATTATTTTTCCTTGACATAGGCTTTCTTTTAAAGCGGGATTTAGATTAAATCATGAGGTGTAGTCTATGATCCTAAGAAATGAAGAGATCATATGATTATTATTATTATAAAACTTATAACTAACCACTATAAACCTATAATAACCTATCACCACCTTTTTAGGTATTTGAATGCTCTAATTGACACCTTGGAATTCTTTCCATTCTTCTCACTAAGTCACTTCAACATTGGTTGTCTAGCACTAGTTAGTAGCTAGGTCTAGTTGAACATGTTAGTTTATTTGAATGGCCATGAAAACTAAAAATAACCCTAAAAAAAGGATCAATATAATTTTATCATGCTAAATAATCACTTAATAATATTTACAAGACCTTCAATGCATAATAAATCTATTGTTCTTGTCAATATAAGGTAGCTAGGTCTCTCACTCCTAGCACACCTAAAATTGTCTTCTTTGTGCAAACTTGTAGAAAATGTTTCATGAGGAAATGAAAGGAATTTTATGAAATGTGAAGTTATAAAACATCATGGGTTACCTCCCATAATTACATTCAATCATTCATCCATGTCTCTACCTCTCAATCTCATCAAAACTAGCAAAAGGGATGGCATTTAGTCTGTCTGTATAGGTGACATCAACATCAAATTTCATGGTGAGGATCACCAAAGAGTTTTTGACAATGTTAAAAAAATTTATATAAACAAAAAAAATCATTTGGATCCATTATTTATCAAATATCCCATATCACATTCACCAAATAGTTTTTATTAGGGTCTAAGACCTATTTGAGGTCTTAACGATCATTCATAAAGCACCAATCACCAATTGGTCCTCATTCCACTTGTGTAAAATTCTTGACTACCCCCCCCTACCTATACAAAATGTCTTAGCTTCCCATTAAAATTGTGATATATGGTGTGAATATTTGATGTTACTCCTCGAGTAGCATACTTAGCTTTTTTGAACTCAAGAGAAGTCTAATTTGGGTTTTAGGCGTCAAAACTCAATCTCATTACTGGGAGAGGTTTATAAACCTAAAAAAAAAACCTTAATCATGAATATAAAATTATTTTATAATTATTATTAATATGTTTTATGAATTTGTTACACTGGTCAGGGTACTTGGGGTTTAAGGCCTATCACTTCCTTACTAGTCCTCAAGGGAATTTGGATTGAAAATAGATATTTTATGCAACTTGAAAGTGTATTGAGACATTTTATATATGTATATTGTGTTTGCCTAAATGTAATTATATGGGGTTTGACATGATTATTTTGTTATTTGGTTTCAAACAAACCCATTGGTCTCAAGACTTCCCTTGCTAATGGAGTGAACAAGGTATGAGACAAAATAATGAGTATACATGCTACTTGTATAGATTTGGAGGTGACCATGGATGTCTTGGTCAACTCATAACCATCCTCTGTATCCATTTACAAAGTGTTATTATGCATATGAATCCTTCAAAGCATCAATTTCTCTCGTGACTAGATAATCTTAAGCCAGTGGTCTATAACTAGGTGATTATTGTAGACACCTAAATCTGGCCTCCAACCAGGATTTTTAACTAATTTCTACCAAAGTGCATAATTTGGACTAAAAAAAATTAGAGTGCATTAAATGAGTTGAAATTGATATATTCAAGTGCCAATTTTGGCTAGAGTATCATTAAATGGGGTAATGCAATTTATGGGCCAGCTAACTTTGATAAGATCATTTCAAGTCAAATTGCCAATTTCATACATAAGTGCCCTGGATTGCTCTTTTTTATCAAATCTCTTGCACAAGACATGTGCCTTTTTTATTTGGTTTTAGTAACATCCCAAATGAGATATTAAATCCAATTCATCTAACATTGACTTCCAATTCTAATCCAGTCAAATTTTGGACCAATAACAAGACATTTTGACCAATTTGATTAATTTGTGCACCAAGAGCCAAAATTTGCACTAAAGTTGATTAATCACGTTTTAAGATAATTAATCCAAATCTAAGGCCTTAAGTTAATTTTCCATGGAACTTGTTTAATAAATCTTTATTGAAAATTGGTTTTTATTAACTACATCATCAAGTGACATCATCATATGGGGTGGCATCCATAAGCCATAAATGCATAAAATATTAGGATTTAGGGTCTCCCATGCCTCATTAAGACCCTTCATGCCTCATTAAAACCCTCCATGCCTATTAAAAACCCCTCTATCCCAAATATCAATGGGTATATTTGTATAATTAATTTCATATTTAAATGTATTCATGGACACACATCTCAATCTTGAGATGGATGGTCATAGTTGATCCTCAAAACCATTTCAAACATCTATAAATAGGAGGCCTTGCCTATTGAATTTTAATCTCTCACGTGCCAAAGTTATAATGCTAAATTTATTCCAAATCTTCATGTAAATTATTGTTATAATGTCCAAATATTGAGCTAAGCCAAGCTAAGACAAAGCCAAAGCCATAAGGTGCCAAAGAGAAGAGGAGATAGCCAAGCCTCATTTGATGAAGTCTTCATGAGCACAAGCCGAGCAAGCCACTACTACAAGATAATTTAGAGAATTCAATGGAGGTGAAAGATTTGTTCTATTTCATGTTTTAGTTGTGTTTCCATTCTCGTATTGTTAACCAATCTCAACTAAGTAACTAAGCCTAGAGATGTATGTTAACTAGTGTGTTGGTTTTTCAATTTGATTTCATTTTTGTCACTAACAAGATATTAACATCTCTCTTGAGTCAAATTCCTAATATACATAATGACACGACATTGGTTTTTGGTTGACTACCTAATCATGTTGGTTGCATGCTTGATGAAGTAGCCAGTTGAGGTTGGGATGTAGAAACTCCTACTCCTTGATTTTAAGAACCACTTATAATGTTAAATAAAGGCACATTTTGTTGGATAACTATTGGCATATGAACACTAATTTGGTGTGGATTAGACATTACTTATGCATTTTCCCCTATATTTTAGACATTGTGTTTCATAAAAGTAGAAGAGACTTCTTCGATTATTGGGGTATGAAATAAGTTATTGACCAAAGTGTTATAACAAATAGGTCTAAACTTTGATTGTCTAGACCAATTAACTCTATAAAAACTCCTATTAAAGGAACTAATTCAATAAGAGGTTTGTTCACCATGATCATCTGATTGAAATTACAACTAGATTCAGGTAGGTTTGATATGCCATATGCATTTAGTTAAAGTGGTCTTTTATGAGGTTTTTTTCTTTGTTAGTCATATTAGGGTCCTGATATGTCATTTGGACTAGAGCCAAAGGATTACTAGAATAAACCTATTGATCATAAATTATGTTATGGGGCATTCTTACTAGACTTGGTAAATTCTCATAGGCGAAGTCCAAACATTTTTTGTGCCACATTTTTAGCTTACTCCTACTTGAAAACCTCTCTAACCAATAGTGTAAGTAGAAAAACCAAGACTCATGCAATAAATGAAACAACCTTTACCATTACAAACCCCTCCTCTGAGAAGAATTGTGTGTACTCATCATGTCTTTACTAACTTGGGAGAGCCTATTGAGTTTGTATTTCACAAACTTGTCACTACTAATATAATTGGTTGGCCTGTACCAAAGCATTATCTACAAGGCATTCCTTATCTTGATTGACACCATGAAAATGAATTATGTGAATATCATTGGGTCAATGAGCATAATCTATGAAGATGTGTGTAAATCAAGAATTTGATTGAAAATATGTTGGAGAATGGAGAGATAACATTGGATAATGGTGCTTCCACCTCTAATCAAACTCTTATGAATTATCAAAACCCCTTTCCCCAACATAACACCTAGTAGCAACATAACAATCAGCAACAATAACAACAACATTAATCTATGCAACAATAAAATCAATAGTATCAAAATTAAAGGTTGAACCCTTAAAACTAGTAGAATCAACAAAATCAATAGCAAAACCCACAACATTAGAATAATGGACAAAACTAAGGTCAAACCTACCATGTAGTTGTACATGACTACAACAAGGTTATAGGTCATATTTTAGGTGATAGTATTAATACTATCTCCATTAATCCTAGACCGAACACTAATCAATATAGACCATTGCTAAATAGGACCACTTAACCAAATTACATGGATAATCCTTCTTTGACCTAGATTCATACACAAGCAAACCATCAAATTGGGACTTTCACTTTTGGACCTTATACTGATAACTTGCCCTTACCATGTGACCATAAATAAGTGCATCGGCAATCGATACTTGTCTTATCTAGTCCCACATCATTCCCATCATTTATTAGCAATCATGGTCCAACATATAATTTTGATTGTGAAATCACAACTCAAAGGTCAAAGATTACTATCCTAGGCCCACAACCATTTTCCACTCTGCCTGTTATCCAACCATCTATTTAACCTCAGAATATACCATTTACCATTGACTAAGATAAGAAGTTTGATATTGTGAAAGAATTATAGAAGACACTAGCATAGATATCTATTTTAGATTTTTTATGAACATCAACAATCCACAAGAAAATTTTGTATGAGTTTTTAATCCAATCCACTATTTCCAATGACATATCCCCTAATAAATTTCAAGCTTTGGTTAGATGCCTAAATCCAACCCAACAAGTCACATTCACCCAAAATGATATGTCTTCCCTTGGCTTGCTTCATAATAATCCATTGTATATAGAATTTTATATAAAGTAGCATAAATTAAAATGTGTCCTTATATACAATGGATCAAGCCTCAACATAATGTCTCTAAAGATCATCAATCTTCTTGGGTACACAATGGTAGATATCCAGATAGAAATGCTAACTATCAAAGCCTATGATAACCAGGAGAGAGAATCATCAGGCACCATTAGCTTACCAATTATCATTGATCCTTTGACCCATGATACACTTTACCATGTGCTTGATTTTAAGTTATCATATAATATGCTTCTAGTTAGGCCTTGGTTACATGAGATTCATGCAGTCCCATCAACACTCCACCAATGTATCAATTTCTCCCACTCAAGGATGGAAGTAAATATTTCAATAGATTTTCACCCATATGAGTATTGCAAACATCTTGAGGTCAAGTTTCAAAGCTATAATTACCAATATGACATGAATCTAAGTTCCAAGTAGGATAAAGGAAAGGCCATATTTATTAATTCTCTAGAGGATAATTACATAGATCTTAATACCTTGAATTCCATTTCCCACATGCCACCTCCTAAAGCTTCCAATCATTTTACTATTTCAGCTAATGGCATATGGGAGTATGTGACCCATGATACCTTTCATATTGCTAATCTTCCTTAGGATCCCAAGACCTTTAGAAGACCTAAAGTCACCCCACATATACATTGGTAATGAAAAGGTAAAGATAAACTTCATAAACTAAGACCAGTCATGTTCATACTGACATCTGGCCAAGAATAAGACCCTCTCAAAGGAGATGAATCATGGTTATATAATGACAAATTGGCTGATTATTACAAGAGTACCAAGTATCTTATTCCTAATAGGATCATGGAACATCATGATTATGAAGGAAAAGGACTCAAACCAAATCAACAAGGAACTATTGAGCCAATTTCCATGACTAAGTAAAAAAACCTTATGGACTTAGATTTAAACCACCTAGGGGTGACCCCACATATCTTATTCAAGTTTCATCACTGGTGACTAGTGATGATGATGCTGATAGCAAAATAGAGTCTGATCATAGCTTCACTTTTGATGACCTAGTTGAGACTAACCTATTTGATAATAATGCCATTTGTACCCTTACCCTAGTCATTCATCACAACCCATTGCTATTATACTATCCCAAGCTGATAGATTGGGACCAACAAGAATCTAATTTACTGATTGATGAGTTTTAAAATGATGAGTCATTCTGTGACTTTTTAGGCCTTAGAGACAATGTTATGTTAAGAGACCATAAATTAAGATTCTCAATTACATTGGATCTTGAAGCCTATTTTGTAGAACAAGTGAACACCCTTAGCCAAAAACAAATAAATAAAACATTGAGGTCCCCAAGTGAAAACCTCTTTGAGATGCTTTTTGACCAGGGAAAAAGAAAAGATAAAGGCTAGTCTAGTGGTGAAAACCTATTTTAGGTGCTATTAGATGGGGGTGTTCATTCTTCTTCAAATTTAGACCAAGATCCCATAAACAATGAACTTGCCTATAGATCTAAGTTCAATTGTGAACAACAAGTGTTTGATTGAATTCTTCAAGAATTTTCAACTATTTTTATCACATGGCCAAATCTCCCTTTGGGGGACTCAGACTCATCATGCCTAAGAGAAGTTTAAGATCAAGTCCTAACAGAGGACTCTAATATAGTCTAATAGATCAAGTCTTTTCTTACTATCCTAGAAGATAGTTTGATCCTTCTAGTTGAAGATATAATAGAGGTAAACATTAGGATTCCATCAGACCTAAAATGTATCAAATTAGGTATGTCACTCACTATGGAGGAACATGAAGTCTTTACATCTCTATTGAGATAATTTATAGATATATTTGCATGGACATATTTTGACATGCTAGGTTTGGACCCTACCTTAGTTTTACATCACCTTGTGGTAAATCATAATGCCAAACCAGTTAAGTAGAATTTATACAAGATGCATCTTCACATTGTTGTATTATTAAAGAAAGAGTTGGAAAAACTCTTAGAAGTAGGATGTATTCGATCTATTGACTACTCAGAATGGATATCTAATGTTATACCTATTAGCAAAAAACCTAAAGGAATCAGATCTATACTAAATTTTAAGACATAAACAAAGCTTTCCCTAAGGATGACTTTCCATTTCCTAATATTGACATGATCATTGACTCCATGGTGATTTATGAAATGCTTTCACACATGGATGGATTTTTAGGATACAACCAAATTAGAATAGCACCAAAAGACCAACATAAAATAGCATTCACCACTCCATGGGGAACATTTTATTATCAGGTAATACCATTTAGTTTTAAGAATTTTGGAGCTACATATCAAAGATCTATAACCATCATATTCCATGATATGATGTATGATATTGTTGAAGACTATGTTGACGACATACTAGGCAAATAAAAAACTAGGGCTGACCATCTAGCAATGCTGTGTAGAATATTTGAAAGACTACATGAGTACAAAGTTAAATTGAATCCAAATAAATGTGTTTGGATTAAGCTCAAGAAAGTTACTTGGATTCATTATGTCTCATAGGGGAATTAAAGTCGATCTAGTAAAGTTATAAGCTATAACAGAAATGTTTCCACCAACCAATTTGAAGCAACTCCATAATTTACAGGGCAAGATCTAGTCAATCTGATGCTTCATATCTCAGTTAGTAAACAAGTGTCATCTACTTACACATATTCTAAATAAGTGAGTTGTATTTCATTCAGATAATCATTACAAAACAACTTTCTAGTATCTAAAAGATTACCTAGCAAATTTACCTATTTTATTACTCTATATGATAGGAAAACCATTTTTATTATACCCTATAAACTATAGATAGTTCTTTGGGGGAAATTTTAGCTCAACAAGATGACAAAAGAAAATATCATGTAGTATAATACTTAAGTCATACATCGGTCACATATGAACACAACTATACACCTATTGAAAAATCCCATCTAACCATGGTCTTTACAACTCATAAATTACAACACTACATGTTGAACAATAAGACCATGGTCATTTCAAAAGTAGATCCACTCAAGTATCTACTATCTAAAATAGCTTTACAAGGTATAATGGCCAAGTGGAACATGATTCTTAGTGAGTTTGACATAGAGTATGTCAATTAGAGGGAAATCAAGGGATAGGTCCTGTAGATCAACTTGTTGAAGCACCCCTTACAGACATAGGGCCACTCACATTCTAATTTCTTGATGAATCTATAATCACCATCATTGATACACCTCTTAAGGAGAATTAATAGAATCTATATTTTGATGGATCATTCACAGTACATGGATCAGGGGTAGGCCTCTTATTTATTACACCACAGGGGGATCTAATCCCTAAGTCATTAAATATCAGCTTTCCTTGTACCAATAACATGTTTGAATATGAAACACTTGTTGTAGGGATTTTTTAAGTGGTATAATGGAATATATCTCATCTAAAGGTTTATGGTGATTCTCTACTAATCATCAATCAGATTGTAGACCATTTTTAGACCAAAGATGATAAGTTGGTTCCATATAAAGCCATGGTCGACACTCTCAAGCAACAAATTGCTGAAATTTAGTTTGAGCATATACCAAGGGATAGTAATAGAATTGTATATGCCATGGCTATTTTTGGCTCTCTGATTTGACAAATAGACAAATCTAGAGAGTATCAATTCCTCATCAAGAATTTGGTCACACCAGCTCATGAACCTTTAATTGTGTCAATGATTTGTAATATTGTTGGTCCTAATTTTATTTGGTATTCAAACCTTTAAAACTATCTTCATGACCAATTTATACCACCTAACCTATCCCAAAAACAAACCAAAGTCTTTATCTATTACTTCACTCATTATACTCTACTTAGATCAACCCTTTATCACCATAGTTTTGACAAAACTTTACTTCATTTTTTAACTTTGGAAGAATATACACTAACATTATGGGATGTTCATGAAGGAATATGTGGAGCCCACTCTAGCAGGGCCATTCTATCCAAAAATATCTTGCATACTAGTTATTATTGGCCCATGATGGATGCAGATGCAATTGCATATGTAAATAAGTACAACAAATGTCAACAACTTGTCAATCTAATTCATGCTCCAATTAAGACTCTGAAACCAATATTGACACCATGGCCATTTTCTACATGGGGCCTTGACTTCATTGGGAAGATCAATCCCACTTCATTTGATGGCCATAAATATATCCTTACTACTACTAAATATTTTACTAAGTGGGTTGAAGCTATACCCCTCACTTACGTGATTGGAAAGTAAATTTACAAGTTCATCTTTAACCATCTCATTTGCTATGACGGTATCTCCTCTGACCTTATATATGATAATGGAGGATCATTCAATAATAAGGACATTGACAATTTATGTGATAAATATAACATCACATAAAATTTTTATATAGCATATTACCCTCAAGGTAATGGCCAAGCTGAAGCATCGAATAAAACCATTGTCAATATCCTCAAAAAGATTGTCAATGATGTTGATTATGATTGTCACCTTCAGATATTTTATGCCCTTTGGGCATACCATACCAATCATCATAACCCCACATGAGCCACTCTATATTCACTTTTTAATGGTATATAAGCCATCCTTCCCATTGAGGTCGAGTTTCCTTCACTATGCATATCTTTGAAACATGTCTTAGATGATCATGACTATCAAGTAGTTTGTCTACAAGATATAGACCTACTTAATGAAAAATGCATATTTATGCTCAATAATCTTTAGGCATATTAGAACTGACTCAAAGGCCAATAAAATCACTTTGTCAAGCATAGAACATTTAAACTTGGTGATCTTGTTCTTCAATAAAACCAAAATAATACCATGATCGAGAAGAAGCATAAAGGTAAATTCAAACCAAATTGGATAGTACCTTTCATCTTTACTATAGATTATGGATCAAGAACATATAGGCTTGACACACCAGATGGAGATGAAATTCCTAAGCTAATGAATATTATTCACCTCAAGTAGTACTATGCTTGAGTGCTATGGTGTATTATCTATAAAGATCATTTTAGTTGTGCCATTTTATCATTATTCTTCTTTGTACAAATGTCATTCTTATCATTCCTCTTATTCTAATTACTTATATGTTTTACCATTCCATTCTATCGACCAACCATATTTTGAATCCTATCTACCTACCTCATTTGACCTTAATTTCACCATTGGTTGCACCTTTTGGGCACCAATGAGTCTAATCAGTTTCAATAGTTGTTTCAATCTTTATAGATAGATATAATATTTTGGATTAGTATGATAGAACTTTTGGCAGTTACATCCTTCTTTTGTTGTTATTTTCTTATCACTAGTCTTGCTACTAATTATAACTACCTATGGAAAAATTAGTAACATTGATTTAGGCCATTGTGTCCTAGTTATAACCATTTATGGGAAAACTAGGGGTAACATTTGCTTATGGATCCTTGATATACCAACTTGCCATTTCTTATATCATACTATGCCTTTATACCAACTATGCCTCTTTTGTTTGAATTGGCTACTACACTAGTCGAATTCCTCCACTATAGGGTGGAACTATAGTGACTTGAGGTCATACTCTAGGACTATGTAGGAAGCACTTGATACTTATTGAGGTCAGCTCAGTCACCCTTTCCACTATGCTCTCACCATTTTGTGAGCAACCTAAGCCATGCTCTCACTATTTTTTGAGCAACCTAAGCCAAGATCAAACTATTTTGTGAGCTTACACCATTTAGTATCTTGTCATTCTTTATTTATTTGAGATACTCTAAAAATTACCAAAAAAAAACTGTAAAACCATTAAAAAAACTAAAAAAATTGACCACTTCTTTGCCGTAAGGATTCTAGGAACCCTTACTAAGCTAAAAACAAATCACTTGTCAATTAGTTTCCCTATATTTTTTAGCCTTTTATCCCATGCACTTACCATTTTATAAGACCATTATTATTCTTATATCACATCCATTCTATTTATTTTTACTAATTATCATTATCTTCCCATTTCTTAGGATAACTACATTTGGCCTAAAGTTTTTATTGGATATTACATCCATGGAACTATTAACTAATTTTTAGTCTTATAGGCTAAAAATTGGGCACCCCTCTCATTTTTATTGCAAGAGTCTTTCGATCCAAGTTCTAGCTAGTTCATCCCTCAGTTGCCTTGTGCAAATTTTCTCTATCAGGCCATTTTCCATGAAAAAACCTAGTGTTTTCATCTTTTGCTTGCCAAGTGCTTTTGGGTCTGACAAGAAAGAGTCAATGTCGAACTCAATTTGGTCTTGGATGCTAGACAAGGCAAGTAAATTACTTTGGAGGGATTTTTATCAGAAAAATAAACCAAGTTCAAATTGCCAAAGGGTCATTTGAAAAGGTCTAAAGGGTAGATGCCCTTATAGAGAGCACTCAAGTAGTAAGCGGGGACTTTACAATTATTCTAAAAGGCAACTTTAGATTCCAAGGTACCCTTGCAAGGGGTAGGCAATGAGAAAGTGAGACTTTTTTAAAAGTCTAAAAGGTAACTTTGGGCTCAAATTACCCATACAGAAGGTAACTAGTCAAAGCAAAGGGGCTGGCAGATAAGCCCAAAAGGAATTTGCCCTTAAAAAAAGATGATAGGCCAAAAGAGAACTCCTTCAGACATTTGTTTGAAAGAAATCCAAGGAGGAAGACTCAAGGAAGAATTATTTAGAAAAAAATGTCTAAAGGAATGCCTTCAAACATTTTATCTGAGGAAATTCGACAGTCACCAAAAAGTCTTAAAATTTTCATAAGACCAAAAGTCCAAATGGTAGGTGCCCTTGTGAGGGATACTTGGCTTTGAAAGTGGACATTTTAAATTTTTTTGAAGGGTCACTTTTCCTTTATAAAGGTTCATTTGTAAAATGTTGAAAGAATTGTCTTAGTGGTGACGGGCCCACAAATGTCAAATTCAGGGTAGTAAGCTAGCTATTAGGATTTAAATGTCTGGTGATAGGCCCGTGAATGTCAAATTCAAGGTGGTGAGCTAGCCATTGGGAAGTAATCAAATAAAAATTCTTTTGAACAAATTTTTTGAAGGAATTCCTTCAGATATTTTATCTGAAGGAACAAAGGAAGAAAGCCTAAAGTCCTGCCAAAGAAAATCCAAGAGTGCAAATGAAGAAAAGGAAAAATTCCTTCAGACAATATGTCTAAAGGAATTCATTCAAAAAAATTGTCTGAAAGAATTCAAAGGCCCTAGAGCCTGAGGAATGACTAAGCAAATAGCCAAAGAAAGGAGCCCAGAAGGAAATTCATAAGCGTCGAGAGCCCAAATTACTAGGAAAAGGGAAAAAATAGTGAGGAAGGAGAAAATGAAGCAGGTAACCTAGAATGTGGCCATGTGTGCATGAGACAAAATCTTAAAATTCTCTAGGTGGTATAGTAGGTCAAAGTGTAGACTGAAGAATGAACTAGACCAAGGTAGGTGGCACAAGAGTCATCAGTAGGAGAAGTAAATACAATTAGGTGAAATAGTCTCCACCAAAAACCAATAAAGGGATTAATTGTGAGCATTAAAGAGGAGTAGCCCATGTTTTCTTGATTTTCCATTAATGAATAGCTAGTTGCACTTAGCATTAAAGAGAGCATGGCATAGTCAACACAATTTAGATATGGCTTTGTCGATTATAAGGAGGAGTAACCCATGCTCTTGTAGGCACAGACATCAAGGGCAATGACTTAAGCACCTATAACATGGCTTTCTCATACACATTTAAGAAGATATGATAGTAGCATGGGATTTTGGTCATTACATGAGTGATTAATACATCATGTTTTTCCTTCCCTTGATTGGTCAATGATCTATTTCCTAACTTCTCTATATAATTGTAACTTCTCATTTTGAAAAAGATCTCTCAGCATTGTATGGCAAAGCCCTGAAAAAATTTACCTTGAATCAAAAGAAGCATTTTACCTCTATTTGAGCTTACACTTTTACATATGTCTATGGTATCATCTTATGTTCAATCATTTTATACCAACATATCTAGTGTATTGTGAATTCTTCTCTACAGGTCAACAAGAAGTGTTCAGCTTGAAGTATAGGTGCATATGAAGAGACCATCCAGTAGTGTGTCTTTCAAACACCTTTGGTAGTTTCTTCCTCCCTATAAATCTATAGGATCCCCTATTGAAACACTGATGTAGTTATATTCTCTTTAAAATGATTTTTTTGTTTGCTTCTCTTTGGTATAAAGTGTAGGTAAAAGCTAAGTAGACCAATTAGTTCAGTGCATCACCACATTAGTTAGGTTCTATTTTTTAGTTTCTCTCTCTCTCTTCATCTCCCCCATTTTTAGCATTTTAAAATCTAGGGCCTCAAGGTTCATCAAGGGGAGCTATCCCCTAATCTATAAATTCATCACTCAAGGTTTCCACCCACAGTAAGAGGAATGTTTCCATTATGCCACGTGGAGGAAGGGAGATGAGTATCCTTTCAGACGGTGCAATCCATAACATCAATAGTTTTTGACATGCTTGATGGGAAAAAATTTATTTCTTAAAATTTTTAGGATTGATGTTGGTCCTATTATTGTAAAAAATCCAAAATAAGGAGTTATAATCTAGCACCTGGTAACTCCATTTCAAGAACTCAATCTCTGGTTAATGATCAACCTGGCATCCTATGCCTAAGATCACCAAAATATCTTCTTATATGGGTGTCCCTTTTAAATTTATTGAGTTGTCTTTAAACTCAACAAAAATTCTAAGGTTTGAAACTAATCATCCTTACGTAGCAAGCCACTTTCTCAAACTAGCCATAAAATACACCTACTCAAGGAGACCCTAGTTGAATCCTTTCACAGCCATGGCTCACTTTTATGGCCTTCAATGGTCAAAGTCCCTTAAACCTTCTATAGTATGACCCAATTCTAGGGATAATGCTCAAAATTGTTCCTCCCTTTAGTAGAGAAGGCCTAATCACTACTATCGAGCATATTAGAAACATAGCCAACCTCTATAATATCCATAATATCACTGAGAAAAATGTAACTATCAGATTTCTAGCCTTGTCCTTCAAAGGGAAAGTTTTGTACTAGTATGGGACCTTGCCTTTGAACTTAGTTGACTCATGGAATGAGTTAGGGACCCTCTTGAAAAATAGGTTTGGGGAAAAGTGACCTTTTGTCTCTAGCTGAAAAACTGACCACCATGAAGAGAGCCTCACATGAATTTATGCAAGATTTCAACACCAACTTCTAAAAGATTTGGGACAAAATCCCAATTATTGTGAGGCCAACCCCAAGCTACACCTTCCTTTACAACTTGAAGGCTATGAATAGTGACATCATTGTCTTGATATAGTCCATGGTAGACATATTCTTCCCACTACTTATGAAATAGCCATAGCTACTAAGAATTACCTTGTTCAAGTAGGAAAGATAGATCTTAGACCTCATATGCTACTCTTTCTTGATTTATAGACCTCAGTTTAGCCTATTATGCCCACTCTAGCTCCTCTACCTAATGTAGAGAGGCTAGCTACTACCCTTATAAATGATCTCCATAAAGTTAAGAGCTTGTTGTAGAGTGTTACCAATGAGTTAGTCACCCTCAAGAGCTAACAAGCTCAGAGTTATAGGACAAATCAAGGCTACCAATATTTTGGGTAGACAAATAGACCTCCCTTCCAGAATTACAATCAAGGGTAGGATCAAATTACACAAGTCAAGCCTTATCAAAGATATAATCCAAATGCCCCTTTATCTTCCAAGGCTCTTGTCCCCACTCAAAATAATTTGGTGCAGGAACAACCTAATTATCCACCCTTAGGGCATGGTCAAGAACAAGTTATTTATGCCAATGAGCCACCAAATCAAAGTATCACCACACAAGGTGATCAGGTAGCCCAATTCTCAATTTTTTATATGTTAACACAACTTGGGATGGATATTAGGTAGGCTCAATCTGATTCTACTCTTATGAATCACCTAGAAGGGGAGTTTTACATAGTCAACTATGTGGGGAACACAAGTGACCAGAATGATTATGTTGCAGCCAACACTATGTCCAAAAGGAGAGCAATGGATAAAGCTCAAGCATCTACTTAGGCACTTAAAACATCTCTTTCATCATAAGAAAATCAAAGGTTTCATAAGTATAGACCATCAATTGCAGCTTCAACTCCTCAAGTTGCACGACAAGTTACAATTGTCCCTAAGGAGACCTCCAAGAGGGCCAATCCTTCAATCAATGTAGTAGAACAAATGAATAAGTTGCACATGAACATCTCATTGTGAGATTATTTGGCACTACTAGGGTAAAAGGATATACTCCAAAAGGAATTACACGGGCTAGGTGAGTGAGCTATCCTAGCAAAGAATGATAATGTGTTGATAGTGAATAGGGCTCCTCCCATGGGAAGTCAAACAAAGAAGGATGAAAAGGTCCCTTATTTTTATTTGTTATTAATTATTGGTGATTTATTGGTCCATAATTACATTATTGATAGTGGAGCAAGCACCTTAGTTATGCCCAAATACATAGTTGATAAGCCAGACCTCAAATATGAGCAAATGACCAAAGGAGTTTTACAATTGGATGGATCACTAGCCAAGACCTTGGGAGTGGTAAGAGGCTTGAATCTAACTCTCCATGCCTACCCAATCTTCTCAATTCCCCATGATGTGGTAGTGGTAAATGTTCCTCCTTACTTCACTCTCTAATTATCTAGGGATTTCATGTCCAAGATAGGTGGATACTTGGCATCCAATTGGTCTTACGTGATTTTTAGGATAAAGTATGGAACTAAGGTGAAGATTGAGTTGGATCCCATCCACAAAGATCACTTGGATCCATACTCACCCAAATTAGTTAATGTTATCTATGCCATCATTGATGAAGAACTTTAGGTAGACCAATATCTATCATCTTCCCTTGTAGGAGTTACTAACCTGCTCTTAGATGAATGGGTAAATGACAATTTTGAGCATGATCCTTAAAAGCTCATTAAAGATGCTAGTATTAGAGTTTACTGCATGCATGAGAAATATTCTTTCATGCCAATTTTGATGAAGGTAGACCAAGAGGACTATGGTTTATGGTATATATTATTTGATGGATCTAGAAGTAAGTTGGGATCCGGTGGTGGAGCAATCCTGGTTTCACCTTCAAAGGAGAAATACTTCTCAACTTTTAGGTTCCAATTCTCTTGCACTTGTAATGTAGTAAAGTATGAATCCCTTGTTCATGGTCTATAATGGGCAAGGGAGAGAGGAATCAAATAATTGTAAGTGTTTGGAGACAGTGAGTTGATTATGAACCAAGTGAGGGGTCAAAACTTGACCAAAAACTCCCTACTCAAGTCTTACAAGCATAGAGCATGGGACCTAATGGAGAGCTTCACTACTTTCAACATCACTTCCATCCCAAGAGAGGAGAACAAGCATGTAGATAGAATAGTATTAGTTGGTGTTCAGTTTGATATCCCAAAGGGGGTGAGAGAAGGCAAGAATCATCACCATTTAAAGGTGATAGTGAAGCCCTCCATACTAGACAATGTCACCAATTAGTAGGTATTCAAAAGTGACTAGAAAATAGCACTTTTATTATAGGAGGAAGCTGAGTTCACTTATAAAAATTAGTCCAAGTTACAATAGCAATATGATGGGAAAATTGTTCAGATAAAGACCAAAAGGCTTCCCAAAGGTTTGGTAATTCTTGAGAGTATCTTCAATTAGGATGACCAAATCAAGAAGGACAAAGTGAGTATGTTAACCAGAAAGGAAAATTATGAAAGGGTAGATATATGCAAGGATAAGTTACTTACACTTGGGAAGGTACGTACCAATGAAGAAAAACATGATTTCATTATGTTATGCCAAGAGTTCACCGATGTCTTTGCTTGGGTGTATGGAAATTTGAAGGGGTTTGACCCAAGCTTGGCCCAACACACCATTGATATGGAAGAAGGTACCAAAAACATCAAACAAAAACAAAGGCTAATCAATCCAAAGATTGAGCCTCTTATGAGAAAGGAACTCACCAAGATGATCAATTCCAAGATCATCTTCCCTATTAAACACTCTTTTTGGCTAGCCAATTTGATCCCTGTTAGGAAGAAGAATGGAGAGATCAGATTGTGTGTGGATTTTAGAGACCTGAATAGAGTTTCATTAAGAGATCACTATCCCCTCCCAAGTATGGAGCAAATTCTTCAAATGGTGATAGGTAGTGAAATATTCTCCCTCTTAGATGGCTACTCTAAATACAATCAAATTCTAGTGCAAGACTGTGACCAGTACAAGATAACCTTCACAACCAAGTAGGTAACTTTTGCCTATAGGAAGATTCCATTCAAATTCTCAAATGCTGGAGCTACCTTCCAACGTGATATAGATATGGATTTCCAAGTTTTGATAAATGACATTGTATTAGTTTATCTTGATGATGTGATAGTCTTCTCCAAGGAGGCAAGTGAACATCTAAAATACCTGAGGTAAATCTTTGAGAGGTGTAGAGAGTTTGACATCTCTCTCAACCTAAAGAAATGTGTGTTTTTTATCCATGAAGGCAAACTCTTGGGCCATGTCATTTCAAAAGAAGGCTTCTCTATTTATCTAGAAAGAGTGCACGCCATCATATCATTATCCTTTCCTAAGCATAAGAAGGGCCTACAAAGTTTCTTTGGCAAAATAAATTTCATAAGGAGTTTCATTCCTAAATTTGTTGAGCTGGTCAAGCCATTAACTTCCATGCTGAAGAAGGATGAGGTGTTCACGTGGATAGCAAGGAGAAGAGAAAGCTTTGAAGGTATCAAGAAAGCTATTACCCAATCTCCCACCCTCACTAAATCTGGACTTCTCCAAGGACTTCAATCTCTACACCTTTGGAAATGAAGAGGTAATCTATGCTATGCTCACTCAAGAAAATGGTGAGAATTTAGAACAACCTCTCACTTTTTTTAGCCAAGGCTTAGAAGGATATGAGATCAGGTACATGTATGTTGAGAAGAAAGTGCTTTCAGTCATATAAAGTTTGAAGATATTTAGACATATGTTGTCTAACAGAAAGATTCACATCATGGTGCCACATCCTAGTGTAAAAGACTTGTTGTTGAGTTGAGACTTGAATGAAAAAAGGGTAAGGTGGATCACCAAAGTAATGGAGTATGATGTAGAGATTAAGAACACCAAGTTGTTAAGGGGAAGAGGGATATGTTAAAACCTTCCTATAGACTACAAAGAGCTAAAGGAAGATGTTTTGATACTCCATGATGAAGTTGCATCAAAAATACCTCTAATCATGAAGAGTTGGGCACAAGACATGGTCCATATCCTTCAAATGGGTGAGTGTCCACAAGTATTGATAGGACTAGGAGGAGGAATTTTAGGCTCAAATATCTTCCTTATGTCTTAGTTAATGGAATGCTATTTAGAAAGGACCTTTTAGGGGTACTCTTGAGATGCATTGACTCAGACCAAGTCAACAGGGTTTTGTCTAAGTTTCATGATAGACCAGCTAGTGGCCACTTTGCTCCCAAGACCATAGATGCAAGGATTATGAGGGCTACCTAATTTTGGCCTAGTTTATTTAGAGACACTCATGCTTTGGTGAGGAAATGTAAAAATGTTCTTTCTTTGATGGGAAGTAATAGCTGGCTATAATGCCTCTTCATCTTATTTAGGTGGAATAGGCATTCATGTAATGGGGGTTGGACTTCATAAGACTGATAAACCCTCCTTCTAGTGTTGGCCATAAGTGGGTTTTGATTGCAACATATTATTTCATAAGATGGGTAGAATCCATCACTTTGAAGGAAGCCAATGAGAGCACAGTCCTAGACTTATATGAAGGCATAGTGATGAGATTTGGGGTCCTAGCCATAATAATTTTAGACAATGCATTGGCTTTCTTGGAAATAAAGATAAGTGATTGGGTGATAAAATATGACATCTATCACAGCACTTCTTCTAACTACTGCCCACAAGGGAATGGGTTGGTTGAGTACACAAATAAGAACCTGATTAGGATCATTAAAAGTACAATGGAAGAAAATCAAAGGACTTGGCATGCCAAGTTAAAGATATCTCTTTAGGAAAATAGGATCACTCTAAAGAGGGTGATTAGGAATTTAACATACACACTTGTGTATGGAAGGGAAGCTAGACTTCTTTTTCACTTGAGTTGCTAGCTTTGGATCTTGCCCATCAGCTGTAATTGGTTGAGAGTGATAGCCTAGAAGTTAGGTATTGTGAGTTAATGGAGATTCAAGAAGTAAGAGACCAAGCCATGGATGCAATGAATAGCCACCAATAGCAAAAAAAGAATCATTTTGACAAGAGATTTATGCCAAGGAGCTTTTGAGAAGGTGACATTGTCTTGAAGTGGGATGAGGACCGAGCCAAACCTGGAAGGCACACAAATTTTAACACCTTGTGAGTGGCCCATATGTCATCACCCAATGCAGGAAACATAATGATTTCCAACTCTCCAATTTGGATGGTGAAGAGCTACATATCCCAATCAATGGGATATATCTTAAATATTATCACTAGCTTTCTTTTTCCATGTACATAGTTTCCCTATCTTTTCCTTATTTTCCCTAAGTGCTTTTATGCATGTGCTTAGTATTTTTTAGCCTTTGTGTGTGTTTTATTTATCATTTGGGGTAAATATTTGTTAGTTCTTAGGTATTTACAGGGATATTGTCAACTTTTCAAGCTGCATCCTAACTCCATGCATAATGGATTTTTAGGCCACCAATCTTCTCAAGCATAGCAGGCATGCTTCCCTTGTGAATCACCAAATTGTTGACCAATTTTTGGTCCTATAGGCCAAAACTTGGGCACCCCTCTTCTATTTATTATAAGAGTATTTCATTATAGGTTTTGGGTAGTTCATCCCTCAGCTACCTTGTGCAAATTTTCTCTGTTAGGCCATTTTTCATGAAAAAACCAAGTGTTTTCCTCTTTTTCTTACTAAGTACTTTCAGGTCTGACATGCAAGAGTCAACATGGAACTCAATTTGGTCTTGGATGCTAGCCAAGGTAATTAAATTACTTCAAAGAGATTTTTATTAGCAAAATGGACCAATTTTAAAAGTTTGAAGGGTCATTTTCAAAAGTTTGAAGAATAAGTGCCCTTGTGGAGAGTACTCAGGCAGTAAGCGGGGCCTTTAAAATTATTTTGAAAGGAAACTTTAGATGCCAAGGTGCCCTTTTGGGGGGTAGGTGATAAGCAAGTAGGACCTTTTCAAAAGTTTGAAAGGTAACTTTGGGCTCAAATTATCTTTGTGGAAGGTAGCTATTTGAAGCAAAAGCGCAGGCAAATAAGCCTAAAAGGAACCTGCCCTTCAAAAAAGATGACAAGCTAAAAGAGAATTTTTTTAGACATTTTGTTTGAAGGAAATCTAAGGAGGATGACTGAAGCAATAATTCTTTTAGACAAAATGTCTGAAGGAATTCCTTCAGACTTTTTATCTGAGGAAATTTGACAGTCGCCAAAAAGTTTGAAAATTTTTGGAAGACCAAAAGTTTGAAGGGTAGGTGTCCGTGCAAGAAGCACTTAGCTTTGAAAGAGGAACTTTTAAATTTTTTTGAAGGGTCACTTTCCCTTCAGAAAGGTTTATTTTCAAAATGCTAAAATAATTGTCTTAGTGGTGACGGGCTCATGAATGTCAAATTCAGGGTAGTAAGCTAGCCATTGGGATTCAAATGTCTAGTAACAGGCCCATAAACATCAATTCAAGGTGGTGAGATAGCTATTGGGAAGTAATTAAATAATAATTAATTTTTAAAAAATGTCCAAAAGAATTCCTTCAAATATTTTGTCTGAAGGAATAAATGAAGAAATCCTAAAGGCCCACCAAAGAAAATCCAAGAGTGCAAATGAATAAAAGGAAGAATTCCTTCAAATGAAATGTCTAAAAGAATTCTTTCAGACATTTTATCTAAAATAATTAAAAGGCTTGAGAGCTTGAGGAATGACTCAGTGAATAGCCAAAGAAAGGATCTCAAGAGGAAATTCATAAGCACTAAGAGTCTAAATTACCAAGAAAAGTGAAAAAATAGCAAGGAAAGAGATAATGAAGTAGGTAACCTAGAACGTGGCCATGCACACATAAGACAAAAGATCAAAATGCTCTAGGTGGCATAGAAAGTCAAAGTGTAAACCCAAGAATGAACTAGACCAAGGTAGGTGGCACAAGAGTCATCAATCGGAGAAGTAAATACACTTAGGTGAAATAGTCTCCACCAAAAACCAATAAAGGGATTGGTTGTGAGCACTGAAGAGGAGCAACCCATGTTTTCTTACTTTGCCATTAATGAATAACTAGTTTCACTTAGAATTGAAGAGAGCATATCCCAATCAACATAATTTGGAGATGGCTTTGTCAGTTTTAAGGAGGAGTAACCCATGCTCTTGCAGGCCTAGACATCAAGGACAATGACTTAAGCACCTACAACATGGCTTTCCCATATGAATTCAAGAAGATATGGTAGAAGCATGGGCTTGTGGTCACTGTAAGAGTGATTAATATAGTATGGGTTTCCTTCCCTTGACTAGTTAATGATCTATTTCTCAAGTTCTCTATATAATTGTAACTTCTCATTTTAAAAAAGATCTCTCAGCATTGTATGGCAAAGCCCTGAAGAAATTTACCTTGAATCAAAAGAAGCATTTTACCTCCATTTGAGCTTGAAATTTTGAATATGTCTATGGTATCATCTTATGTTCAGTCATTTTATTTAATGCTTTCATAGGTTTATACTACCATATCTAGTGTATTATGAATTCTTCTCTACAGGTCAACAAGAAGTGTCTAGCTTGAAGTATAGGCATATATGAACAAACCATCCAGTAGTGTGTCTTTAGAACACCTATAGTATTTTATTCCTCCCATAACTCTATAGGATCCCCTATTGAAACACTGATTTGGTTATTTTCTCATTCAAATAAAGTGTCTATTTGCTTCTCTTTGGTGTAAAGTGTAGGTAAAAGCTAAGTAGACCAACCAGTTTGGTGTATCACCACATTAGTTAGATTCTATTTTTCAGTTTATCTCTCTCTCTTTTCATCCCCCCCATTATTATAAATAGGAAATCCAAGGCCTCAAGGTGCATCAAGGGGAGATAGCCCCTAATCTAGAGATCCATCCCTCAAGTTTGCCACCCACAACAAGAGGAATGCTTCCATTGTGCTACGTGGAGGAAGGGAGTTGAGTATCCTTTCAAAGGGTGCAATCCATAGTGTCAACATGAAATATGTAGGCAAAATCCACTTGCCTACTACATCTATAGATAGTTCATCCACCCCCTTTTATTTTATTACCCCATTTTGTTCATTTGTTAAGTTATCACCTATTTTCTAGGGGTAATGTTTGTATGGTTTCTATTGCATTATTTATTTGTTTCTACTTATTTTATTTGTTTGTCTACCTATTTATTTGATTTTAGAACTATTGCCTTGATTCATTCTATGTGCATTCATTAGGTGATTATTTATGCACAACTATACTTGAATCCATCCATATTCATCTGCTAACATTAATATAATGGTTTTTATCATTGATGCATTATTTTTTATTGTGTATTGGATTTTGGGAGTCAGTCCTTATGCATATTTCATCCAAATCCTCATGATGTTATACCATGATGCCTACTGACATGTACTATAATAAACCTTAGCTTTAAGAAGTCTATTCAACAATAGTGACATTGACATCTCTTCAATACCAACATCCTGATTCAATCTCAATCATATCCCAAATAGAGTAATTAACCATGAAAGAATTCAACCTTTGTTAGTTTGAATAAGCATCTCCCTAGTAGCAAGTTGTTTTAATTCATCATTTTCTCTCTATGATAATTTACCCTCATCATTAGCCAATCAATCATGTTTATAACCACCTATGGGAAAATTAGTATACACCATCCCACCCGTATTTTCTTAATGATTATAATTGCCTCTAAGCAAATCATTGAGTTGTCACCACTTTACTTTTTATAGCCATATAGGGGCATGTTGTTATCTTATTTATCTATCCTAACTAGAGTAACTCCATCTTCTCAATGATTATAACTAACTTTATGCAAATCATTGTGTTATCATACCACATTGCCACTATCAAGGTATAAAACTTATAACCACCTTTGGGCAAACCATTGTACACCATTCCACTTGCATTATCAATGATTTTGACTAATTTTTAAATATCACTATGTTCTCCTCTCATCATTTTCCTTTTCTTTGGTCCCCTCATCTCCATTCTTTCTTTTGAGGGACTGTTTGCCAACCTTTCCTTATGTCAACCATTGCATCGAGGGGGCATCATGCAGTTAGTTCATCATCGTTGAAGTTGTAGGCATACTTGACCTTTTCATTATTTTAGAATATGTTATTGTTCTTATATCTTACAATGCATTCCCAAATAGGGGCAAACTATAGACACCTAAATATGGCCATCGATAACCTCCAACTAGGCTTTTGACCAATATTCACCAAAGTGCACAATTTGGCCTAAAAACACTAAAGCACATTAAATGAGTTGAAATTGATATATTCAACTATTGATTTTGGATAGAGTATCACTAAATAAGGTAACACAATTTATGGGCTAACTAACTTTGATCAGGTCATTTTGAGTCAAATTACCAATTTCATACTTGGGTGCCCTAGATTGCTCTTTTCTATCAAATCTCTTACATGAGACATGCACCTTTGTTATTTGGTGTTGGTAACATCCTAAATGGGATTATGGATCCAAAACATCTGACATTGAATTATAATTCTAGTCTAGTCAAATTTTGTACCAATAATAAGATATTTTGACCAATTTGATTAATTTGTGCACCAAGAGCCAAAATTTGCACCAAAGTTGATTAATCATGTTTTAAGATAGTTAAACCAAATTAGGGCCTTAAGTTAATTTTCCATAGAAATTTTTGAATAAATCTTTATTAAAAATTGACTTCTATTAACTGCATCATTAGGTGACATCATCATATGGGTGGGCATCCATAAGCCATAAATACATAAAATATCAAGATTATGGGTCTCCCATGCCTCATTAAGACCCTTCATGCCTATTCAATACCCCTCTATCCCAAATATAAATGGGGATATTTATATAATGAATTTCATATTTGGATTTATTCATGGCCACACATCTCAATCTTGAGATGCATGGTCATGGTTGATCCTCAAACCATTCCAAAAATCTATAAATAAGAGGCCTTGCCAATTGAATTTTAATCTCTCACATGCCAAAGTTATAATGCTAAATTGATTCCAAAGCTTCATGAAAATTAATTTTATAATGTTTAAATATTGATCCAAGCTAAGCCAAGCTAATCCAAAGACATAAGGTGCCAAGGAAAAGAGGAGATAGCCAAGCCTCCTTTGATGAAGACTTCATGAGCACAAGCCGAGCAAACCACTACTACAAGTTAATTTGGAACATTCAAGGGAGGTGAAATATTTGTTCTCTTTCATGTTTTATTTGTGTTTCCATTCTAGTATTATTAACTAAGCTCAACTAAGTAACTAGGCCTAGATATGTATGTTAACTAGTGTGTTAGTTTTTTAATTTGATTTCATTTTATCACTAACAAGATACTAACACCTCTCTTGAGTCAAATTCCTAGTCTACAAATGTATCTTATGATGTGATCTTTTAATATATATGATAATCTCATATCATCACCTTGAGAAATATATATTCTAATTATGGCTCTTGGATATTCTCATATATTTTGTATTCAAAACTCATAACTTCTACATGGCCTACAATGTATAAGATCCTTCTTGGAACCTCCAAATTAGGCTTACAACTCTAAGTGTCTTACTTAGTCAAATAGTGGCACTTAATCCAAAACATAAACATCCTTTGATAAATTAATTATATTATAATCACCTCATTCTAATTATACATTTAAATATCTAAAAATTTTAGTAGTGTGTTTAGCCCATCTTTTACATGTATCATTCATAGGTGTCTCAAAAGGGCTAGTTGTAGGTGCACTTCTCCCCATGACCAATGAGTCATTAGGAAACTTTTAATCATTATACCTTATTGAAACATTATAGTTGTTCTTTGGTACATATGTCCATGTTCCAAGACCATATATAGTCTATTAATGCTCACTAGTCACATTGACAACTACCACCCAATGACAAATCTATAACATGAAGAAACATGGAGGTTTATTGAATTTTAATTCATCAAATTATTTGATATGATGGCACTAATATACCTCTCAGACCCTCTAAAATCCCTACAACACTTTTTTTACAAAAATGATTTCATATTTTCAATAAGACTGGCCATAAAAAAAGGTGATGGGGTTTAGAGTTTTCTCTAAGCACTTAACTTTCTTAGCATTTGTTCATAAATAACTAGATCCTAAACAAAATACTAATTCCATGAATCTTAATCCTATTTAGGTCCCCATACTTGGTGAAGATCTCTGGATCCATCTTTGTATATTTTATATAAAATAAGCATTTAGATATAACCCTTGCAAGGCTGTCAAGGGACCTAATAAAGTAAACCCTACATATTTTTCCATTTTTAGACCTATGAAAACTATCTAAATGTTTAAAATTACTAAGGAAGGTGGATAATCACCTATCATATTTTCACTCTTGAATATGACTATACGAGTGGTCAAAAATAGCCCTTTTAGCTCGATTTCTCCCTCTTTGAGAGTTGAACCTACAAGGTGTGACTAACCTATGACTTGATATGACATTAAGGAAATTATAAAACATATTTAAATAATTTAAAATTGTCCCATGTATGTACCATACTTCATATTCATCTTGGAAATGACTTTAGAACCCTTAAGAAGCAGTTTATCAAGTGTAGAGAAAGCTAGTGAAACTAGATGACCTCATAGAGTGGACATTTCATTTGACCAATACCATACAAGACTTTATATAGAATATTTTTCACCTCTTATGACAACCATACAAGAAATAATATTTGACAAGACCCTTATTAGCCATAATAAAAACCTTAACATCCCCAAAAACCTTAATTTTTGCTAAGAAACCTTAACTTCTCTATGGTGATTAGAAATGGGTTTAAACTCATGATTTAGAAATGTAAGGTAATGGGTAAGCTATGATAACCTAGAGAAACTTATGAGGGAATATAAACATGAAACAAAATTGGACTCATATAGGTCAAAATGTTTTCACTTTTTGATAACATTCTCAGTGACTCTTTGGGGCAGCCTGCTTGCTAAGCTGTGAGACTAGTAACCTTTCCTTAACCATTGGGTGATGGATTCATGGTAGAGAATATTCAAAAATAAATTATATAAAGATAAAATACAACATAAATACACCACACCAAGACCAATATAACAACCATGATATGCTCAAGGCATTTAAGGAAAACACACCAAACAAGAAAGAGATAAGCAAATGTACATAAACACTTATTCAACACACACTAGACACCTAATTATGTACATTAATAACCTTCATATGATTATTATAAGGGATTTAAATGGATCCTATTTATAGGTATATCTAAATCCTCCCCATCTATTATTTCCAATTGGAAGGAATTATTTTTGTTGTATTTGATGATGATGTATGGCCCACTCCACAAAATGTCAAACTTGGTGTGTCTCCTAGGATTTGCTTTGTCCTCATCCCACTTTAGTATTGTATCATACTCTTGGAATAATCTTGGAGTTTCTTTATTATCAAATGATTTATTCATTATCACCTAATGATGATCCATATCTTTGTGATCATTGTTGTTGGAAATATTGTCATTGATGTCAAAGGTCTAGCATTGGTGATAAAGGCCCCATTACATTTAATGGTGTTTTTAATATTAATATCTTAAATAATGTATGTTAATATTTATTTAATATTAATTATTATATTTTTGGTTGTATATAAGTCAAAATAGGGCCCATGGAGAAGTCAAAGAGTCACAGGGTAAAGACAAAAGAGGAATGGGGTGCATTTTTTCATGAAGAGTCATCTTAAGGAATTCCAAGAGTCACCATGTGAAGACAAAAGAGGGTATGATGCATTTTTCCATGAATGGACACTTTGAGAAATATGAAAATTCACCAAGATAAATATAAAAAAGGAAAGGATGTATTTTCTTATGAAGGTTCATCATGTGACTTTTCGAATGCAAGGATACGAATGGTCATGCAAGTTTGGCACCATTTTCATGAGCAATGAATGGTAAAAAAGGGTGAATGCCAAAGGTGTTGGGGATCAACCAACAATGATTACACTTATGAAAGCAATAAACACAGAATTAAATTAGATAGACAAGTAACTAGAATCAGAATCAACAAGAAACAAGAGATACAAGAAACCACCCTGAAAACTTGTATTAAACACTTTACTGAAGGAATTACAATTGAAGAAAACTTATTTTCTTCTACACCTATCTAGATGTATAGATCACTTTCAAGATCTCTCTTTAACCTTCAAGAATCAACTCCACAATCTGGATTGATATACAATCTGTATTCTAACTCTACAGTATTGTCTTAACCTGTTCTGTCTTGTCTTGTATTGTTCAATGAACTATGAAGATCTATCTCTATTATATAATAATAGAGACTCATGAGCATGCACTTACAACTGATAGATGCACCTCTAAACAAGTGCTCTAATTTCCATCATACTCAAATTAGAAATGCATGCTTAACAACTAACACTTCATTCTCTTAACATGCAAACATTCTGTTCACTCACGGAAATGGGTTCTGCCTACATAGGTGACCAACGTCGGTCCCTTCTAACTTGAACCTGCCGACGTCGGCCGACCCTAGTCTTCTACTGACCGGCATCAGTCACCTTTGGTCTCCTTCAGACTGTCGTCAGTGACTGTAACTCTGTACTTGCTCTTGGATGATGCTTTTAGCTCCATTCCCTAACAATCTCCCACTTGGAGATAAATAGCTACACCAGTACCTGTACAGCAACATCTTCTAGCTCCTCCATCTTCAACTCAATCATGAAGACCAACGAAAGTTGAATGAAGATTCAACTTCTCCTTTGTAACTAGCTTAGTTAACATGTCTGCAGGATTCTTATCTATATGGATCTTTTCCAGCTTCAACTCACCATCCTCTAATACCTGTCGTATGAAGTGGTACCTAAGCTGTATATGCTTTGTTCTTGAATGAAAGGCTGAATTCTTAGATAAATGAATTGCACTCTAACTATCGCTGTATAGTCTACAACTCTCTCGCTCCTTTCCAAGCTCTTCCATGAACCGTGTCATCCATATCATCTCTTTGCTAGCCTCTGTGACTGCAATATACTCTGCTTCTGTAGTTGACAAGGCAACAACCTTCTACAACTTTGATATCCAGCTAACTGTTGTTCCACCTATAGTGAAGACATAACCTGTAGTGCTCCTCCTGCCATCCAAATCACCTGCCATATCTGAATCTACATAACCATGTAGAGAAGTATCTGAACCTCCATAGCACAAGTGCCTACTGCTGGTTCCTCTCAGATATCTAAGGATCCACTGAACTGCTTTCCAATGTTCCTTTCCTGGATTGGCCATATACTTACTTACTACTCCCACTACTTGGGCAATATTTGGTCTAGTACACACCATTGCATACATCAAACTCCCTACTTCGGAAGAATATGGAACTTTACTCATGTACTCTACCTCATCATGTGAATTAGGACATTGTTCTTTACTTAACTTGAAATGTCCAGCCATAGGTGTGCTTACCGGTTTTGCATCCTGCATATTGAACCGTTTCAACACCTTGTTCACATAATCCTCTTGAGACAAAATCAACCTGTGATTTTTCCTATCTCTCTTTATGCTCATGCCAAGGATTTTCTTTTCTGCTCCCAAATCCTTCATGGCAAATGTGTGAGCTAATTTCATCTTTAGCTCAGAGATATCCTGCATGTGTGATCCTGCAACCAGCATGTCATCTACATACAATAATAGAATAATGTACCTACCATTATCCAATCTCTTAAAATATACACAATGGTCAGATTGACATCTATTGTAGCCATGCTCAGTCATAAACCTATCAAACCTTAAGTACCATTGCCTCGGAGCTTGCTTGAGGCCATACAAGCTTTTCTTCAATCTGCATACTAGTTTCTCCTTACCTTTGACCTCATATCCTTCCGGCTGATCCATATATATTTCTTCATCTAAATCTACATGAAGAAATGCTGTCTTTACATCAAGTTGCTCGAGATGCAAATCCTCTATAGCAACTAAAGACAGTACAGTCCGTATAGAAGTCATTTTAACAATAGGAAAAAAAATCTCACCAAAGTCAATACCTGGTTTCTGTGCAAATCCTTTCACCACTAATCTGGCCTTGTATCTCATCTATCCATTCTCACCTTCTTTCAACCTGTAGATCCATCTATTCTTCAGTGTCTTCTTTCCTGCTGGCAACTCAACCAAATCCCATGTTTGGTTCTCTCTCAATGAGTCAATCTCTTCACTCATGCCTAGCTCCCACTAAACTTTGGATTCCACCTATATTGCTTCATCAAAACTCTTTGGTTCTCCACCATCAGTTAGCAATAAATAGAATAACGAAGGGGAATATCGAATTGGAGGTTTACTTACTCTTTCTGACCTCCTGATGGACGACTGAGACTCATCCACAAGACGCTGTCCACCCAAATTCTCTGACAGTGACCGACCTCGGTCACTTCTAGGCCTGTTACTGTCCACTGTCAGTTCTGCCTGATCGACATCGGTCTCTGCCTAGCTGACGTCGGTTCCTATACGGCCGACATCGGTCTCTGTACGGTTGACGTCGATTCCTACCTGATCGACACCGGTGTCTGTGTTTTCCTTCCTGTGATTTTTCTTTCCCGCGAGCTCTTTTTGGTCTTTCTCTTTGTCTAAATCTTTATTGCTCTGCTCAGGCTGATTCAACTTCCTCAGCTGATCACTGTACATCACTTTTTCATTGAAAACAACATCACGACTCCTGATTATCTTGTTAGTTCCTAGATTCCATAATCTGAAACCGAACTCATTAGAGCCATAGCCAACAAATGTGCACCTCATAGACTTAGCATCAAGCTTCTTTCTATTTTCCTTATCAATGTGCACAAAGGCTTCACAACCAAAAACTTTGAGAAATGATAAATCTACATTTTTACCTATCCATGCCTCTTCTAGAATTCCACCATCCAGAGCTGTAGAGGGTCCTCTGTTAATCAGGTATACTACGGTGTCCATAGCTTCTACCCAAAACTCTAAGGGCAATCTTGCATGCAATCTCATACATCTTGCATGCTCCATGATTGTTCTATTCATCCTTTCAGCAACTCCATTTTGCTGAGGTGTCCTTGGAACTGTCCTTTGCCTATGTATTCCACGTTTCAAACTATACCATTTGAACTTGAGGCTGCAGAACTCACCGCCATTGTCAGATCTCAGGCACTTCAATCTTTTGCCTGATTCATTCTCAACCATAGCTTTCCAAATTTTAAACGTGTCAAAAACATCATATTTGTTCTTAATACAATAGACCCATACCTTTCTTGTAGCATCATCTATGAAAGACACATAGTACCTTGATCCACCAATAGAAGTAACTTGGGCTGGTCCCCACACGTCTGTGTGAACAAGCTGTAACTTATGCTTCTTCTTTGTTGACCCGGTCTTGAGAAAACTCACTTTCCTCTACTTTCCAAAAATACAGTGCTCACAAAATTCTAGATCTATATTTTTTAAATCTGGAAACATACCTTTTGACTTAAGAATTGTCATACCCTTCTCACTCATGTGGCCGAGCCTTTGGTGCCACAATTTTGCATCTACCTCTGAAGTAGATAATACAGAAGGAGAATTGTCAGTAATACAATTACATAAATAGAGAGTACCTACTCTCTTACCTCTGGCCAATACAAGTGCTCCCTTGGTAACCTTCCAAGATTCAGTTGTGAGAGTTACTGTACAACCCTCATCCCCTAACTTTCCTGCAGAAATCAAATTTCTCTTCAAGCTAGGAACATGCATGACGTCTCTCAACACCCATGTGTTGCCATTCTGCATTTTTAGCTGCACTTTACCTTTGCCAATAATTTTGTAAGGCTCATCATCCCCTAAGTAAACTATTCCAAAATTTCCATGGACATAGTCACTAAAATATTCTCTATTGGGGGTTGCATGGAAAGATGCACCAGAATCTAAAACCCAAGATTCTATATTAGTTTGCAAAGAAAAAATAAGAGCATCTTGTGCAACAATACCTGCCACCTTTGCTTCTTCTTTATCATCATGTTGTCTATCCTCTTTAGGCTTTGACCAGCATTCTTTGCTTATGTGCCCAATCTTTCCACAATTCCAGCATTGTGGCTTTCTGCCATTTCTGGATTTAGATCTACCTCTCACCTTGGATTTAGATCTTGATCTCCCTTTCTTGCTCTTCTCTTTCTGTCTTCCCCTGCTCTCAAAACTCAAAGTGTTCCCTGATGTCTCTTCTGTGCTTTTCCTGTGAATTTCTTCATTCAAGATTACACTAACCACATCATCTACTTTTAAAATATTTGAAGCAGAAGCAGTATTACTAACTGCCATTACTAAGCTATGCCAGCTTTCTGTTAAAGAACATAAGATTAATAGATCTTTAATTTCATCATCAAATACTATTTTGACTGAATTTAATTGATTTACAATTCCATGGAAATCATTCAAATGATTAGATACAGAACTACCTTCCTGCATCTGCAAATTAAATAACTGCTTCATAAGATAAACCTTATTAGAAGCTGAGGGTTTTTCATACATATTTGCTAAAGTAGTCATTAACTCTACCGTAGACTTTGCTTGTGATAAATTAGATATCACAGTGGATGCCAGACTCAATCTTATAGATCCAAGAGCCTTTTTATCAAGAACTTCCCATTCTTCATCATCCATGCCTTTGGGCTGCTTTACAGGCCCTCCTAACGGTAAGTATAAATCTTTTTGATACAGATAATCTTCTATCTGCATTCTCCATAATTGATAGTTCTTGCCATTGAACTTCTCCATTCTTAGCTTACTTTTTTCTGCCATTGCTTTCTCCCACTCAAACAGAAATCCCTGTGAGTAACCTGTAATCAAACACACTAACCAGATCTGAAACACCTGTTAGTCAACTGAACTTTGATACCTCTTGCTGGATATCAAGCTCTAAACCTGCAACCAAGGCTCTGATACCACTTTTTGGGGATCAACCAACAATGATTACACTTATGAAAGTAATAAACATGGAATTAAATTAGATAGATAAGTAACTAGAATCAGAATCAACAAGAAACAAGAGATACAAGAAACCACCCTGAAAACTTGTATTAAACACTTTACTGAAGGAATTACAATTGAAGAAAACTTTTTTTCTTCTACACCTATCTAGATGTATAGATCACTTTCAAGATCTCTCTTTAACCTTCAAGAATCAACTCCACAATCTGGATTGATATACAATTTGTATTCTTACTCTACAGTATTGTCTTAACCTGTTCTGTCTTGTCTTGTATTGTTAAATGAACTATGAAGATCTATCTCTATTATATAATAATAGAGACTCATGAGCATGCACTTACAACTGATAGATGCACCTCTAAACAAGTGCTCTAATTTCTGTCATACTCAAATTAGAAACGCGTGCTTAACAACTAACACTTCATTCTCTTAACATGCAAACATTATGTTCGCTCATGGAAATGGGTTATGCCTACATAGGTGACCGATGTCGGTCCCTTCTGGCTTGAACCTACCGACGTCGGCCGACCCTGGTCTTCTACTGACCGGCGTCGGTCGCCTTTGGTCTCCTTTAGATTGTCGTCGGTGACTGTAACTCTGTACTTTCTCTTGGATGAAGCTTTTAGCTCCATTCCCTAACAAAAGGTCATTCAGAAAGCTATAAATAAAGGCTTGAGAAGCCATTTGTAATATGAAAGAGTGCATAGTTTTTCAATTATTTTATATAAGAAAAGAGGAGAGAAAATTAGGAGATATTATAGAGTTCTAGCATTTATTGAGTAAGCAACATTGAGAGATAGATGTGTTTTATATACAAGAGGGGATGATACTTCTGTGGGTTGGTGCTCATAAATCTTTGTAAGGGTTTGGTGCTATTGTAAATCAGTGCTTGTAAACTTTGTAATTTGAGTTGGTGCTCATTCATATACTTGATATCATTCTTTGTGTTTTTCCCCACTTTGGGTTTCCACATAAAAATCTACTCTCTCTCTCTCTCTCTCTCTCTCTCTCTCTCTCTCTCTCTCTCTCTCTCTCTCTCTCTCTCTCTCATGTGGTGCATGTTATTATTTCAATTTTATTACATATATTGAATGTGTGATTAAGTGGTTAAAGAAAATAAATCATATTAAGTAAGAGATATATAATATATTGATTCACCCCCCCCTCTTAGTATATTTCATGCTTAACAATTGGTATGAGATCCAGTTCCTTTTTTAAAAAGTTTTACAGCTTAAAGGTAGATCAAGGAAATCATGATGGCTAGATCACATGAAGTTTTTTATACAAATAAGGCACCTTTGTTTGATGGGATAAATTATTGTTTTTGGAGCATAAGGATGAGGACTTATTTGATGGCCCTTGGATTCAACATTTGGCAAGCAGTGGTAGAGGAATATGAAGAGCCACAGACACTTGTACTACTCCAGTAGAAAAGAAGGCAAGTGAAAATAATTCTAAAGCTTTAAATGCTATTTTATGTGGTTTATGTGAATCAAAATTTGATAAAGTTATACAATGTAAATCTACTCATGAAATATGGGTAAAGCTTGAGAATATTTACAAAAGTGATGGAAAGGTTCAACAAGCTAAGCTTCAAAATTTTAGAAGATAGTTTGAGAGTTTGAAGATAGAAGAGGAAGAAAATATAGCAAGTTACCTTTTTTGGGTTGAGCAAATAGTTAATCAGATTCAAGGTCTTGGAGAAAATTTAGAAGAATCAATCATGGTACAAAAAGTTTTGAGATCTCTACCATTAAGATATGATGCAAAAAATTTGGCAATTGAAGAGATGAAGAATTTAGCCAAGCTAAAGATGGATGAACTACATGGTATTCTTACAACATATGAGATGCATACTAAATAAGAGAAACCCTTAAAGAGATAAGAGATTTTCAGGACATAAAAGAAAGAGAAGGCTAAAATTCAAGAATCAAGTGATAGTTCTAATGATGATAAAGATGACAACGAAGCTCTATTCATTCACAAGCCAAAAAAGGGCATAGATAAATATCAAAGAAAATTACCTTTTAAATGTTTTAATTGTTGAAACATTGGACATTTTGTAGCTAAGTGCCTAGATAAGGGTAATGGTGAAAATGAAGAAGGAAAGCTTACATACAAAAATAATTTCAAAGGAAAATTCAAGATGGGATTTGAGAAGAAGAGTTTGTATTCCAAATATCCTAGCTCAGTCAAAGATAGTGGATTCAGTGATTCAGAAGAAGAGATTCTATTCATGGCCATACATGAGGATGCCTTCACAAGAAAAATTATAGATGATCAAGAAGAAGAATAATATGAATATGAAGTGAATCTAGAAGGAGAACTCATTTGTGCCTTATAAGAGTTAAAAGCTCTTGAGAAGAAGAATCAATGATTAAAGCTCCAGATCAAGAAAAATGAAAAGGATTCAAAACAAATAATTGAAGATCTAAAACCACATTTTTAAGAAACCAAGAAGAATGAAAAAGATCTAACAACACAGTTTTAAAATGTAAGTGAAGAATGTGAAAGGTATGTTATTTAAATTGCTTTTTTAAAATCAGATATTGAGAAAATAAATAAATAAATCAATGATATAGTAGCTAATAATTCAAAATTTGAGAATAGCACTAATATTTGAATAAAATATTAGAAAATCAAATATCAATGTTAGATAAGATAGGTATCAGATTTAAAAAAGATAAAGGGGAGGCCATCACTTTTACAGACAAGGTTAACATAAAAAAGAAAAGAGCTATGCTGAAGCTCTTACAAAAGATAAAATAAAAAGGGAAGAAGTTAAGAATATAGAGGACATCTCAAACAAAGAAAGCTAGAAGGAACAGAGCTACAAAAGGTAATTAGATCAGAGATACACAAAAAGGTCTTATTTTTATGGTTACTATTTTTATTGTAATGGATATGGTCATAATAAAATAGAATGTCAAAAAGGGCTAACAATTTTAGAAATAAGGAGAAAAAAATGCATGCAAATTCAAGCATAAGCCACAACTCTTTTGCTCATCTATCATTCTTTAATGAAGAGACCATAATATGTTACAAGTGCAAAAACTTTGAACACATATCCCAGTATTGTAGAAGTGTGTTTGAGTCAGTTAAGAAGGAACAACATTTTAAGGCTCCATTCATCAAGAAGAAAGTTCAAATAGGGTCATGGTAGAAGAAATAACCTAAAAAATCTATGTTAGTATAGATAAATTTGCATGCAAGAAATGAAGAAATCCATGCTCCATTGACATTGGATTTTTGAGTCACATGATAAGAGATAAGAGCAAGTTCATAACCTTGAAGAAGATCAATGGTGGCATAGTGAAATTTATAGATAATACTACTACCAGAATTACTAGATAAGGTACACTAAGTTTGGATAATGGTAGAACTAAAACTGAAAATATTTTATATGTAGAAGGTATTAAGTATAATATTTTGAGTGTAAGTCAAATGTGTGATCATGAGCACACACTAAAGTTTTATGCAAAAGGTTATGAAACTAGGAGAAAAGATTCAGATGTGTTGGTTGTAGATACTCAAAGAATAGACAATAACTTATATATGTTATCAGACATCAAAGTTCAAAGATGTTGTTTGAGTCTAATTGAATAAAGTTGGATATGGCACAGGAGAATGGGACACATAAATTTTGACAATCTTGTCAACATTAGCAAGAATAAAGTAGTTAGAAATCTTCCAAAGATTACAAAGCCATCCAATAGACTCTATGAACCTTGTCAACATGGGAAGTAGGCCAAAAGGTGGTTCAAAACAAAAGAATACTCGATCAATCAGATGTTAGAGCTTGTTCACACTATTTTTTTTGGACCTATGATTACTCAAGGTGAGAAATATTTCATGTTGATAATTGATGATTTTCACGTATGACTTGGATAATGTTTTTAAAGAAAAAATCAAAAGCTTTCAGATATTTCAAAGCATTAGTTGAGAATGAAAGCAGTTTGAATATTAAGTGCCTAAGATCATATCGAAGAGGAGAATTCATGTCAGATCAATTTATTGAGTTTTGTGAAGACCATGGAATAAAGAGACATTATTCAGTAACTAAAACTCCATGGCAAAATAGAGTAGTTGAACAGAGAAACAAAATAGTTTAGGAGATGGTGAGGACAATGTTAAATGAATCTAAGATATTAGATAAATATTGGAGAGAAGTAGTTGGTATAAAAGTACATATTCAGAATAGATAATTATTAAGATTCAATAGTGACAAGACTCTTTATGAGCTATGAAAAGACAAACTAGCTACAAATGATTATTTTATAGTTTTTGGCAGCAGATGCTTCATAAAGAGAATCGATGAAAAATTAGGTAAGTTTGAATCTAGAGCAGATGAAGGTATATTTCTTGGTTATTCTTGAAAAAGTAAAGCTTATAAATGTTATAAAAAAAGAACCAATAAAATAGTTGAAACTGCAAGTGTCAAGATAGAAGAAGATGGAGCATAAATAATCAGTGATCTAATAAACATTCCTAAACTCATTGAATAGGAAAATTTTGAAGAATCAGATGAATATGAGGAGAAAAAAGACACCAAAACCTTATCCAAATATGTTCATAGAAATCATAATGAAATTGACATCATCAGAGACATAAATGAAGGAATATACACTAGAAGAATGATGGTAGTGAATCTCAGCAAGTTAATTTCTCTTTGTTATTCAAAATTTAGCCTAGAACTTTTTTAGAAGCTAGGCATGATAAGCATTAGGTTAAGGCAATGGATAAAAAATTAAATCAAATAGAAAATAATGATACTTGGGAATTAGTGCCTAGACCAAAAGATCACAATGTGAAAGGAACAAAATGGGTTTACAAAAATAAATTGAATGAAAATGGAGAAGTAACTAGGAATAAATAAAGATTAGTATGTAAAGGATATGCTTAGATTGAGGGAATATATTTTGAAGAAACTTTTGCACAAGTGGTAAGGCTAGAAGCTATTATAATGTTTCTTGCATATGCAGTGTTTAAAAATTTCAAAGTGTTTCAGATGGATGTCAAATCTATCTTCCTAAATAAGAATCTAGAAGAGGTCTACATTGAATATCCTAAGGGATTTATTATCTCAAATGTTAGTAGCCACATATACATATTGAAGAAATCACTATATAGATTTAAACAAGCTCCTAGAGCTTGGTATGCAAGACTTGATAAGCACCTGTAGGATCAAGGTTTCAAGAAAGGATCTATTGACAATAATCTCTACATCAAAATAGAAGGTGAGCATTAATTGATTGTTGTGGTATATGTTGATGACATCATTTTTGGAGGAACCATTGAAAATATGATAAAAGAATTTTTTGATAATATGAGAAAACAATTTGAGATGTTTATGCTTAGAGAATTATCATTTTTCTTAGGATTTAAAATATTTCAGTCAAATAAAGGAATTTTCACGTCTCAAAATAAATATGCCAAGGAAATATTGAAGAAATTTGGTTTTGAGGATTGTACACCAGTTGGCACAAAAATGAGTATAGGAAATAAGGTGAGGAAGGATGAAGATTCACCTTTTACAGATCAATCTTTGTATAGATCTATGATTGATAGTCTTTTATATTTGATAGCATCATGCCCATACATCATGTATGCAGTAGGTATGGTTGCAAGATATCAGTCAGCTCCAAAAGATAGTCATGTTCAGTTGGTGAAGAGAATATTTAGATATATCAAAATGACATTATATTATGGATTGTGGTATCCCACAGGCAGAGATTTCACCTTGGTTGCTTATATAGATTCAGATTGGGTAGGTTTATTAGATGATAGAAAGAGTACAAGTGGAGGAGCTTTCTTCCTCAGTGATAGCTTAGTATCATGGCTAAGTAAGAAGTAGAACTCGATATCACTTTATATAGTTAAAGCAGAATATATTATAGTAGTATTGTGTTATACTTAAGTGTTTTGGATGAAGCAAACTTTGGATGATATCAAGGTAAAATATGATGAACCTATTTATATTTTTTGTGACAACACAAGTTCTATAAATATTTCAAAGAATCTAGTGATGCATTCAAGAACAAAACATATTCCCATCAGATATCACTACTTGAGAGAGCAGGTTGCAGATCAATAGGTTAAGATGGAATATATCAATACTACAGAGTATATTATAGATATTTTCACAAAGCCACTACTAAAAGATAAATTTGAGTATCTAATGGGAGAAGTTTGGAGTAATTTATTTTACTTCCTACCATTGAGGATCAACATCATTTGAAGGGGAGCTAAGTGTTAGCTCTAGGATAGGCCCTTTGACATTGATGTCAAAGGGGGAGAAGAATAGAAATACATATAGGTACAGGTGTAAAAACAAGTGAAAAAATAGGTACAATGAAAAGGTACAAGTTTCTATAGTAATGAGGATTTACTATATATTTTTAGATGGTAGTATGTGTAGGTTGATATGTGTAGTACAGGTTGTAGGGCATGGCAGTTTTAGTTTGAGATTTCCATCAATGAAAAAGGGGGAGATTTTTGGAACTATTGTCATTGATGTCAAAGGTCTAGCATTGGTGATAAAGGCTCCATTACATTTAATGGTTTTTTTAATATTCATATCTTGGCTAATGTGTGTTAATATTTATTTAATATTAATGAATATATTTTTGGTTGCATATAAGTCAGAAGAGAGCCCATGGAGAAGTCAAAGAGTCACGGGGTAAAGACAAAAGAGGAATGGGATGCATTTTCTCATGAAGAGTCATCTTGAGGAATTCTAAGAGTCACCATGTAAATAAAAAATAGGGTATGGTGTATTTTTCTATGAAGGGACACTTTGAAGAATATGAAAAGTCACCAAGATAAGGCAAAAGAGGAAATGATGCATTTTCTTATGAAGGGTCACCATGTGACTTTTCAAATGCAAGGATAAGAAGGGTCTTACAAGTTTGGCACCATTTTCCATGAGGATTGAAGGGTCACAAATGGTGAATGCCAAAGGTGATTTGGAAAGCTATAAATAAATACTTGAGAAGCCATTTGTAATATGCAAGAGAGTGCATTGTTTTATAATTTTTTTATATAATAAAAGAGGAGAGAAAAGCAAGAGATATTGTAGAGTTCTATCATTTATTGAGTAAACAACATTGAGAGATAGTTGTGTTTTATACATAAGAGGGGTTGGTGCTCTTGTGGGTTGATGATCACAAATATTTGAAAGAGGTTGGTGCTCCTATGGGTTGGTGCTCACAAATAGTTGATGTGTTGGTGCTCAGCAAAGGCGTTGGTGATCCTACAAATTAGTGCTTGAAAACTTTGTAATTTGAGTTGGTACTCATTCATATACTTGAGATTGTTCTTCATGATTTTTTCCCACTTTGGTTTTCCATGTAAAAATATGCTCTCTCTCTCTCTCTCTCTCTCTCTCTCTCTCTCTCTCTCT
>JARHVA010002196.1:0-352500 GCA_037957365.1 Torreya grandis
TTTCTAATTTTTATACCATTTGATAAATAATAATACTAATTTTTTACCTCTTCATGACTATTCATAGTGTTTTTTACTTGAATGTTGGATCTTTTTAGTGAATACTATAGATTCCTTAGCATGTTGTCTCATTCTTTCATCCTATTTATAGTTGGAAAGCTTCTTCTTGTATGGAATGTGAAGTGTTATAAGAAATTTTAAGGATTTAGTGAGTTATTCTATTCACTAGTGTCATTAAATTCCTCCTAAATTTTCACATTCATCCATAACCTTATAATGTAACATTGATGTGAGAAGATGTAGATTGAAGGAGTGTATGTTTGGTTAGTTATATATTCTCATGTGTAACATTATACTAGTTGGAAGTAGTCATATTATTTGGTGTATCACCTCCATTAGAATATTTTTATTTTATTTATCTCTCTCCCTCCACCCCCCCAAAAAAAAAAATTACTTGTAGTTTCAATCCAAAGTGGTACATCAAGGGAACTATCCCTATCTAGAGATTCACCTCATATTTAGCCTACCCACAAGCCTAAAGGTGTTTCCATTGTGCCACTTAGATGAAGATAGCTTAGGCATCTCATAAAAGGATGAAAATTTCATGTCAATTATATTCAAACTCACTAATTTTTTATGTAAAGGTCTAGTCCTTTGCATAATGACTTCAGTCATGTACTGCTTAGTGAAGTATAATGTTTAGCATGAATTGATCTAGATTTATATTAGAATCATTAGGATAACCACTTATACACTATTTAATTTTAGTATCATGTGCCCAATTTATATACCCCATCATGTATTAGGGTTGAAATTATGCTATAATATGAAAGCCTTGGTTAATTATCACCTAAATAACTTGAGGAGGTGAGGAACTATTGCACACAAGATAATATGAAAAAATAAACAAATGAAAAGTTGGAATAACTTTAGGGTCATTTATGGGTCACCCAAGCCACTGAGAGCTTGAGGAAAGCATACACAAATTTTATTTCTTTATAGACTCAACCAAATAAGTAATAAAAAAGGCACTTTTGATCACCAAAGTTACCTAAAGGGGATGTGGAGAGAGCATACATACAAAGTTCATTTTCCTACAAAATAAATTAATCTAAGAAATATAAACTAATTACCTTTTCAAGAATGAACAAATAAAAAGTAAAAATATCTTAGGAGAACTAATATAAGTTTTTTTTTTCATTTTAGAGAACTAAAAACTATGTAAAATGAAAATTTACCCTTGTATTTATTGTTTACACTTATAACCTTGAAAGACAAAAAACAAAGTTGTTAGGTAAATTTTAAGAACTAAGTGTGAATGAAAATTTGAAATGTTTAAAACACATTTTCTTCACTTAGTTTCTTGAAAAAATGTTAGGGGGTTCACTTGTTTTTATTCAAAAGAGTTAGCCGATAAGCAACTTGTTGATCCCTCAAGTTTTTTAAATGGAGTGAAGTCATTGATTCCCTAATAGAGCAAAGTCATTATTTTCCTATAGAACTAGATCATTAAAAAAAATGGTTTCTAGAAAATTTACCATTTATTATACATGAAGTCACTAACTTTATTTAAATTCACCATTTTGTCCAAAAATAGAGTGAAATTTCTAAATTCATGAGAAAAGTTACCTAGTAAAGTCATCAAAATTCTTGATCGAAGTCACTATTTTCTTTTATCAAAATCACCATTTTCAAAGAGGATGATTCATTAGGTTGATGTGATTGATTTCACAATAGATTGAAGTCATTATTTTAAAAATAGAGTAAAGTCACTATTTTATTTTTAAAAAAAACAATCACAAAATAGAGGACAAAATAAGTGAAGTAACTGTTTAGCAGGGCAAAGTCACCATTTAGTAGGGTGAATTTGTTGATTAGAAGCTAAATAAAATGACATAAAATTAAATCATAAAACTAAAAAATTTAAAATGTGAATGATCTTTTTAATATTTTAAAAGGTTACAAATCACTCATTTGGTCCATGTGGGTGTGTGGTCCCATAGGGTGTGCCATTATTTATTATTAGGAATTCAAAAAGCCAAATTTCATTAATTTTTTGTTAGTGAAATCAAAATAAAAATTCAAATCAACAAATACAATACAAACTAAACTAATATTTCCTAAGTAATTGGGTGAGCTTAATGTAATGAATAAAATTATAAATAGCTGATAAAACATAAAACTATGTTACATCCCTTATCAAACTAGTGCTCATTCATTGGCATAGAGGATGTTCATGCTCAGCTTATGGGTAATAGAGAATTTTGTCGATGAAATTTATATTTTGGAAACACTTATATAAGAATACTTAAGATTTGTCTTGGCTTGGATTGGCTTGGTGAAGATTCTCCTTAATCAATATGACAATTATAACATTGGCTTGAGAGCTTGTTTAGATAGGGGAAATGACACTTGTATTTATATGTTCTAAAACTAACTCTAACTAAAGTGCAGTTAGGTTTAGTTTTAAATTTTATTATGTATATATTAATCTTGGTATAGTTTAGATTAACCCTTGGTTGGGTCAAAGCAATTATGAAGGCTTGATAACTCATAGAAGATATTTATGAATCTTGATAACTGGTATAAGATATTTATGAGGTGTGAATCACCTTTGTATCTTAGGAGTTTGAAGAGCATACAAATGATTATTAGTTATTTGTTAATCCAAATGATAAAAAATCAAGAATAAGAATACACTATAACTAAACACTCTTGCCTAATAACTAAGGCAAACATAACATAATGAACAATGTCACAAAATAGAGATAAAAACAACACAAGTAACTTACCTTCTTTATCAAATTTGATGTCCACTTATTGGCATAAGGATGTTTATTATCAGATTATAAAAATTAGAGACTTATCAAAAAACTTCTCCATGGTGGTATCACATATCCAATGGTCACTTGTGTCTTGGTGTGAAGCTTGGCACAAAATATACATTATAACACTAATTTCAATGGCTTTTTGAAGGAATTATTGTAGAATAACTCTACACATAAAATCTTGATGGCATATGGTGTGGTAATTTTTATTTATATCTCTAATAACTAATTCTAACCCTAAGGAGGTTAGGTTAAATTCTAACTTTGGTTGAGTCTAAAATAACCTAGGCTAAGTTAGGCTAGGCCTGAGTTGGATCAAAGCACTCACAAAATCTTGACACCTCAATTTCAAATATTTGTAAGGTGTGACAACTCACCTTAGATATTTTTAAGGTTGTGACTCACCTTTTTTGAATATTTAGTAATTAATAAATTATTTTATTTGCTCCTTTTACCTTTGACTTCATATTTGGCTAAAAATCCTTTTTTGTTAAGTGAAATTCACTACTTCAATTTCAAATTTTTATTTAAGCATTTTATTTAAGATTTTAAATGTAATTAATTTTGATTATTTATTTTGGGCTTTTATCAATTATTATAAATGTTTTCAATTAATATCTTGATGGGCCAAAAACATCAAATTACTAGGTCATAATTTGACTAGGGTTAAAACCGAACTAGGTTATTGGTGTAAATAGGGTAATACCCCAAATAAGTAATCCTTGCCACATTTATAGGCAATAAAATACCTTAAAAAGATGAATTTGGTAATTCAAGTGATTTTTAGGCTTAAATTTTTTCATGTGCTATAAATTAAATTAAATCCCAATTTAGGCACGAAAGTGGCCAAAATTGAGTGTTTATAGTTTGAACCTATTTGAGAAGGCATTACAAGACATAGGAAAAGTAATGTATTTTTAAATAATGAAAAAATCTTAAGAATAAAAACCCATGAAATGATGAAATTATTCTCCAAAAAACATTTGGGAAGCCTATGATCCTCCATCGAAGGAGTGGCTGACACATAGGATTGATGGATGATACCTCAAAAAAAATCAAGAAGAAAAATGAAATTAATCCATGGATAGAATTAATCTAATTGAGATAATTTTTTCATTCATTAATTAAAATATTTATTTACCCAAATGTAATTATAATCAATGTAGAGGTTGAGATAGTGATTTTTCCAAAGCTGGTTATAATCAGTGGTACAGAGGTTAAGACAATGATTTCCCAAAGGTAGTTATAATCAATGGAATAGGGTTGAGATATTGATTTGACAAAAGGTGGTTATAATCAGTGGGACAAGGGTTGAGACACTAATTATACCAAATTAATTTATAATTAGTGGCATAGGTATACACCCTAGTAAGGCAAATGGGTCAAAATAATGATTTTTCGAAAGGAGGTTATAATAATTAGGATAACCTAAATTTAAATATGATTTTTACCCAATAGGGAAATTTTGATCATGATAAAATGGTTGTGCATTAGTAGGGCATATTGGTTGGCATAACTCAAGGATATAACTTGTCACATATATTAAAGATGAGTGGGTATAAATATAGGTGTGATGATATAATGACTGAAGAAGCCATAAATGACTAGGCACACAAGGATACACAAAGTGATGAAAGAGATGGTTGGAATAAAAAAGGTGGAAATGATGATAACTAAGCTGACCCTAGATACATCATGTATCTAAGTAGTGCCTAAATAGTCTAAATTGACCTCATGTCATTATATTTTACCTAGGATTTGGGATAAAATGGAATGAGGAATGGAATATTATAATAAAAATTGATTAATGTGGTGATTTGATTGTACCTATCAATGTGGATATGATCATTTGTATTAGTACTAATATAAATAAGATGGTCAATGAGTTAATTTGATCAAGGAATAGGAGATAATTATTTATTTTCCATAATGGGTCCAAATAAACTCATGTAATGAACCTGTAATCATAGATTGATAGTGAATTGGCATAGAGGATAGATATGAATTTGGACTGCCTTCTAGTATGGAAATGTGCATCCTAACTAGCATGGTTTATAATTCATTTTTTGTTTAATGAATATATGTTTGGGTGATGTTTGGGATATGCCAAGTTATGATCTTAGATAAATATTGCATTTATCTAATAGTTTGTTTATGCCTAGTTTTTGTTATAGCATATGATAGTATGCATCATAGTTATGAAAAACCATAATGATAATGTATATTCTAAACATGAAAAACTTAGTTTAAATGTAAATATAAATAAACTAGGAATATGATATGAACAATCAAATTCCACATGTAAATATAAAACAAATAAACCCAAGTATATGACTAAATACAAACGTTCACAACCTAAGTACCAAATATGTATAATCAATAATTTTGTGTAAATAAAATGTAATAGACCTATGAAAATTGAGAAACAAAAAGGCAACAAATAATAAACAATTAAAACCAACAAAAAAATAATAACAAAATAAAAAAGTGAAACAAACAAACATAAAACAAAAACATACTATACACAAATAGACTAGACAAACTATACAAATAAACAAATAAAACACCAATAAATAAAATAAACAAATAAACATAAATAAATAAACAAACAAACCAAAGCAAATAAAATTTCACTAAACAAACTATTATAAACATATAAAGGAAAAGAAACTAAGTAAAACAATAACAATAATACACAAACAATGGTTAATCACAATATTAGTACAAATAGAATACAAATTATTTGTGCATGTGTAATAAATGTGTTACTCTTGGTGACAAGGTGACTCATAAAGTAGGTAGTAATGACATACGTAAAATAATATAGTATCAAAATCCACAAGGTTTCCCTTAGGCTATAGGTAACAACAACACAAACAAGATGATAAAATTTATCCCTAGACTATAGGAGACAATGACACAAACAAATAAAATAGGGGAATAAAAGAAAAAGAATGGGTAGCCAAGTTGACTCCATTTGCACTAGGTAAGTGGACGTTGCCTACACAGTTCCATGGATAAAAGGTCCAATGTGAACTTCAAGCCAAATGTAGTTCTCCCAAGATATGGGATAGAAGAAAATATATGATAAGAAAACATGATTTAATTATAGAGGAAAATAAGAATGATATCAAAAAATGGTGAGTGCATAGGAAAAGAGGGGGATGACATTCACAGTCATGAAAACATTAGCACAAATAAATCACATAAGCATGAGAGAGCATGGTTTAGGTTTAAACCACACTAAAATACAAGAGATGAGTATTTACTAATGAATTGAATTATGGACTATTTTAGATAATATGGACTTATCAACAGTCCAAATTTTTTAAAACTATCAAAAATAAATTGAACTGTATCAAAATTAAATTGGACTGTATCAAGATTAAGTTAGAATTATTAAAAATAAATCACATATGTCTAATGTATTTGTGATAAGTCCAAATAATTTAAAATGATCATAAATAATTATTAGTTGAAAACTATCATAAATAAATTGGACTTCATCAAGAATTACTTGAACTTATTACAAATAAATCACATCTATATTATATATTTTTAATAAGTCCAAATTATGCGGCCATTCAAACTAGTTCACAAACCATGCATTTACAGATAACAAGACTTGGTAGTTTATTTCTTAAGGAAAAATAATTCATACATCAATCAGGAACTCAAGAGATATGTTATTTAAAATACCTAGGATGATTGGGATGCCACATGTCATAAGTTGATTAGATCATGAACTATCTATTTAATCTAATTTACCCATCAAATTTTATCTCATATTTTTGTACATGCCACATATTGATCATGGGTGTTCTATTATTATATTATTAATATATTATCCCACATAGTCGAGTTACCAAGATTGTGATGCATGTTATAATCTCAAGTGCTCACATTGTTCAATACTTTTATTTAGACTGTTCATCCTTTTGCATAGTTGAGTTACTGAGATTGTGCCATGTGGCATAATCTTGGGTGCTTGTATGAAGTGTAATTTGAAAAACTAAAAATATGAATAAATTTTTTTGATACACAAATGCTAAAGAACAAATCTTGATGTGCAAGTGGGACATTGTAAGGCGTAAACCTTGAGGACCTTTTTGCATACACAGGAATGCCAAAATGTATTTTTAAAAACATAAAATCCAAAGTGTAAATTATCAGATGTACAAATTATAAAGACCATTTCTTGAATACCATTTTGAAGGATACAAAATGTGAAGTTTAATTTGAAAAACTAAAAAGCCTAAGAGGTTTTCATGATTCGTAAAATGTGATCTGGCTATTTGGAATACAAAAAAGTTGAAGACCATTTTGAATCACAACAATGTGAATTAGAAATTCTAACAATCAAATGTTATTAAATAGATGCAAAGTTATTGAAATATTGAATTGTCATAGTAGAAAATATAAAATTCAAATATCGAAGTGGATTTTCCAAGAACCAAAATGCAAAGTGCTACTAGAAATAAATATATATAAATAAAATAATAAAACATTATACATTCTCAAAAATGGACTAAATTTGAAAAAAACATTCATATTTCTCATTCTAAAATTAAGGAAACACCATTTCAAATTTCCCAATCCTTTTATCACTATTTTAGTTAGTGCCTAGTGGGATGATGCATTCAAATAGTCTATTACAATGCCTTTTAAAAAATTAGTGAGAAAAAGTGTATGACCTCTCCAATTTTTATTTGGTTTCTAAGTGTAGATGATACTATCTATGAGTATGGATGGTAAAGGTGTGTTAATTGGGTTTGGCTTCCATTTCTTATCCAAGCAGCCTAAATAAAATTTTGCTTCTTCTGTATCTTTTTACCTTGAATAAATTGGGATGAATCAAGCTACATTAACCCTTTGTTCTATATCCCCATTTGTTTTTAATATCTCAATATTGATTTTATCTCTAGAAATACATACTGTGTAGTCCACTCTTATAAAATCATCAAGTTTGGCAAATAACATATCACCAATTTACACATCTTGAGCTGGATTAAATGTAATTTTTTTCTTTTGCTTCTTGGACCAACATATGTATCTATAGATGCCACTCCAAAATCAAAGGTCCTATCATCAACCATTTTATGTAGATCTTTATGCAATCATATGTTGAGATGAGTTCTAGGCAAAAAATCTCCTAGGCACTCAACTTCAGAAGGGAATATGTGTTCTTTCATTATGTTATGGATGTTTTGAAAGTAATATGCTAGATCTTTTTACTTATTATTTTTGGTCAAACCAAATTAATTTAATTTTTATACATACTTATTCAAGTCATATTTAATTTATTTTTCACTCTTTTTCTACTTCTATCTGAGTCTTTTACAACAATGGAATCTTGAGACTTTTCTCAAATTTTTAAGTATTTGAAATATATTTTTATCAAATTACCTTCTGGAATATTTGGCTCACCATTTTCTTTTGTTCCCCATAATGTAATTAGGGGAGACCAATTTCTATCTCTTATAGAGTTTTTATAATGCATAATGGGATAACCTTACTCCATGCATAAAATAAATTATTGACCTTTTTTCAAGCCTACTATATTATTTCTTCCCTTCATCTAGTAATTATAAACATACTCTTTGAAATCAACTACCTCTTCAATCAAATATGGTGTGAAGTTTCTTGTATTTTCACACATCCTATAAGTGTCCATCATCTCTACCACACTCCATATATCTTTCCTCTTTATACATTCAGATGGGTTTCCAAATGTGTCATCGATGTCCTCATGGGTATTACCTATAGGGAGAAATATGATCTCAACATCGATGAAACAACACATACCTATACAAAAAAAATGATTTTGTGAATTTTTAAACGTAACATTAGTTATATATAAGGTTTAACATTTTTTAAATATAATTATGGATGGAAGTACCTATTCTTATTGTCCCCACAACATTTGTCTAGTTGAAGGTATAACCTATAAGGAATTTTTTTGAAGGCACCAATAGATTATGCTTCTTCTCTATATTTCTTGCATTCAAGGTAGCAATTGTTAGATAAAAGTGCATCATACAATGGATATTTTGAAGATCCAAGTCTATATAGTAAAGATCCATAAGTATCTAGCATTGTTGTTTCTATATCCTTAAAGTAATTGTTCAATGAGTTGATAGTAAAGTTAGACCCTCTAATAACATATGGTAAAAAAAACCCATATCCACTTGCACCATAACCATGTGTTATAATCCCTACCATTGATAACTCTAATATATTGTTAGTAATTGCTTTGGTTTTTATCATTGTCCATGGCACAAATATTTTTTGATGTTTCACCTTATCATGAATGACACTAAGGCATTTTGCAAGGTATTGCTCTGACATTCATTTATGTGTGTAATACATTTATCTTGCAAAAAGTATTTGATTTGAGTGCATCATGAATTCTTGATTGATACGCTCTTCTTGATCTCTAGAGAGGGACTCAAAGCATTTGTATTGAGTTAGCAAGATGCATGATTTTCACCTAGTAAAGTCATCAGATGTGGCAATGATCACATCATGAAAATTAGTTCTCCACATGTTATTGAATTTTGACTAGGATATTGGCTCATATTGCATATTTTCTATTTGTGCATTGATGTGGCACCTCATAAATTCTTGAGTGAAACATGCTGGAAGATGTTGAACATTTTCTCATGAGTTGTATATATCTACCTAGCATGTTAGTCATAGAGAAACATATGCAAAATAATCCACCAATTAGGCCAACAAATCTTTAGCTTCCATTGTTTTTTTTTGTGGCTTTTTTCAAAATCTCCCTACATGGAATGCATTTAATTTCCCATTTTTATGATAATTTTGAATGTTAAAGAAGATAATTTTCTTCAATATGTATATTTTAAGCCAATATTTCAAATAGATCTCTATACCCTAAAAATCAATGCTAGTTTTGTTTTTTTTTCTTAAATAAACCAACAGAAAGGGCATCCAAGACATGTTGCCTCCTATCTGTTGTGGTGAAATCAAGCAACTTCATCTTTTTAGATTTTATAATCTCAAATGACAATCTTGACTAAAAACATTTTTTGGTGAAACATTTACTTGTATACATTGTTGAAATATCACTATCTATGCTTTCATCAAACTCCACTTGGATGAGTAAAGTGTTTGGTTGATTTATTTATCGACCTAAGTATTTCTAGGCATGAGTTAATTTTTTTGGATGCCTTTACACTAGGAATGTTAGGTAAGGAGTGTATTCATTATCCACTATATTCCAAATGTTTCCAATTTATTTCTCCTTTGGTGTCATGTATGGTAAATTGATTGCTCTATAAGTATTAATGTCCACTATTTTGTTGGAAAGCCATCTAATGATAGATGTTTCAGTTACCTCTCTGCTACAAGTCTTGTAATGTTTCATAACTTGCCTTATGTAAATTCCCAATTCATTTTATAATAATGGGATAGGAAAGCAACCAAAAATCTCCCTTAGTTATGCAAATTCAACATAACCAAAAGAAAATTTTCATCATTTGTAAGAGTTGTACATTTGTGTAACAAATTTACCCTTTTTCCAAGAAACGTTTTTTTTTTAGGCTTTGAAATGTGGTAGGATCATCGATATATCAAACAAATGAAACCAAGTAAGGGTTTTCTTGTTGCAATGGTTGTATATGTAGAACTAAACTCAAATTATTTTGTCTTTGTTCCATGTCATTATCTATAGAAAACTTGTCTATGACATATTGCATCATTCTTGTGCTTCATATAGTAAAAATATAAATTAAATACCCCAAATTATCCATAAAATCTATAGGAAATGGAAGTAGTAGAGTCAGATCAAAATCTTAAGTGACATTAACACTTTCACATTCAATAGGTATTTCCTCATTCTAGCATGTGGAAGTGATATTTATGGGTTATAGAGTTTCAAAATCTAGACCTACCACTCTCTGTATTCTTCCTTCACCAATGACCTTACAATTATTTATGAGAGAAACATAGTCTCCACAATGGAAAAACATTGACATATGATTTTTCAGCCTAGACATTTGAAAAAATATATGAGAAGATTTGTTGATTAGGTTATTTATAAAATTAGTTTAATTTATACATATATGTAGGAGATAAAGCTATATTTATACCAAAACATAAGCATGGAGATATGTTAAAACCTAAAAATGTTAAAAAGGTAATGTATAACTTTTTTTAACGACATAGTTTATGTCAATCCAAAAAAATAATAGCTTTTAATATCATATACTGCATACTTCAATTCTTTCTTCATCCTACCTTGAAGGTATCTCCTAGGAGATATATTTCAAGCATTCATCAGATCAAAATAGTCATGTAGAGAAAAATAGCTAAGTTAATATTCAACCATGTATTTTATTACAATACAAAATGATAATGAGTAATGGGGGTTTTGAGTAAAATTATGGAAAATGATTAGCTTCTTATATTTTGGGATCTTATATTTGATTTGAAACTCTATTGTGGACCTAAAAGTTTAAAGGTATATCTTAGGAGATACCTTTCAAACATGCATATGGGTACCCTTAAAGGTTTGAAGGGCCTTGTAATACCTTCAAGGGTACCTACAACATTAAGCTTAAGACTTCATTTTTCAATATTCAAGGACATATGGCATGTACCTGCAAACCTACAAAATTTCAACTTGAATCCCTTGATAGAATTCCTTTGCCTTATAAACCTACCCTTCAGACTTTTTGAAATGATCACTTTTGTCCCAGATCCCTTTACCTAACTAACATACCCTTTGGCCTTTTTGTTAAGACCATGTTGTCTCGATGGAATTTCCCTTTTCCCTTTTTGAATTTCCCTTTGGCTTTTTAAAATGGCCCCTTTCCCTGCTAAAATATAACTTTTGGGAATTTCATCCTAGACCATTATATCCTATTAAGTAAACCCTTCGAGCATTTTTTTCCATGAATTAGACCCTTCAGACCTTTTTACACTTACCCTTCAGGATAATGGGCATGGCCCTTTGCCCTTAAGAACCTACCCTTTGGCCTTTTTGCAAAGACCCTTCAAAACTTTTGTCATCACCACTTTACCCTTTGAGACTTTTATCCTAGGCCCTTTTCCCTCTAGGACTTATCCTTTAGGACATTTTCATGGGTCTTTATCCTATAAAGTAGACTCTTCAAGACTTTTGTCATGGGAATTTTGCCCTATGAATTAGATATTTCAGATTGTTGCTTGATGAAAATGACCCTTTGGACTATTTTAAATGACCCTTCAAAATAATTACCTTGGACATTTTTATTGATATAATGTTTTTGATGATATTTCCAAATGGTGGTATTTTTATTGCATATCTTTTTTAAAATATTAGTCCCTACATAAACCTAAATACCTTACTACCAAGAAAAATATTAACCCTTTTCCATACTTATACAAAATAAATTTAAAGTGTCTTCTAATGATATATACTAAAGACCCACACTAATTTGAACATGAATATAAAAGTAAGGTGAATGTTGGGCATTTATGTCACATAAATTGTTATTCAATGAAAAATCCTATATATGTGATAAGTAGCCATTAGAAGCCTTCATTTATTTCAATCAAACTTGAGTTTGAAGTCCCCTACTATCCTATAGTGACAAAGATCCCTAGCTACTATATCAAAGAGCACTATAAGTAAAACAGTGATTAAGCTAGAGCTAAGTGGATCATATATCATACATAGTACCTATAAGGAAACTATAAATAAGATAGAGTGTATACTATAATGGCATCTTTATCCAAGACATTTAGGGGATCAAATCCACCATCACCATACTCAATCAAGGACTCCATAGAGTTCATAGATACAATGTTTGATTTTACCATATTCGATAATAGGTTCACTAACTATTTAGAGATATGGTATGTAGTGGATCCAATGGATGTATTTTCATTAGAGGATAGGATAAAACTCACTAATAGGCTGTTTGTCAGAGAATTGTTGGCTTTAAAATTCTAAAGGTTACATTTTATTGTCACCAAGTCAGAGGTGATGCCATGCATCAAACTCTTATGAAATTTTTTCTTATTAAGAAAGATATCATAGGATGCCTTTATACATTATTCTATTAGTAACACAATCATTACATACATTTCAAGAGCCAACTTCCAAAGATACATATCTTGGAACATACCTAATACACACTATGATAAGCATACATTGTTACAATTTAGTGCAAAGATCTCAATTGAGAAGGCATTATATTCATGGTTACTCCTAGGCTAGATCAATGCATGGAAAGAGAAGAAGCTAAAGGGATCTATTTCCATAGACAAGTTCAAAATGTGGATTTGCATTGGCATGGATCTATTGAATCAAATCTATGGTATGTCGAGTATTCATTTTGTCAAATTAGACTAGGAACCATTGCTTTACATGATGCTCACCCATGATGCTACATATGATATGGGAGAGATAATCAGCTCCTATTTGAGGGAGTAAATAATTCACAAAGATAAACATCCCATGCCTTTGGTAAATTTCTATATTATGTCATATTTACTAGATGTTTTTATGGGAACATTTTATAAATACCTCATAGAAATTTAGAGCCCAACCACGAACTACATAAAGAATAGAATTTTTTATCATTACTAGTTTATGCACATATATGCATACATTAAAAACATGGTCAGGATATCCAAAGATGTTTATCCACAGGTTTGACAATCCATTCATGGCTCACCCATGCCTAGAATTGAATAAAATATCATAAAAACATAGAAGGTAAAGGTGATTATTTCCTCTATCTGAACTTCATAGTTATAATGATTTAGGGAAATAAGGTTAATACTTTGTGTCTCTAAAAATACATCCCAAACAATTTGGTAGAGCAAGAAATTAATTTCCAACTATGGTGGAGTGTTGAAGAGGACCTATCTAGGCATAAGGAAGCTTGGCTCTTTGGTCTTCATATAATAATTAGAAGAATGGTTTACAAAATGAGGATACATTTTAGAGAAGTGGGAAGCAAGTAAAAGAGTTATCCTTTCCTTGATCTTCCACATAGAGATTGGGATCCACATGGGCTTATTAAGAAGCACATATAGGGATTTAACATCCCCTATATCCATGTTACCTATTCATATGATTTTATATTTCTTAATGCAAAGGATGATATAGATGTGTTGGAAAGAGCAAAGATTGTTGGACTCCAAAAATATCATTTAAGAATGATCTAAGATGATCCTTCAGTCACATTAAGGGAATTGGATAATAATACAGATTTATACAAATGATGGGATCATTCTAACTTCTAGAGATAATAGTCTAAGGAGCAATCCAAGGACTAGGTAGGTCCCTCATCTCAATCCCTCCATTTGAAATTGAAGTTGAAGACTATGAAGAAAGATCCCAAGTTGTCTAAACCTAGAATAAGTAGGGGAGCACAAAAAAAGGACCACATTAGTTTAGATTTTGATGAGGAGAGAACATAAGACTAACCAGCTGCTAGCACCATTCAATTAAATACTATCTTGCCCTAAACCCATATTTCCACATCTATTGGGATAACAACACAAGAGGCAATGACATCAACTCAATAAGTCTCCCCTACATAGTTGAAGACTCTTTTGGTTTATATAAGTAATCATAAGACTCCAATAGGGAGTCCCACAGTTGAATCATCATAAGGCTTGCCTACTGTACCTCCACATTCAAAACCAATAGAGGGAGAGGTTGTGATAATTAAGGACATTGAGGATGAATCCAATAAAGAATCTAAGCTAGAAATAACTAAGGCCATGAGCCTTCAAGAAGACCCTATTGCACCAAGTTCCTTACATTCTCAAACTTTCACAAGTATTCCTTTATCTTTTGTGCCCATTTTTGGATGTGTTTTTATTTATTTTGTGTTGAGGATACCCTAGATGGAAGTCCCTACTTCCACATCCATTGATCCCTTTTCCCCTACCACATTCACTTAGTTCCCTCTTATCACCCCCTAGGTAGAAAAAGATGTTGTTTCCACTACTATGGCCATTCCATAATCCACTTTCATCCTACTCACCATATTTACCTCCGATATCCCTTCTGGCACCTCCACCATCAAATCCTTAAAGAAGAAGAAGGTTTAAATAAAGGTACAAACTACATTAGCCACTCTATAATATCATATCCAATCCACTAAAATTTCCCTTCCCATACCATCCACCACATCTATAAAGAAAAACATTATGACAAGTTATATCAAGGGAAGGAATCCCAAGCCTTAATTTATTACAGTCCATCCACTCCCTCAATTTGGAGGAGTGGATTTGTCCAAGATTATTTTTCCTTCCCTGACCAATGTCCTTGTCAAGGATTAAAATAAACAATGGGTTTAGGAGTAGGTAGAGAAAAAGGTTGTGGTTATAACCTTAGATGCATCAAATTTAGATATTCCTCCATAGGTGATGGATTTGAGAAGTAAGGCAATCCAAATGCTTAGATTCAAGATCACTGAGTTTCCTTCTGTCTCCACTCTATTTGACCCACCATATAGTAGTATATAGAGAGTGAAGAAGATGAAGATAGAGGATTATAAGGGCATATAAATAATTCTAGAGGAAAGACATGAAGTATTCTCCCTCACTAAGAATTAGGATAGATAGCCTGAACACTCTCCTTACATTGAACATATTGCAGACCCAGCCCAAGCCCTTAAGGATGTTATAGTAGCTATCCATGAGAAAATAGAGATGGCTCAATAGGAATTTGAAGTTGAAGTTTATGAACTTGATGCTGAGGTGGAATAATTAAAGGAGTAAGTGAAGATTGTGCATATCCATATAGACACAAAATTTGAGGTATAAGAAGTAGCTTTCTAATGCCACAAATCTTTGAAGGAAATAGATTTCATGAAGGATAAAATGGCCCTCATGTAAATAATGCCAACCAATTATATAATTCATTGAGATATGATAGTGTTAAGTTGAAAATGCTAGTAGCATACACATGCAACTCTTTATACAGTCATTTAGATTTAATGATAACACTAGAGGTATCCAATACCTTAAAATTGGTTGTTATAAGATAAGAGGAAGTAAGAGAATGGATATAAGTATTTGGGGATTTAATCCCCAAATATTAGGCACATGAGGCCCAAATTCTCCAAATTTTTCATGATTTGAAGCTGTTAAAGGTGAAGGATGCCATAGGCAAATTGATCGGTAAGATCAATTTTGATAAACTCATTCAAGAAATAGTGGATGACTTCAAGTAGATTTTTCAAGGGTTAGCACAATAAGAGAAAGAATTTGAGTTAAGAGTAGAAAAAGATAAATTCATGGAGGTTGATATTTTTAAGAATAAGTTTCATATGACTAATGAAGACTATACAAAACTCTTTAGACAAGTGAAGAGGATACATCAACAACTATTATTGAACTTGAACATCATATGACAATAGTATGATGTGACATATAAAGTTTATCAAGAGAGTGAGGGCAAGAAGAAGCATACTTCTAGCATTTTATCAATATCTACAACTTTTTCAACTATCACCTCAACTACCACACTAACCAAAGTATAATTTATGAATGTATAATTTTTTATATGATGGACATAGTCATATTTATATTGTAGTTCAAACTTTTCATTATAAAGTTGACTTTATATTTTGTACACATGCACAAGTTACATAGTTTTGAAAAGGTCAACTTATCTAATTGATAATTATAAGACTCCCCTTATAAAATTTTGACCATAGCTATAACTACATGTTCTAATTGTCACATTTAATGACCTTACATGAACTTGGAGGATAATGGGACCCTTTCCCAAAGTATATATAAAAAATTATAATCCAACTTGGATTTTTGTCAAAGAATTTTTGAATACATGAGCAGTATCAATTTTGATCATCAGTGAAGCATTTAAGTATTTTCTTTCCAATTTATGTGCAATTAGTTTTTACTTTTTTGGTTGTATGTTTTAATAATATTTAGTGTGTAATATTTATGAATATATTTTTGACTATCTTGAATGATGTACTAATCTGTAGATGTGTAATAGATATTGAAATATTGCTAAATATATTGATTAGGATGATTAAGGTCAAATTGATTCATATTTTTGAATGTGTACTAGTGTTTTATTTGATGTAGTTTTTTTTTGTGTGTGTGTGTTATAGCTACCTCAGACACTTCACTAGCCTAAGCCATAATCTCCTAAATAAGAGTGTGCAATAGTATCTCGAAAAGTAGAAACCTTTATTTGAGGTTTTTGAATTTCCTTCATTAGTACAGGGTTGTATGGGGATGAGTTGTATTGATATGAGTTGTAAGTTATAATAATTAAAAATAAATAATACATGATACAAAATTATAGCTATGGGGAGGTAGGGGGATGAGTTGTAAGTTTTAATTATTGGACATAAATGATACATGATACAAAATTATAGTTGTTGGGAGGTAGGAGTAACTATGGTTAACCTCTATAAAGGATTAGGGTTGTTAACCCATGTGTGTCATCCCCTATAACTCATTCCCTATGACTAGAATTTTCTTTCACCTATGGTTAACCTTTGTGAAGGATTAGGGTTGTTAACCCTTCTATGTCATCCCCGACAACTCATCCCTTATGATTAGAATTTTCTTTCAAAGTATCTCATAGGGGATTACCTTGAAGGGAATTGTATTACTTTCAAAAGGTCTCCTCATAGATACCTTGAACATGAACACAATTAGAATTTTATCTCTAGGTACTTCGTAAGAGATACCTTAAACATACATATGATTGGAATTTTTATTTTAATTTATCTCTTAAGAGATACATTGAACATGCACACGAATGGAATTTTATTACAAGATATCTCATAGGAGATACCTTAAACATGCACATGATTGGAATTTCCTTTCAAGGTATTACAAAAGTCCTTTCAAGGGATTTGATATAACCATGACATCTTTTTATTTAACAAGAACCCTAATGCACATGATTGGAATTTTCTTTTGAGGTATCTCCTAGGAGATACCTTGAACATGCACATGATTGGAATTTTTTATAAAGGTATCTCCTAGGAGATACCTTGAAGGGACTTGGAATACCTTCCATTTTGGTTGAAAATTTCCTTATAAAGGATTCGATATAACCATGATAACTTTTTATTTGGCAAGAACCCTAATGCACACTATTAGAACTTTTTTCGAGATATCCCCTAGGAGATACCTTGAACATGCACATGATTAGATTTTTATTTCAAGGTATATCCTAGGAGATACCTCTAAGGGCCTTGGAATACCTTCCATGTTGATTTTAAAGGTCCTTACAAAGTATTTTATATAACCATGACAACTTTTTATTTGGTAATAACACTGACTAGGAGATACCTTGCAATAAAATTCCAATCATGTGCATGTTCAAGGTATCTCCTAAGAGATATCTCAAAAGAAAATTCTAATAGTGTGCATCAATCATACAAAAGTCTAAAAAACTTTTCCAAAAGGATCATTCTTTGATAAAGTAGACCAAATAAAAATCTCAAAGAGTATTTTTCAAGAAAAGTGCCCTATATAATTTTCTCGAAGGGTCATTTTTTGAGAAATTATCCCAAGAAGTCCCAAAGGGTTGTTTCTTCAATAAAGAGCTTGATAAAAAATTTCCAAAGGGTTATTCATTCTGGGAAAGTGCTGAAAAAAGTCCCAAAAAAGTCTTGAAGGGTCATAAATGTCATTCGAAAGAAAAAAACCTAAAGATAAAAGTTTCAACAAAAGGTAAAAAGGCACAAATTATTTTGGTAAAATTGTCTTGGAAAATTTTCCCAAAGCTATAATTATTTCATAGAATTTTTTTTGAGGCAAAATACTAAGTACAAATTCTTTTGGGTAAAGTGGCCGAGCAAAAATCTTGAAGGCATCAATTCTTTCAGACATTTTATTTGCAAGAAATTGTCCAACAAAGATAAGGCAGACTTAATTATTTCAAGCAATTGCCCCATGATAATTTCCCTAGACATTTTATCTAATGGAAAAGAGTTGCAAATAAATTCCTTCAAAGAAATTGGTAGAGACACAAAGCCTACAACAAATGTCCAACCAAAGGTCTGAAAGAAATAGCCTCATCATATATTGATGGTTGCACATATGTCATTAATGTTCCCATGTATGTCAATAAATTAGTGTGTGAACATCAAATTTAATCCATAAAAAATTACTGTTGAAGTTTGAATATCCCAGTGATAATTATTCAGACATCAAATAGTTTACATAGACATCAAATATGGTTGTGTAGACATCAAATTTAAGCTCGTGAAATAGTCATTTGTTTTCAAATAGTAGGTATAGGAAAATACAATGGTTCACATTCATCTATATATAATATCCAATGAAGAGATGTGATTTATGAGTTAATGGGCCTAGATAGATAAATGTCTCAGATTCAATCATGGATTCAAGATCAATGACATTTGAGAAAGTCAAGGACTTAGTAAACCCTAAGTGCGAACATATTATTTACAATTGGCACAAGCATGTGAATCTTAGTATATGATATATGGATTGAATTAATTATCTTTAGGTAGATCAACATAGTGAGATGAGTCAAGAGATCAATGATCCAAGCTAGTTTTTAATGACCAACTAAATGAAGGTGAGCCTAGGTGACTTAAATGAAGGTTGACAAAAAAAATTTAACAAGGTAAGGTAAATAAAAGGCATGGATCCAAGTTCAATAATGTTCCATGTTTATTACAAAGGTACTTTCAAAGGATTTTATATAACCATGACAAATTTTTATTTGGTAATAACCCTAATGCACACTATTGAAAATTTCTTTCAATATATCTCCTAGGAGATACCTTAAACATGCACATGATTGGAATTTTATTTCAAGGTATCTCTTAGGATATACCTCAAAGGGACTTTAAATACCTTTCATGTTGATTAAAAATGTCCTTGTAAGTATTTGATATAACCATGATAAGTTTTTATTTGGAAAGAACCTTGATACTGACTATTGGAATTATTTTTTGAGATATCTCCTAGGAGTTACCTTGAAAATACACATGATTGGAATTTTATTTCAAGGTATCTCCTAGAAGATAAATATAAGGGTCTTGTAATACCTTCCATATTTATTTAAAATGTCCTTACAAAGTATTTTTTATAACCATGATAACTTTTTATTTGGCCAAGAACCTTGATGCACACTACTAGAATTTTCTTTCTAGATATTTCCTAGGAGACACCTTGAACATGCACACAATTATAATTTTATTTCAAGGTATATTCTAGGAAATACCTCAAATATACTTGGAATACCTTCCATGTTGAGCTATATGAGATCATCATAACAAGGTTTGACACTCCTACTATTATTTTAGATAATTCTCTTACTTTTATGGGTGTTAAGACAGTTGATTGGATAAATAGCAATGGTATATTCTTGAGCAATTGATCTAACCATTAACCTCAAGGTAATGGTTTGTATTAATATACTAATAATAAATTTATAATAATCATCAAAATAACCTTGGAGCATAACCAAAGATCTTGGCACACCAAATTTAAGATATCCCTATGGGTTGATAGGATAACTCCCAAGAGGTCAACATGGAATTATCCTTTTGTGATTGTATATGAAAGGGAAGATAGGTTTTCTATCTCTCAAGATATTCCTACATTATAGTTATCAAAATAACTAGATTTTCTTGAGAAAACTCAAATGGGAGTGAGATTGATATAATTAATGAAGTTTTAAGAAACTAGATGTAAAGCTCATCAGGCCATGGAACATCACCAGGTACTGATAGAGAGGTATTTTGACAAGAGGAAAACTCCAAGATCATTTTAGTAAGGTGGTATAGTCTTGAAATGGGATGAATATAGATCAAAACCAAGGAGGCATACCAAATTTGATGCCCTATGGAGTGGAACGTATGTCATAACCAAGTGAAATCAAAGTAACTCCTTTTAGTTAGTAAGGATGAATGGAAAATAACTACCTATCCTTGTGAATGGGATAAATTTAAAACCCTAATATTGAGATTTTAAGGTCTCCTTTTAAAATATTAGGTTAGGTGTGTGTTTATTTTCTTGTCATGTTGTGTTCTAATAAGTGTTATTGAAGCACAAGTGTGTCTTTACTTAGTTTTTTATCTTGTGTGTTTTTTTTCCTTTATCTTTGTTTTTGTTTGGTTCATTATAGAGGAAATTTTTATGTCAACATTGTATACTTGTGAATCCATATCCCAATGGATATAATTAGGCAACTGGTCATGGCACAACATGCATGTCACCCTTGGGAAATCACCAAAGATGTTGACCATTTTTTCTCATAGGCCAAAATAGATCAATCCCCTATAGTTAGAATCTTGTATAAGGTCTTTTTATAATGTCATAGGGTATGTTATAGCTTAGTCCTTGTATAATTTGGTGTCTTAAGGGTCATTTTAGAATCATACATACAAGTGGTAGGTTTTCATGGTGCTAAGCAATTGTAATAATAGGTTTGGAAAAAATAAGTTTACACTTAGGAAATATTTCAAATTTTGGCTAAGTGTTAGAGCATTCATAGTTATCTCAAAGAAAATTTTCCACACATTGTCCATAACAAAAGTACAAGGCATAACTTCCTCAAAAAAAAATTCACTTTATTTGACTATGTGTTAGAATTCTTTTTTGAAATTTGTTTTGGGTTTTTGTCTTAGTGTCAGGAATTATTTCAGAAATTTTGTTTGAAACAAAAGGATTTAAGACATAAATTCTTGTGGAAATTTTATCCATAGTAAAATCCTAAAGGTCATTTTAGTTAGACAAAAGTCCAAAACACTTTTCCTAAAGTATCATTCTTTGAAAAAGTAGACCAAACAAAAATCTTGAAGGGTATTTTACAAGCAAAGTGTCCTATAAAAATTTCCTGAAGGGTTATTTTTTAGGAAATTGTCCTAAGACAAAGTCTTGAAGGCTTATTTACTTAAAAAATGGCCCAATACAATTTTCTCAAAGGATTATTTATTTTAGGAAAGTACCACAGAAAAAGTCCTGAAGGGTCACAAATGTTGTTTGAAAGAAAAAAACCCAAAGATAAAAGTTCTAACAAAAAGAACAAGGGCACAAATTCTTTCAATAAAATTATCTGGGATAATTTTATTGAAGGTATAATTCTTTCAAATAATTTGTTCTGAGGCAAAAGACTAAGTACTAATTCTTTCAAGGAAAGTGGCCAAGTAAAAATCCCTAAGGCATGAAATCTTTTGAACAATTTATCTATAAGAAATTGTCCAAGGCAAAGATAAGGTAGACTTAATTATTTTGGGTAATTGTCCCATGACAATTTTCCTAAACATTTTATTCAGTGTAAAAGAGCTAAAACCAAATTCCTTTGGAGAAAGTGGCTGAGACACAAATCCCACGATAAATATCCAGTAAAAGGTTTGAAAGAAATAGCCTAGGCATAGATTGACGATTGCATAGACATCATTGGCATTCCCATAGATATTAATTGATGGTTACATGAACATCAAATTCAAGCCATGATAAATGACTGTTTAAGTTTAAATATTCTAATGATAGTCATGTGGACATCAAATACATTTGTGTAGATGTCAAATATGGTTGTATGGATATCAAATTTGAGCTCATGAAGTACCCATTTATTTTCAAATAGTAGGTCTAGGAAAATCCAATAGTCTACATTCATCCAAATATAATATCCAATTATGAGAGGAAATTGATGAGTTAATGGGTCCAAATAGATCAATGGGTCGTGTTCAATTGTGAATTCAAGATCAATAGCACACAATCAAGTCAAAAAGTTAACAAACCCTAAGTTAAAAGATGTGATTGACAAGTAGCACAATCATGTGAATCTTGGCAGATGATCTATAGATCATGTTCATTATCATCAGGTAGATAAATAGAGTAAGATGAGTCAAGAGATCATGATCCAAGCAAGTTTCTGATGACCAACCAATTGAAGGTGAGCCTAGGTGACTTAGATGAAGGTTAACAAAGTAATTTCAATAGGGAAAGGTAAATAAAAGGCATGGAGCCAAGTTTGATCATTGATCATGTTTATTTCAAATTTCCTAAAAATTATTTGATATAACCATGACAACTTTTTATTTTTCAAGAACCCTGATGCACACTATTGGAATTTTCTTTCAATATATCTCCTAGGAGATACCTTCAACATGCACACAATTGAAATTTTATTTGAAGGTATCTCCTAGGAGATACCTTAAAAGGCATTGTAATACTTCCATGTTGATTTAAAATATCTTTTAAATGGATTTTATATAACCATGACAACTTTTTATTTGGCAAGAACATTGATGCACATTATTAGAATTTTCTTTCGAGATATCTCCTAAGAGATACTTTGAACCTGCACACAATTAAAATTTTATTTCAAGGTATATCATAGGATATACCTAAAAGATCCTTATAATACCTTCCATGTTGATTTTAAATGTACTTGCAAAGGATTTTATATAACCATGACAACTTTTTATTTGGCAAGAACCCTGATGCACACTATTAGAATTTTCTTTCGAGATATCTCCTAGGAGATACCTTAAACAAGCACATTATTAGAATTTTATTTCAAGGTATCTACTAAGAAATACCTCAAAGGTAATTGTAATAAATTATATGTTGATTGAAAATTTTATTTCAAGGGATTTTATATAATCATGACAACTTTTTATTTTGCAAGAACAATGATGCACATTATTGGAATTTTCTTTCGAGATATCTCCTAAGAGATACCATTAAACATGCAAAAAATTAGAATTTTATTTTAGGATATCTCCTAGGATATAACTATATGGGCCTCTTAATACCTTCCATTTTTATTTAAAATTTACTTTGAAAGTATTTGATATAACCATGACAAATTTTTATTTGGCAAGAACCCTGATGTACACTATTGAAACTTCTTTTGAGATATCTCTTAGGAGATACCTTGAACATGGACACAATTGGAATTTTATTTCAAGATATTTCCTAGGAGATACATTTAAGGGCCTTAGAATTCATTCCATGTTTATTTCAAATGTCCTTGAAAAGGATTTGATATAACCATGATAACTTTTTATTTTGCAAGACCCTAATGCACACTATTACAATTTTCTTTTGAGATATCTCCTAAGAGATACCTTGAACATGCACACGATTGGAATTTTATTTCAAGGTATCTCCTAGGAGATAACTTAAAGGGAATTTTAATACTTTACATTTTGATTTAAAAGTTCCTTTTAAAGGATTTGATATAGTCATGACAAATTTTTATTTGGCAAGAACATTGATGCACACTATTGGAATTTTCTTTCAAGATATCTCTTAGGAGATACTTGAACATGCACATAATTGAAATTTTATTTCAAGGTGTCTCCTAGGAGATACCTCAAATGAAATTTTAATATATTACATGATGATTTCAAAGTTATTTATAAAATATTTTATATAACCATGATAAATTTTTATTTGGCAAGAACCTTGATACACACTATTGGAATTTTCTTTTGAGACATCTCCTAGGAGATACCTTGAACATGCACACAATTGGAATTTTATTTAAATGTATCTCCTAGAAGATACCTCAAATTTACTTGGTATACCTTCCATGTTGATTTAAAATGTCATTGTAAAGGATTTGATATAACCACGACAACTTTTTATTTGGTAAGAACCCTGATGCACACTATTAGAATTTTCTTTCAAGATATCTCTTAGGAGATACCTTGAACATGCACATGATTAGAATTTTATTTCAAGGTATATCCTAGGAGATACCTCGAAGGTCCTTGGAATACCTTCCATGTTTATTTTATAAGTCCTTGAAAGTGATTTGATATAACCATGACACTTTTTTATTTGGTAAGAACCCTGATGCTAGCTCTAATTACCTACAAGAACAATGCATGAAACTCCTTAAACCAACTAAAATTAGAGGGATCCATGCAAGATATTTACAAAAATATAAATATGACATGTGGTATAGTATAAAAAAATTATCACACTAAGCTACATTTTAAGAGCACATGAGAACAATTAGAATTTCTTACTTTCCCCTTGTTCCTGGTGACACAGGGAACGCAATAAGTGCAAAAACAAGACAAATAAAGAAAACTTTAAGAAATAAATCAAGTGTCCTTGAGAAACTTACAAGCCTTTTTTTGAGTCAAAATATGTTATATCTAGGGGTCTATCAATCTTAAGACCTTTTTTAGGCTTGTGGAGGCTATTTGGACCATTAAATACATGAATTATTGAGATGAATAACCTCAATATAGAGCTTAAGAAAGATACATGTGAGGTTAAAATAGGGATAAAAAACACAAATGTACATATATAGATATATTCAAGATCATTTCTATAGTTAAGTGGGTGAACCATGCTTAATGGAGACTTTAAGAGCATAGACTTTCAAGCAGGATAATGAGATTATTAAGAGATAATCATACATAGATCAACTCATGGGTACTTTTTGTATTATCAAAACTCCCAAATCATCTATATACCCAATCACTATTCATACAAAGGACATCACATCATACATAGTGGTCTACTTAGGAGAGGTTTGTTTTTATAATGAAATAATGGTGAACATGTGAAGAAGATAATAGTCTAAAAGGAATAAATTAAGTTGTGAAATTTTGAGGAGACCTCAAGGAGCCAAACTCAGTTGAATATTCAATTTCATGAAATCTTCACCTATAGCTACTTAAGGGACTAAAAAAATATGTTGGTAATCAAGACATTAAAGTAATAAGATCTTGCATATTTTCAAAGTTCATAAGATCTTGTTATGTTTGAAGAATAATTTTAGTTTCTTCCTTAATCTTTTCATCCAACATATAATAGGTTTAGTAATTAATCTTAAATTCATATATCTAGAAGAGCTAGCCTCATAACTAGAGGTCTGATCTAGATACAAGCATACCACAGCGTTAGATCATTCTAATGTTAGTCCAAATATGAATCAGATCTGAGTATTCTAATTTCAATTGGGTGTTATCTAGGTTGATTAAAAAAATCAAATGAGATCTATTGGTCTTTATTATTTTAAGGGAACATTCTTTTCTACCCTACCTTACTCCCTCCTTTTGAATTTTTTAACATGAATCACTTTATATCAATGCTCGTTGTGTATATCCATTTGTTTGTTTAATATTTTAGGATTATATTGGTAAATAAAAAGCAATTTATATCATAAAAAATTAGGTAGATTGTGTCACTACCATATTCCTATTGACCCTACAGTAGGATATACTTGTAGACTAGAAGGTGGTAAGTTGTAACCACATAATCTCTCCATCAAAATTGATTGAAGCCCTAAGGTGTCACTACCATATTCATGTTAACCCTATAATATAATAAATATTATTCTATTTGTCACATTACATCCTTAACACAGACACACGCCAATAGTCTAGAAGGACCTAAGAGTGAATCTAAATATTCTCAACCTATTATTTCATGTCATACACTTTTAGGTATTAGTACTCCTCCAAATAGTAAGGTGGTTAGTTTCCTCAAGAAATAGAAGTCGACTATATTTATTTACTCTGGGAGTACACATAAATTTATCAATGGTAAGTTGGCTACTCAATTGAACTATTTCATTTACCCAACTTTAGAATTTCAAATCCTAATTATAGGTGGGGGTATAGTCAATTTTTCTAGTAAATGCCATAGTATAAATATATGGGAGACTAACTATTATATTATCTTATGTTTTTTATTATCATGGATAGGGATAACATTTTTTTGGATTGTAATGGCTCACTAATTTATGCAAAATTGAGATTAATTTTAAATAACTATTCATGCTCATTCATTTAGAAGGAAGGAAATTTGAGTTGCATGGTTTATTGTCTAAATCTACACAATTGGTTAGTTTTCACTAGATGAGGAAAATGATCAAAGAGGTGCAAATTAATTATTGTGTGACTATTTTCCATATAATTTAAACCAAACAAGGAGTCTACCCATTTTTGTCTTATACACCCACTTGACTCCTTTGACCTCTTTTCCTTTTGTATTAGGCTTTACAGCAGAGTTCATTGCTACCTAGGCCAATCCAGGGCCTCCTTGAGCTCGACACACATTCTTAAAAATTGTATTATTTTTTATTAAAAATTTATTGAAGTATATACAAGTAGAGTATTTGTAATTATATTTATTATATTGTTTTATAAAAATTTAGTGTTATAATTTTAAAACCCTATTTACCCAAGCAATAGTCATGTGTACACTCCTTCAGCAGAAGGATCACTGACATCATAGTTGGGCACTCTCTAGTAGGGCCATAAATATTACAATAATCTAGGTAGACTATCCAAATCCTATCAATTTAAAAACATAAAGTGCTAAATAATGAATAAAGGGCCAAGTCAACACAAATAAATCACACATTTTAGATAGAGTAAAAAATATATTGAACACTATTAAGATTAAATACCTAAAAATAAAGATCTACAAAAATGATAGTAATAAATATGGTCAATGCTTCAGACACTCTACAACCTTCTTTGTTCTGATCTATCAATGCTCTATAGTATATGTTAAAAAAAAACTAAAAATATATAGGAATAGGAATATATATGGTTAGACATGTTCAGTGGTTTTTGTTCCTCTTAAAAATGTATGAAAATTATACAGACCTTATTTTGAAAAGGAAATTTGAATTGCAAATTCATTGGGGACTCCCATCTATTTCTAAATGTAAATGCACCACGAGAGTATTCAAGTCAAATTGAAGGTAAGTGATATATTTAATATATAAAAATGATATTTATATATATATTATTAAAATATTAAATATTTATTTAAAATATATATTATATAATGTAATATGAGGTCAAGTAAATATCCATATCCTCCTTGGAAACACCTCTTCAAGTTGTCATGGCTATGAATTTCATCAAATTTCCCACCAGTAGACTAAAATTTGGTTCCCAAATTGAATTATCCATGTAAAAATAAAAATATAACTCTCTTTAGCTTGATTATAATGATTTTAGGGTTGAATTAGGGTTCTCATACTTGCTAGGGCTTTTTTAAAGGTTTATGAAGAGCTCGAATGGCAATAGTGAGTAGGAATTATGAGTTTCATGCCTTAAATTTTGTTTGGATTGAGCATTTATACTTTTACCTTTTGTGGGTCCAAAAAATCTTCAAATCTATCATGTATTGATTATGTGGTATCATCATGGAATCTCCATGGCATCTAGCTCATTAATATTTAAAAGTGATGATTGCCCTTTGAAAAAATCCTCTTTTCCTCACACCATCAGATTTCCTTTCATAAATCAACATGGGTCATTTATCTCGATCCAAGGGATAAAATACAATTAGTTATCTTGTGATACTCCTCATGATTGTGACACTTGTCACTATTGCATTTATTCTATCTTTATTGAAAAGTCTTCCTTCATCTTGTGCCATTAGATCTTCCTTACCTAGATGAATGCACTCTGTTTGATCTAAATATAATGTATTATGTCCTTTTCTCCACATACCATTGATCAGATGTTTACACTTAGTCATGTACCATCTATCTCAAGGAAGATGCTCAAAATTTAATTCATGGCTCAAAGTTTTGACACTTGTCATCTCCATGCTTACTTTGAGTTATTTTGTAGTCCTACATTATTTAAAAATTTGTGTAATATACATTGCTCAAAAAAATTAATTCAAAAGGAGACCTAGGTTAAACATTATACATGGCTTAAACATGAACCCAATTAATCTTGAACCATGGACTTAGTTTAATTTTTATCCTAAGGCTTGGTCATGTTTATCAACACCATTAAACCTTAAGCTAAATACCCTAGCTTGGTCTAAATAATTGCATGGTCCTTTTGTTATAAGGTTTAGCATAAATTCTTATCCTAAGTTTTATCATGTTTATTAATATGATAAAAACCTTAGGTTAATACTTTATGCTATGTCTTTTTTATTCACGAAGTCCTTTTATTTTAGGTTTCTAACCTTAGTCCAAAGTCTTTATGCCTTGGTCCATAATAATTCATGAGGTCCCCTTTAATATGTTTAGAAATAATCTTAAATCTATTATCCTAAGTCTTCTATATGTTCTCTTGAGCTTAACTTTCATTTTTTTTACAATATCAATTATCCATGTTTGCTCGATCGAGATTAATCGAATGATGCGATCCGAGTCAAGACTTCAACAGAGCCTAGGATGAGGGAGAGGGTGACAAGTGTCACCTTCTCAATAAAATAATTTTGAGAAGACAATGGTAGTACATCCCTCAGATCTTGATCTAATAGCCAATGTTTCCTCATATTAGATGGATCTAATGAAGCATGACAAGTATTGAAAACTCAAACCTTGACCAAGGAGTTAAATCCCAAACATGTTCTTGAAATCTATGGTTCATGTGAGCCTATCATAATTGAACAAATGATTCATGAAACATTGAATTGTCAAAGGTTTTATGGAGATCTATGGGGGTGACAAATATCACCATTATAGGAGCCTAGTACAAAGATCAAATGATGCACAGTAGCCTAGTAAAAAATCACCAAGCAGTCTCCATATGACATACATAAGAAACAATATGAACCTAAAAATGATAAGTGACAAGATCATTAGAGAATCCCATGGACATGTTTAAAATTTATGCTCACATTCCCATCAATGTCATTCATGTAAACATCAAATGATGGTCATGAGGATGCTAATTTTAAGAGATCATATATGACATATTTAAAATTGATGGTCATGCACCATCAAAGACATTCATGTGGACATAAAATAATGGTTATGAGGATGTTAATTTTAAAATAGTAGAGATTTCTGAAGAGAAGTTTAAAATCTATGGTCACATGCCTATCAAAGATGTTCACACTGATGTTAAATGATGGGCATGTGGACATCAATTTTAAGAAAGTTGTTTGGATCCAAATTCAAAGGAAATGGTCATATTTTGAATAGAGATAAGAATAATGCTATGGGATGCCATGTAAATTCCACATTAAAGCCACATGAGTGTAATGTGCTAAATCAAAGACCTTATGGACTTGGTGATGTAAAGGTAGGGATCTAAGCTCATAATGTTTGAAGTTACAACTATCATTGGAGCACTATTAAAACCTAAAAGAATGCCCTGGTAAGGTGAGGACCATAACCAAACCTCATGATCATTATGATTGACCCAAAGGGAGATAAATTATCACTTGTGTACTAATAAGTTGAGATAGAGTCCATTAGTGAGTAGTCTAAAAGGATTTGAAATAATGATGGGGGACCTCTCCTATATCCTTAAGCAGTTTAAAGAGATAACAGTGTATGTATTAGGTATCATCAAAAAGAAATGAAGACCCTACAATAGTAATGGAGTACTTCATCAGTTAGAAAGTTCTCAAAATTAGAATATTCCTCCTGTGGCTAAACCTTATCTGATGATAATCCATAATTTTCATTCAAAGGTTGTCATCCACACTATAAGAAAATCAACACTAATGATTATTTCAAAATTTGTCATTAAGCCATAAATCTACGCATTCTACTTATTTTTACAAGATTTATATTCATTCAAACTAGGATAAATATTGATTTCACTCAGTATTTGATCTATTTCTAAAAGACCAATGATCTAATATTCATACTTTATCCCGTTAATGAGCTTTGTCAAATATTGGTCTTAATAAGAAAAATGAGCTTCATTACACAATATAGAATTTTAATTCACATTAACCTTTTTGACATATTTCTTTAATCAATCATGTAAATAAAAATTCCACTTAGAGTTTACTTCATCATTCAAATCTTCCCTTTAGGATCTCTAGATCCTCCTACAATTGTTCATATATGGCTTCCTTTCTTTGTTTGAGAGATTTATGCATACATTTAAACTTAATGATAATATTTTCACCTTTTTCTATTCTCTTCTAGAGAAACCTATCCATCAATTTTTTTTAACAGTAGTTATATAATATGTCGAGTCCTTACTTTGAAGCCATGCATTTATGTCATATACATGGTCTTGAGGGGTCTTCGAGGCAGACTCAACTTGAATATATAACTTATCCTTACCTTCATCTAGTTTTCTTGAATCATGAAACCTTTATCCCTATCTTCCTTTATTTTAACTCACCTTTAATGTCAATCATCATTATCAACATATACAATCTAATAACTCAAATCTTATTTCAACAACTAGGTTTCAACAAGGAATTGTGATAATAAGAAATAGAGACTGATAATGTAAATTCTTTCTTTCTCCCAGATAGTCTATACTATGAAATCACATTCAAAAATTCTCAAATATTTTTTTTGACATTCATATGAAGTTTGATATCACTTAATTTATATAAAATGTTTTTCTTAAATCTTAGACAAACGTTCGTATAGATCGATATTGGTTGTGAGTAATTAAAAACAAATATTTTGATTCATATTAAAAAAAATACCTATGTGGGTTTTATCTTCAAGTAATATATAATTTCATGTTGGTTTGCATAAGGCCAATTTGGGTATCAACTTCCTACATAGATAAAATGAGTCATTTCTTATGCTCCAAGATCTATTCAAAAAAATCAATCTTGATTTAGATTTCTTAGTTGTCCACAAAATGTACCTCTCAAGAATACAATTACCATAATGTCCAAGATTATAATGAATTTTTGTGTCAGCATACAACCACAATATCCATATGTTTGAACTTTATAACACAATCAATAAAATTACATCAAGATTAAATAGAATTATACAAATGTTCCTTCGACCTATTACCATAGACCCATATATAAGATCATACCTCTATTCATGACTATAAATGATTGTCTTATTTTTATTCATCATGAGAATCTAGTAATGGTGAAAATATTTCATCAAATGCATAATAAATAGTTTTATCTTATCTTCATTCTAGTCTCTTACCTCTAATGAAAATCAAATCACATTCTTCCTCATTATATTAGGATTAATCATTCTTCATAAGATCTATGAAGTCCTTGAATGCACAATATCCTTCACTTTATTGATATGTTTTAAAAATTAATAAATAATCTAACTGCATACATATACATGCTTAGAGGCCTTTATTCACTTTTTCTAAACTCCTCTACCTACTTCTCTACCTCCTTGATATACTCTCTCCTTTCTATATACACATAGTTGTTTTTATTAGTTTCTTCCTGATAGACTCGGACCCTATCTTCCCTCAACCAATGCATAAATATAGGATTTTTAGTAAATAAGAAGATAAAATATCATTCTTAACTTAGAATATACCTAGTTTGTCTTCAACATAGCATTCTAGACAACTCATGATGTGATTGTCACCTTTTCATAGGTCAATAGACTTTTACAACATAGTATTGACCTTTCAAGGTCATTACATAGGTCTTACCCTTACAATTTTACTACCTATTATCCTTCATGAGAGGACTTATTTGATCAAAATTAACCCTTATATACAAAATTTTCATAGATGAGTTGATGTTCATGCATCATTATCCATTTTAAAAGTGGAATATTCTATTTGTAAATTCATGTGATGTTTTCAAAACACAATGCCTATACATCAATCCATTGGGAAAGTCTAGTTTTCTAGAACATTTGTGGAAAGGATAGTTGTCCCTACACATGTAATTTTTTAATTAGTTAGGACTGATTGACATGTTTCCTTGCATCTTATAAAAGGAGCATTATCAATTGTAAAGAGGGGGAGTTTTTAGAGCCAAAATTACTCTGTAAACTTGAAGTAATTAGTATAAGAAAGGAATTCTACAAAGATTATTTGGTATTTGCTTGTGTTCATTGCTATTATGGATTTTATCTCACTTGTTTATTTTGATTTATAGATTTGAATGGTTCTTATGAATATTTAGTGTGAAAAGTTAATTATAGAGTTGTTAACTCATGCCAATGATAGGTTGACTAAAAGTCCTTAGGTTCATTTTGTTTTCTTACTCTTCTTGCATTTGAGCTAATATTATTTTCTTGCAAGGCAAATCTTTAAATTAAATTGGATTCATATTTGCATTATTTTCACCTTCCTTAGAAGTTTGCTTGATGTGTAATAAAATTTGAGCGTAAGCCACTTCATGTTACACATTAGCTAAGTGCATGTCTAGATAAAATCTAAACTTTGTCATGATGTTTGGAATGAAGATAAGCAACATTTCATTCTACCCTACCCTTCCTTTTTCTTCTTTTTTAACCAAATCACTTTAGGTTAATTCTCATTATAAATATCCTAATTCTCATTATAAATATCCATCTTAGGTTAGTTCTTGATCATAATTCACTGTTATTAGTGTAGATACTTCATAGTTTGCATAATATCTACTATTTGGCCATAGTGCATGTATACATGCATCTTAGTAACTATGCATTACAAAAAACCACCAACACATCTCTAGCTCACTTTACCACACATGCAGTCAGAAACACTAAGAAACACATCTCATAGTCAGACTTCAAAATTGAATTTAGTAATCAATCATCCTAGTTTTAATAAATTGGAGAAATAAACCAAAGGATTTGAGTGGAGAAATAAACTCACTAGGAAATATATTAATTAGTTCTTTAACTTAATTTGAATCTATTTAATAGAAGAATTATGTATCACTAATTTAAATTGTAACTCAAAAGACCTGATAGTTAACTAAAATTTGATGGTCATTCTGTAATGTAGAACATATTTGATTCCTTTATATAATTTGTATATAATTTAACATTTCATAGACTTTTTATAACCAAGTTTAAAGGGTTTAAAAATTAATCATTTCTATTTACTTTAAATTAATTGATTGTTTATCTACTTTACTACCAACTATCTTATGCCAAGTGTCATCTATAACATCAAATTTAATGATTATGATTCATCAACTAAGGCACCTAAAAAATTAATCATCCACATTAATTGAAATTAATCAATTATCCATCTGCTTTACTGTCCCATGTTCCATTCCAAGTGTCATCTGCATCAACAAATTTTATGCTTCATGATGTGTGATTTAACCTTCCTAATATGTGATTACAAATTTTAATTTAATTCCCATTACCTACCAAAAATTATTAATGTTTGATATATTTTTTCTTTAAAGTAATCTACCTCATCTACTATGCACATGGTGAAGCACCGTAGAGTTTTAAATCCATATTGGTGATCGCATTTTTGACCCCATAATGTTAAATGAAGTAAAAACTCAGCCCATTTTTATGTTACATGGAATTATACACTATGTTAAAGGCATAAAAATTCATTTAATTTTATTTAAAATATAATATTATTTATGTACTATTAATAATATATAGATGTACTGAAATATATTATACTAAAATATATAATATATAATATTGATTTATAACCTATATTAACATATATATTATATGATATACTAATATTTATTAATATTAAAATATATTTTACAAAATATATAATTTATTTATAATATTAATATATAACTAATTAGTTTAATATATAAAAATATTTTGATATATATTATATGTCAATTATATTTATTTAATAATTAATATAATTTTTGTGTGTGTGGAGGGGGGTAAGAGGGGTTATGTGAAGAGAAAGAGTGTAAATCAACAATTAAACCTACTAGTTACTCCAAACCCATGATAATGTCAAAATAAGTTCATCTAAAATAATTGTGAACATAAACTTAATGGGATTTGAATCATCATGTAATGCTTTAGTCTATGGTGGTTTGAATTTTTTGTGTAAAGATATAGCCTCTTAGCACAATCACTACATCAAAATTGCAACTCCCTTGGTTTCAATTAGAGGGCATTTGTATTTGCTAGATAAGGAGCACAGTTGTGTGTGATCAGGTTTTGTATTGGTGATTGCAATGGATAAATTTCTTTTGTTACAATGGTGCTAAAAATTTATAAGGACCAAAAAGAATTTTGGATTTAGAAATATGAAAAAAATTTAAGTGGACATATATGTTTGAAAAACACCATCTATTCTAATGTGTATGCCTACTATTATACCACCACCACCACTTGTTTCTCTTAATAATTAATAATGTTACATCTTCAAAAAATGTGGATGAAACTCCACTTATTATGCAAAAGCCTAATAATTATTTATAAATCATTACCATTAGTTCCAAAGTTCTAGGATGATAATTCTACTTCTATTTCCATATTTAAACTTCTATAATTTTCATTGTATTATGGTTTTGTAGAAGATTATTAAAAAAATTCTAATTCTGATGATCCCTTGGATGTGATCCAAAACCCATGGTAGGAGACCCATCAAGTGTAATTTGTTGCGACAAGTTTGTTACTATTTTATTGGAATGAAATTCTCTAAATTATATAAATCTACATTTAGATACAATCTATAAATGGAAAGTATATATATATAAATACAATATATATTTAGTATTTTGAGATAGACTACTTATGCCCTCACATAACCATAATTTAGATAAGCACACAAAACCCTTTCCTAAGAGGTCTTTGAGTTACTAGTTATAATTTTGTGTCACTTATTTTAATTACCATTTTGGGATCGAATTCATCTCCAAATATTAGTTTGTAAGTTCAAGAAAGATGACTCACCCTCATAGGTATTTGAATTGGTAAATTAAATTATCTCAAAGGTATTCCTAGGGGGGCTAAAAATTAAGGAGTCAAATCCCTATTAGACAATTTTTTTATGTTACATCTTCAAAAAATGTGGATGAAACTCCATTTATTATGTAAGAGCCTATTATTTATAAATCATTAGCACAATCTCTACATCAAAATTACAACTCCTTTGGTTTCGATCAGGGTGTATCTATATTCATTGGATAAGGAGCTTAGTTATGGGTGATAAGGTTTTATCTTGGTGATTGCAATGGATAAATTATTTTTTTACAATGGTATAAAAAAATTATAAGCAACAAAGAAGAATTTTGGGTTTAGAAATATGATAAAATTTTGAAGTGGAAATATATGTTTGAAAGACACCATCTATTCCAATGTGTATTCCTACTATTATACCACCAGGTCCACTTATTTCTCCTAATAATTAATAATGTTACATCTTCAAAAAATGTGGATGAAACTCCACTTATTATGTAAGAGCCTATTATTTCTAAATCATTACCATCAGTTCCAAAGTTTCATAATGATAATTTTACTTTTATTTCCATATTCGAACTTATATAATTTTCATTGTACTATGGTCATGTAGCATATTATTAAATATTTTCTAATTATGATGATTTTCGGAATGTGATCCAAAACACATGGTAGGAGACCCATCAAGTGTAAGTTGTTGCGATGAGTCTATTGCTATTTTATTGGAATGAAATTCCTTAAATTATACAAATCTATATTTAGATACAATCTATAAATGGATCAAAGTGTGTGTGTGTGTGTGTGTGTGTGTGTGTGTGTGTGTGTGTGTGTGTGTGTGTGTGTGTATAGTAAGTGTTCTAAGGTAGACTAAATTATTCCCTCACATAACCATATTAATTTAGACAAGCACACAAAATCTTTTCCCAAAAGGTCTTTGAGTTACTAGGTATGATTTTGTGTCATTTATTTTAATTACCATTTTGGGGTCGAATTCATCTCCAAATATTAGTTTATAAATTCAATAATGGTGAATCACCCTCACATGTATTTGAATTAGTGAATTAAATTATCTTAAAGGTATTCTATGAGGGTAGGGGGTGGGATAAAATTAACGAGTCAAATCCCTATTTAAATATAATTTACTTATGTTACATATTCAAAAAATGTCCATGAAACTCCACTTACTATGCAAGAGCCTATTATTTCTAAATCATTACCATTTTTTCCAAACTTCCATGATGATAATTTTACTTCTATTTCCATATTTTAACTTTTCTAATTTTGATGATCCCCTTGATGTGATCCAAAACCCATGGTAGGAGACCCATCAAGTGTAATTTTTTGGGACTCATATAAGTCAGGGATTGACCAAATATGCTCAGGGGTTACTTACATGTGTGGGTAGAGTTTGATATGAGTTTACACTCATCCAAATTCATAATAAGAAGTACTAAATGCTTTGTGAATCTAGTATTTTTTTTTTATATGCATTTTGTAATATAGCTCATGGTGGCACTGTTATGTTCATTGTTTGATTGGTATCACATTTTGGTTCATTCATATTAACATTGTAATATGGCTTGATCTTAATTTTTCATGTATTTTATGAGTCCAATATAGTTTCTCCAAAATTTACTATCTTATTTAACGCAAGAAGTTTCATTTCTCGATCATGGTCAGGGTCACCTAGTTATTTCTCATAAGTCAAAAATTTAAGTGCCACATAGTGTGGTGAAAAGGGATGAAATGATACCTCTAATGCAAGATGGTTATGTAATACATATTTTTAATCAATCATATAACTTGGATTCATTTTAGGTGTTCTTCTCAATGAGATAATTTTTTTCCTCCAATGCTTTAATCATTTCTAATGAGGATTGTGAAAAATACCCACCTTGGTTTTTTTACCTTGATTTAAAAGATTTTGTCTCAAATTCAAATCTTAAGATATAAAGACATCTATAAAATCAAGTCTAGTATATAATAATATATGGAAATCTATTTATAAACATACAATATAAATAGAAAGTATTCTTGTGATAGCTAGAAATCATCTTAGACGTCATATAATGGACCAATATGTCATCAAAATGACTTATAAATACTTTCCAAATGATTCAATAGCTAAAAATAGAATTTATCATCTTGGGATGTACCAATTAATCATCAAAATTCCCTAGTTGAAAAGTTCCCCTAATGAGTATGTTTCTATTTTATTAGAATGAAATTCCCTAAATCATACAAATCTACATTTAGATACAATCTATAAATAGAAATTATATATATATAAATACTATATAAAGTGTTCTAAGGTATATAAAAATGTTGTTTATCATCTTGGGATGTACCACTTTGTAGTAATCTAAATCTACTCAAATATAAAACTACCTAAGTAAGATCTAGAGCCATTATAACTCAATACAATAGATGACTTAAAAATTCAAACAAACATTATAATACTAAATATAAATTATCTAAATAATGATTAAATAGAATATGAAAACAATAGGATTGGATTGATTATCTTAGACTCAAAATTTTGACATAATATGTCAGCATGATCATGGACTATTGATGATGGATTAGATTGGTATGGAGACTAGACTTGATCACTTTAATAGTTGGACATGGATTTGATAGATGATTTTTATTTATCTATAATGGAGGAATGGATTATTTAAATATAAAGATGGGGGAAGGATCAATGTTTGAGATTTAAATTTGGCTTGGGGAGATCAAGGGTTGGGGATTATTCTTAGAAGCCTCTATATTTAGAAGCTTTTAAAGAGGAGGGGTGAGAATAGCTAGGATTATAAAATTAGATAATTATATAATCTTATTATAGATTAACTAATATTATTTATGGGATTAGATAGGTATTAGGTGGGTGATTAGGGACTAGGGGTGTAGGAGAGCCTAGGAATAGGCTAGTGTAGGTGGGTATGTGGGTCGTGGGAATTTAAAATTCTCAAATAATAGATAAGTGGGGATTAGGATAAGATAATTGGGATTTAGGATATAAATTAATTGATTGGTGGGGATGGATAAGGTTATTATATTGGAAATAATGAAGACGGACATTAGATAAATAAGTAAAAAGGGGTGATAAATTAGCGAGATGAAAGGGGATAAATTAGATAAGCAAAATTAGTGTCAACTAATAATAATATTAGTGATGTTAAATGGAGTGAGAAAATATAGATTCATACATATTGGGATGTACTATTTAATGTTCAAAATTCCCTTGAAAATCTTCCCATGAGATATGATTAAATCTTGTGTTTCATCAGTAATATAATTTATATAATCTTGATAAATGAAGTTTTTGTGATACTTGTATTGAAATATTTTTTTAATAGAAGTTGTTTGGATAATATTTTATTATTTAAATTTAATTAATTTTAAATGGATGTGATTTGTCCATGTATTTTTGACCGTAATATTGGGCTTCAAAGTTGAAGTACTTATGTTGTTGGCTGAAATGTTTAACCCTGACTCTACATTAAGATATGACACGGCTTGTTGTCATGAATTAAAATTTAATTTTTATATACTGGTATGGTGTAGACTATTTATGCACTCACATATGCATAATTTAGATAATCCCACAAAATCCTTTCCCAATTCTATGTCTTTGAGTTGCTAGGTATGATTTTGCGTCACTTATTGTAATTACCATTTTGAGGTCAAATTCATCTCCAAATATTAGTTTATTAATTCAATAAAGGTGAATCACTCTCATAGGTACTTGAATTGGTGAATTAAATTATCTAAAAGGTATTATATGGGGGCTAAAAATTAAGGATTCAAATCCCTATTAGACAATTTAATCATGTAATTTAATGAACAAATATAAATAAAGTTTTTTAATTAGAATAATTTTAATAAACAATAAATATTTGTAAATATTTTTATATTCAAAAACTATATGAGTTTATTATTTATTTTTATTTATGTTTAAATATTTAAATATTTTTATTAAATAATGTACATTTTTTAAATGTTTAATATGTTTAAATATATAAATAATTTTTAAATATGTTACAAATTTTTATATAAACTTTTAAATTATTATATAATTAAAAATTCTTGCTTGCTTCAAAATTAGGGTTAAGTTTACCTTTTATCTTTATATTATTTTCTCTCGATTTTTATCTCTCCCTTTTGAAGGCCAAAAAACATTATTTTATTGACTATTATGTTAACTGTGGCATTAGTGGTGGAAGCATTGACCCCATTTTTCACTATCATTTTTACAAGTTCTTCTTATCAGGTATTTAATCTATGTAATGTATTGTTTTAATATATTTGAAATGTGTGATTTTTTTGTCTTGACATGACCCTTTTATTCATTATTTTCTTCTTTAAGTTATGAAATCATTGATATTTGGATAGACCTAATTTTTGTTATGAAATGGTCGAGATAATGAAATGGCAAAGATTAAGATTATTTAATGCTTACATGTATTCAATGGGGACCCAAAAGGTGAATGTGAGGGAAAATCATGCATTTTTTATGAACTATAATAAAATAATGAAATGGTTGAGATAATTAAATGGCCAAGATAATGGAATATATTTAGCATATCAGTGGCTTTAATACTACTATAATGAAAAAGTTATGTTTAGTATTACTAGTATAATGAATATACTTATACTTTATGTAAATTAATTCTTGAGGCCTAGACAAGATAACCCATATAAAGATAATGGGATGAGTGGTATAATTATTCAATTGGTTAGGATGATGAAAATGAGGTATTTGAATGGAAAGGGATGGACTAGCTAGTTGGTTAGGTTAAGGTATAAGAGTAAGGTCTTGAGTGATAGATGGAAGAAGATGCTCACAGTGATACCAAAAAATCTCACCTACATCATAATTCCCATTTAAGCTAGTGAAATGGGAATATATGGAGTTATAATAACCCTTAAAATGGATAAGGACAAGGTAACAAAGTTCTTGGTGATTACTAGGCTTAGGAAAATTGAAAAGGTTGGATTGAAAAACCTTGGGATTTGGTTGAATCTATTGGGTTGGCTATGACTAGTTGATTTTATCCATAAATAAAATGAGATATGATGAGGCTAGACTTGAGGATAAAGAATAGAAATGGGGATGCTCATATCTAGATGTATAGAGGTTGTAGGCTTGGCAGGCTATGATGTAAATGGGTCTCACTATTGAGGATTATATTGGATATTTTTACTTGTAAATAATTTTAAGTTTTTCAATAATAAGGTTTTGGATGGGAGTGGAATTGAAAATTTCTATTCTATGTTTTGAGTTAATGTCACACTACATGTTGTTTGTTGGCATGGGAACATGTACTCTAGGTAAATATCATACTCTATGGAGATTAGCTTGTTCAATAAGCATCATCCAAGAGTGAGGTAACCCTGTTAGGTTTTTTAAGTGTGTTTTCTTGTTTCAATTTGTTTTATGAAAATTTAATTTCTATTTTGAAAGGTTGAAATCAAATTTTAGACTTGTTTTTGTTTGGATAAGATTTTTGAGTTTTGTTTATTTTGAGAGTTTGATAAGGATTTGAAAATTGAAAAAAAGTACACTACTTACTAAAATAAAAGTGCTTGGAAATAAAATAAATCAAATCTAATTTTATTTTTTATTATTTTCTTGATATTTTATGAACAATACAAGTTAATACTAGAAATCCTACTAACAATGGAGCTACTTTTCCTTTGTTTTTGAGAATGTAAACTTTCACCTACATGCACAATAATGGATGTTTTCATTTGTGTTTATTTTCAATTAAATTAAAATTAAAACATAACTAAACTTTTAATATTGATTATAAAAATGTGAAATTAGATCTAAAATTCAGATTTTATGTGTGTAAATATAATCTATAAGTTTTCAAGATCTAGTTCATCTATACAAGCTAGTATGTGAGTTATTTGGTATTTTGATTATCTCGTATGTAACTAAATGATATGTGAATATATTAATGAAAATATAAAATTATTATTTATAAATTATAATTACTTTATTTACTATGGAAATAAACAAACAAATTTTCTATGTAAACTTTCTTTTGGTTTCCTAGTTTTTGTGCATGTCAGTTTGTTAGTGGTTTTTTTATGTATGTGAATGTGTGCTATGAAAAATGAAATAAAATGGTGTCGATTGTATATATATAATTTTAATATTAAAATATATATCATATATTTAATGAAAATACTACTACTCTTAAATATTTATAATGTGTGAATGAAAGTAAGATGAAACTAGTTTTTTAACCAAGGAAACAAAGATGAAATATTTTTTTAAAGTTTTTATGAATCAAATTTCAAATGAAAAATTATTATAATAAAAAAAATATAATATAGTATATTAAATACATAATAAAATAATCCTCCAACATGACCAAAGATGATATCAAGTGAAGGATAATTAGTTGAGGAAAATGTTGAATCCTCAGGTAACTAACTCCTTGATATGTCACTCAATTATGACCTTAAAACTCTTCATCAAGAAGAGATTAAAATAAAATGGAAGAATAAAAAATATTATGAGGAATAATATAGTTGAACTATGCATGGTTGATCATGAACAAAAAATTACTGGTTGCACACTCATGAGCTCCTTTCTCCAACTTATGCAAATGAGCAAAAGATTACTACAAATTGAGGCTATGTTTTTCAAAATAATGGAAGGTTGATTGTGGATCTATGAAATATTTTAAGATTCAATATATAATGTAATTTTTGGATTCAAAATTCAAATAAATGTGAAATACTTGTAAGGAATAAGAATAAGTTGTGACTTAGAGTTAACTGACACCAAACTAGGAGCTTGTTTGAGTTAACTTGGAGGTGGTAAAGATTGACATGTTCAATTATAAATACATATAGGGAAATTATAAATGTGAAATAAATATAAAATTATCAAAAATAAAAATTAAATCATGAAAAATTCATGAAAACTTGAGTCTTGGGAGTTAGTTTCAAAAATGTTTTTATAGTAATGAAACCTTCGATCTATGCAAAAAATAGTTTCAAAACCATTGTTACAAAACCATTATCTAATTCGCCAATACTTAATTCATCAGGTAATGCCATATAATTGGTAGGAGATTTATTAAGTAGTTTCATGTAGGAAATATAGGAAATAGTCTTTGTGAGATCAAAGACATAGTCATAGTTCCCCATACGTTTGGGGTTTACTTGAACATCATTTTTTTAGACATTGGTGAGATAATGAACATGTGGTTAATATTTCATTGTATGAGTGTTGATTTGTATGTCCTCATTTGTTTATAACTCGATGAGACTTATCATCCTTATCTTTCCATAAGATCCTAGGTAAGGGACCACATTGGGGTTTGGTTGTGTGTATAGATCAAGGCTTTGGCATCATGAGTCCTGATTGAAAATGGATAGCTGATAGGGTTGTCTTGTGACACATTTTGATTATTGTTTTATTGGTGGTTGGGGAATAGGTTCTAGTATATGCACAATCTAGCATACTAAGGTACCATAGGACCTGTCAGGGAAGGTTAAGGATTTAAATTTTCTCTTCCCAAAATAATGTCTCCAAATGTTTTTCATTGGTACTTAGGGAGTTGATGGATGAATTTATCATACTCCCTAAATTTGGCAGTGTCATGATCTTATGAAAAATATAATACACATTGGGATCATAATCTCTTATTATTATAATTATGTTAATCAAACCTTTATTGATTGTTTTTTGGATATAAATGTTGGTTTTAAAATTGATAATTCTAGTTTTAGTCAAGATATTGATGTTAATTTTGGTATTGATTCCTATATTGATTTACATGAAGTGATGGATAGTTAAAATATACCATGTGTATTATAGGTAAATGGTTTGGATTTATCATATGCCCATTATCATTATTTGTATTATTGTTTACAATTTGAATTTGATTATTGTTAACAAAATTTGTATTCTTGGGTTAGTCCATTACACAATCTATGGTAGAATTTTAGTTATAGTTCAAAATATTTGGACATTGGTTGGGGTTCTTTTTATTAGTTTTCTTATAACCCCCAATATTTTGGTCAGGGGTAAAAATTCTCCTATTTTATCCATAGGTATTATGACCACTATATATGGCCACTTGGTCTATTCTAAGCACACTCTCTAGAGCTTATTCATAAGATCTATATAGAAACTTCTAGATGAATTTTCTAGTTTATTTGTGAAGAGAGTGTAATAAAATATCATACAAGTCTTTTTGGTCCATGTGTGGAGCAATATTAGTGGAATAAATTTCTTTCACCTACCTTTAAATTAAGTGGGAAGTTGATTCATTAAGATCTTTCTTAATGTGTAGGAATTATTGTATGCTAGTCTGTAACAAATTCAAAGAGATAATATTTACACAATATATGATGTAAGATGTTAAGTATTTCTAGATAAAACCATGTAATATTTTTTAGATCAACATTTAATCTCAAGCTCCATGAACCATCATCATAATGAGAGAATAAAATTATTATCAACTTTAAATAACTTATTCATTTCAAATAATTTTAAAAAAAAATTTGTAAGTTGGTGGAAAGAATGGATACAAGCCTTAGGGAGGTAGTAAATCTAGTATAATTAAATATATCTAGTATAATGAAAAATTAGTGGAAAGAATAAATATTATATCTCAATAGCTCATGATACTTTTTCTTCATATGCATATGATATAGTGGTTGAAAAGAAGAAATAAGTTTTTTTGCGTCTGGAAATTATGGTTGCATACATAACCCAGTGGTGCTTTGTAATTCCAAAAATCTATTATTGACTTGTTGCCATACCATTTGGTTCCTTAGAGTGGATAAATCTATTATTGGCTTGTTGCTATACCATTTAGTTCCTTAGATTTTAAATTTATTATTGGAATGTTACCATACCTTCTAGTTAAAAAGAATGAAAAAACTACAAATAAGAACCAAGTTCACTTTAAAAATTTACCCTAAAAATAAAAAACATTATCCCAAATGCAATAAGAGTAAAGGAAATGAATTAAACTTGAGAACTTTCAATCAACCTAGCATTGGCACAAGTTAACAAATCTATAATTAAAAGATGCACACCAAGATTTCACAAGAACCATTCAAATCTAGAAATGAGAATAATCTAGTGAGAGAGAAAACATAATAACAAATGACACAAATGAATATGGACAATCTTTACAAAATTCCTCTCTTGCATTAATTTCTCAAGTTTACACAAGTTTTTGGCTCTAAAACTCTCCTCCTTTACAAATGATAATACTCATTTTATAGAATGTAAGGAAGTATTTCAATCATTCATAGCCAATTACAAGTGTACAAGTGTAAGGACAGTTGTCTTTTCTACAAAATTTTTAGAATACACTAAAATTTTCCAAGGGATTTGAAGTACACTTGTAATACCATCATGGTTAACTTGAAGGTATCTCCTATGAGATGTCTTGTAATAAAAATTAACTCTTGTGCATGACTGAAATGTATCTCTTAGGAGATACTTTGAAGGTGCCTATTAATGGGCATTTTGACACATATTATAAATATACATCTCCTCATATTTCTCCTTTGAAACAAATGTTTATGGATTCCTTTACCCATCATATTATATTTACTGGTGCAAATAATTTATTTTTGGGTTGGTCATACCTTATTAGTGTAAGTGTGAGTTAATATATATATTATGAATATTTAATATGTATTTTGTATTGTAGTTTAGAATTAGCATTTGTTGATATACATTTAATCATTTTTTAATCACAAAAAAAATTCATGAACCGATGCAATATGTAACTTGCATTTTGCAAAAGATCAATATTTAAATCATTTCAATTGCTTTACATAATGTCTTCAGGTAAACAAGGAATTCTCACACATAAAAGGTATAATAAGTCCTCACTCGAAGATAATTTGGATAAAAAACAAAAGAAGGCCTCACTCTAAGATAATTTGGATAGAGTACCATTTAAACTACCAAAACTAAAATCTACAACATATTCCATTTTATAGTGGTGACAAAATTTCTCTTGCTGATTGATATTTTGAACTATTTAGTCCACCAAACATGCATTCAAATATATAGTTGTTTATCACTACATAGAGAAATGAGTCTTCTCTAATTGGAATAATCCTTGCCTATGATAAGGATGAACTTGAAGATTCTCTTCAATTTCAATTGTAACTGTGGAATGGAGAAGATGGAATTCTCCATCAAGATATAATGATTTTCAATAAATTTACACCTAGTAAAATGGAAGTGATAGAACATAATTTTTCTCCTTGTGAAACATTTGGGTTTCATTTGAATAGCTATGACAACCTTCAAATGTCTAGGTTGATAGATAGAGATATTTTGTCATTAGAATACAAAGTATGTTAAAATAAAAACATGAATTAGGGTTAAAAACTTATTCTACTTACCACCATGTAAACATGTATTTAAAATACCCTATAGTTATGATAGAAAAAATATTGAAGAAAACAAGACAAACAAAGGCAACATATTTATATGCAGATTTGAAAAAGGCCATACAAGTACTCACACCAATGGAGAAAAATAAGATTGAATAAAAGGTTGGAACATTTTTGTTGACACAAACTTCTGATCAAACCCATGGTGAATTCTCTAAATGGTATATTTCCTCTAATAATTATGCCTTGAATACCTATAGAGTTCTGTGAATTAGGGATGCTAATATCAAAATAAAAAATATAAATGAAAGAAGGGTGAATGATATAATTTATTTATTTTTAAAACATAATGAGGGTCCAATGAAGGATGCTTTGTTAATTCTTTTTTATCCAAGCAACCTTAAATGTATTATTGAATCAAAGGTTGTCCTAGAAGATAGGATGGAGAAAAAAACCATAAGGTTCAAAATTGTAGATGGCCAAAACACAATTACACCACAACAAAGAATTTTTGTAGAGGAATACAATTCACTATCACTAAGAAATAAATGTTATATTAGAAGGGTAATATTTTTGAAAACTTGTACTATGTTCCATATTGTGCACAAAATATGTAACCAATATAATGAAGCCAATGAGACAATTTATAAGGCTTCCTTTGTAGAAAGAGTTTGATCTAAATATGACCTTATCAAACTAAGAGGTTGGAAGAATCTTGAAATAAGTAAAAGAGGATGGAATAAATACATGAACAAAATAGACACTTGTTCAAATAAATAAACTATTCAACACAGCTGTAGGAGATAAAATGCCTTCTTTTCATGGAATAACCCATTTGAAATTATTTTGATAAGGTGTTTGAAATTGGTAATTTATCTAGTTCATATAAACAAGAATTAAATTTGATTGGTGTAATATTACTTAGAAATATTCAAGGGATTTTAGACAAATAGAAAATAGAACTAGCAAATTTATTGGAAAAGGGGTTTATTTTCTACTTGAAAATCCCTAGGTAAAATAACATGGATACTTGGTGTAAAAAATTGAAGCTGGAAAGTAACATATTATCAAAAATTATAGATTATTTCAGAAACCATGATATGACACTACCACCAAACAAAACAATCACACCTAAATAGTTAATGGAGCATTATATAATTTCTACGAAAAGGTTTGATGATCTATGTGTCTTGAATGAAGGTATTTCAAAAAATAAAAAAGTGTGGGAAGCATTATCTCAAGATTCATTAAGCATATTGAAAAATTATCTACATAATGATGGTAGTTAACTTCATAGAATAGATATAGAAAGATTCAACTACCATTATGGACCCCCATGTCTTTGGGCATCCATTTTAGAATATTTTAATGAAATGTTCATTATTAGTCTAATTATCGATTTGATAATTATTGATCATTTGAATCTCACTGAAGTTTTTAAAGAAGAACATCTTTGCCTATTCCTTTAGGTATTGATTGATAAAGTTATTCTAGGGGCCTTCAATGTATTCATCATTGAAAAACTAGAATATTTTTTTGGAATTCATACCTCTCTCAAGAATATGCATGTTGGTGATTTTCGTTCCATGAAAGATATGGGTATCATACTATGGGGTCTAGATAGTAATAGATTCAATTGGACACATATTATAGGTATCAATTTTTTCAAGGTCCTACTCATTTTAAGATGTAATTTTTAGCCTCAATTCACAACAAAGTAGATTAGAAGAAGGTTTTGACATCTACAAAGACATACCAAATTTTCAAATGATTGATTCACACAAATTAGGAAGGCCATTCAAAAATGAACTAGATAACATCTTTTGAGAGAAACTTATCTTTACTTTCAACGATTCAAATGCATGTGATGTGTTATGGATATATACATTAGTTGGATCAGTGCGTGTTTGTACAAAATTATAAATAAATGTATCTTACATTATAGAAACTGAAGAACAAACAACTTTTAATATCTAATTTCAAAATTGTTTGATAAATTTAGAGTAACCAATAAAATAACAACCACTTAGATCAATATCAAGTGCATAAAATTTATAATTTATTTTATAATCATGATTCATTTTCTAAATATAACATCTTAATAATCTTTCAGTGTGTATGCTTTATTTTTCAAACCTAATAGCTTAGCAAATTTTTAATGTGTAGCATTAATGGCATTGCTTGCAAGTGAAGAAACAATAATAATGAAAGATAATATAAATAAACATGACACATTTCAAGTTGAATAAGGTAATATAAGATCATGCATATTTTTTCAATTACATAATTTTGTATTTATCAATGATTCATAATACTAATAGAATATTTCTTCATTTTTTTGTCTCAATTAAAATAGTTCACAATGCAACTCTAGAACTTTGTGTCTCTAACACAACCACCCATGACACAACTCTACAAGTTGGTTCCTTCATAAAAATAACACAAGGTAAAAATATATAACAAGACACATTTTTAAAATATAAATATCAAATCAATTGATGATGAGAATTTTTAGTTACTACATTATATAATACCTTGCAGGGAATAAAGAACCAAAGTTTCAACGAAAGAGTGCATCCATACAAATTATAAAAATCCAAAAAAAAGTGAAAACCCATTTTAATAAATGTGTAATTATAAAATTTTGTATAAGTATATAATATATTAATTATCTTTATTCATTTAAACACATTACAATTGAATTTTTTCTTCATAGACAGGATATTGCAGAAGACAATAAAATATAGACTTACATCAACTTGAGATTTGGAAGTGTCAGTTCATTTTATTGTTGTATAAACTTGAATGTGGTTGTATTTACCAATTAAAATGGTGTTTACATGTTTAATTTAACCATTACAATGTTATTTACATGTTTAATTTATACCTAATTTAAAATAACACAATATGTGCTATATTATGTATTCAATACAATAAATTTTGATGCAGAGTATTTATGTGTTCTTTATCAATAAAATAATAATAAAGTATATTATGATAGAAATAATTATATTTATATTGATTTAAATAATTTTTAATTTGATGTGTCTTATTGGAAGTATATGAAGGGGGTTCAATTATTAAGGTGTATATTCATTTGAATTTAGTGATAGTGAACTATGGATTAGAAGAGTAAATCCTATTTTGTTTTTTTGTGATGGACTGTATAGACATATAAATTTGTATTGATATGCATAAGAATAGTTGATACTTTTATTATTATTATAAGAATATAGATATTGATTGATCAATGTTAAATTCCTATCAATGTCTATGAGAAATGAGTTATGGCAAAATGAGACTATTTCAAAATTTGATAAAGATATGGTCAAGTTATAAGGATTCAATATGAACATTTATATATTGGTGATGTAATATAAACTACATATGTATGCAAGTTGTGTCCTTGCTATCTGTCAGCATTTACTTCACTTTATTTTCTTTTAAATTTTGAGATCCTTCTATCTATGAAAGATATATCTTTGGACTACTATAATTTAATGCATTAATAGCTCTTAATATCTCTTCCCGTATCCTCCAATAACTTATATTTGTATCTAGACTCTTCCAATGGATTTTATAAGTACATGTATCTATAATGTTATCTACATGCCTAAGAGCATCCCAACTAAAGCTAGTAGACTATGAGAGAAGTATATCATCAATGGAAGTGATTAACAATATAAATCTAGTAATATTGAGTGAGTGAGTATTTAGGAAGGATACGTATTTGGTATGGGCCTCAGAATAACCATAAAATTTATGTTGTCTAATTGAGCATGGAAACTCATCACTGTTCATATAAAATATGTCTAATTAATGTTGACTATAATTTTTAAATGAGTTAATATGAATGATAATATAAGTTGGTATTTATTGTCTCTCTTTTTTAGTATGTGTTTGAATGGATATCTATATGTTTCCATCCTATTGTCACTAGTTATTTTACCAATTATTTCAATACTACAAGTGGTTCTATCATTTGGCATTATAAGTGGTTTCCACTTTGAGTGGTCTATCACATCCTACATTATATGTATATGTATGTTACAAACTAGCAATAGAAATGGTACATCTATGTATAATGACTATAGTTATAATGTGCCTAAACATGTATTTATTTTTATGTGTTTATATGAATCTTTATAAGATTTAAGGAAATGCAAAAAAAATGAATCAAATGAAATGCATTATGTTTTTATGTTACAATAAGAAATGCAAATCAAAAGTGCATCAAAGACCAATTTAGTAATATGTAAAACATTTTATTAGAAAATTTACATGTTATATTTCTTATAATATAATATTGTTAATAAATGATTCATTTCTTTTTTCATAAATTACAGACATTTCAAAGGAGGAGCTAAAACTAACTTCTAAAAAACTATTGATTTTGGGGTTGGATGACTTATTATTTGTTGTGCACAAAACAAAAGATATTCAAATGCATGATACGGGGAAAAAATAATATTATAAAATATAAAATATGTCATACTACATTGGAGATCATTCCAAAGAAATTTTGAAGGTGGCACTGCAGTCTTTTTCTCATGTTGCCATTTGTTCAATGATAGAGGACAATCATTTGAGGATACTCATTCAAGCCATGGGTAACACAAGTTCAAATTTAATGTTTTTTTGGGGGAAAATATATTCTAAGCCATTCAATATAAACATAAAGAAATTGGATGAAGTTATTTTTAAAGGGATCTTTGGAGATGATTTTTCAATTGCCAACACATTGTTCATTGATTGTGATTCCCAAAATTGTGTTATAAATCAAAAATTGAAAATAATTTGTGTTACATCAAGTAGATATACTATAAATAAAATTCAAAAAGATGAAAAATATTGAAGAATAAAAATGATGTCTATCATCACATTCTTGAGAGAAAAAAAATCTATGTTAGCCGTTGTGAACCAATGTTTAGAAAGATGTAACTTCTCCATATTATGATTCTTTCAAGTGTATTTATTGGTTACAAACTATAATTATAGTAATAAACATTACCATCAATTTCATACAATTCAATTCTAAATAATTTCAAATATAGTTCCATTAATTTCAAATTAATTGATTCTAATCTAGAATTACTTTGATCTGGTTAAGTGCAAGTGGATACTCCATTGATTTATCTTGAAATTTCCAAACTTGATAAATTAGTATATTGACACTTTCTCATGAAGATATTGCCAATGAACAATAAATAATTGTCAAGATATTTTATTATGTAGATGAACTAGATTGCTTAAGATGTTTTCATCCATAATTTGGTTAGTCAAATGGTGCCACATGTCCTAATAATAGAAGGTATTTCAAAGGATCAATGATTGATATGAAGGCCCAAATGGTGCTATGAGTTCAAAACAGTCTAATCTATTCAAAATGATCTTTTCTTAAATGGGTTGAAATAATTCAATTTATTTGGAATAGAGAAAACATATTTATGGAAAAAATATTATCCACTCCACTTTAGTGGGTATAATTTAAAATTATTTAAAATATCCCAATTTAATCAAAATGATCTATGCTCAAATGGTTTGAGACAGTCTAATTTATTTGGAATAAACAAAATTTATTTTCGGAGAAAATCTTCTTCACTCTATTTTATAGGTAGAAGTCTAAATGTTTTAAAATAACCCTATTTATTCAAAATGATCTATGCCTAAATGCTTTGAAATAGTTCAATTTAGGAGATACATTGAAAGGATAAATCCACTCTTGTGCATGTTTGAAAGGTATCTTCTAGGAGATACATTGAAGGTGTTCCTACTTTCATTGGCCCTTTGGTCTTTAGAAGAATTATTTCAAACATTTTGTCTAAAATAATTTTTTTGAAGAAATTAAATTTGGCATTTTATCCAAAGAAATTGATCTTATACTTTTATCAAAACAATAACTTCTTGTCAAGCTTTTTGTGTGGGCAAAATTCCCGAAGGACAAGTGCCTTGGGAATTTTTTTCATAAACAAAATGTTTGAAATAAATAAAGACTACATTTTTTTTGAAAGAATTCAGACTTTACTTTTGGACTTTTTTGCTGTGAGAAAAATGCCTAAAGGGCAAGTTCTCTTTGGAATTTTTATCTTGGACAAAAAGTCTAAAATAAATGGACTTTACACTTTCCCTGAAGGAATTGGACTTATCTCTTTTGTCAAAGAAATTAAACATTTGCACTTTTGTTGAAGTTAAGTCCCTTCAGACCTTTTGTGATGGGCAAAAAGTTATAAATAAATAAGAAATTTACATCTTCTCAATAATATGTGATTCTTTCAAACATTTTACCCATGTTAAAATACCCAAATGGTGGGTAAGTGCCCTTCAGAATTTTTGTCACAGACAAAATGTTCAAAATAAATGACCCTTCAATTTTTTCACAAAACACTTCATTGAATTCCTTTAAACTTTTTTTAACAGAATTTTTTTTGAAAAAAATAAGTGTTCAAACTTTTTAATCGAGACAAAAAATTTGAAGACCTATTTTCTTTAGACATTGTATTTATGCAAAAATCCCAAAAAAGTCTAAGGGAAAGACACATTGACCAAGTAAAGACTAGATTAGGACTTAGCCAATTTGCACATGAACTTAACATTTAAAAGGAACACTTGGATATGGAAGTTGGGACAAGGACTTAGGTATTGACACTTGATAAGGGCTTAATTACTTCAATTCAATTTTGGGCACTAGCACTAGCTCTCGCCTAGGGATGCATACCTCATGCGGGTGTGAAAAGAACCCAAAAATGTAAGATCAAGTTCCAATTCATTAGCATATAGAGTCAAGATTTAGAAATTTTATCAAACATTCGTGAAGGCCTAATAAAACATGGCAGACTGACAAAAAATAGATCAGAAGAATCTAAAAATGAACACACAATAAAAAACATGAAGGGAAACTATACAAAGAAGGCCCAAATTAGAGGGGAAATAAAGAAATTAAAAGATAAAGTGATGGTTTTTAAGGAGGCTATATGAGAAAATAGATTATAGTTCTAGTAGTTGTTGATTTGGTCAAGGTTGATCTCTATAACTTATCTTTATGAATGATTTATTCTCTCAGCTTGTAGCTTATAATTTCACCTAGGGTGCCATGCTAATCCACATTCCAATCTTAAACTTATTGATTGGAGTGGGATTCTTTCCTTTGTATGTCATGGTTTCCTTAGGGAGAAGCCATAAATTCAACACCTTTTCCATAGTATTATCTTGATTCTACAAAATTAGTATGTGTTTATCAAAATAAGCATCTGGTGTTAGTAGTGACAAATACTTCTAAAAATCTACTTTAGATATGCACATCACATGTTAGAATTACCTGTTATTTATGATAATTTATTGTATCCTATGTTTCTTTTTCCATATGTGAGGAATTTATATTTATCTAAATTTGTGATTCACATAAATTTATTGTATCCTATGTTTCTCTTAAGATTTGGGAGTTACTTACATGAGTAACTCCTCTCTCCACATGACACACACTTCCCTTATCTTTGTGAGGGATTATGACACAAGTGACACACACTTGTAAGGTTTGTAATGTTGTAATGGGGTTTTATGTAACTCCTATTTTTCTCCTCTAGCTCTATAAAAAAAGCTATTTTTCTCATCTTTTCTTTACTAAGAATCACTCTAGCTCTCTTTATTATTCTATTGTTTTTTATCAATCTTGTACTTGTGAATATATTTATTGTAAACCTTCAAATAGATTGTGAGGTTTTTTCACCATTTGACGATTTTCCTCACTTATAAAATCTTGTCTCTATGATTTGCTTTTGAGAGGTAACTTAGTTTTTTTTATACATTCTTGTTTCTTTCACTTTCATACTTGTCATTAATAATATTTTTTAAGTTAAAATATTTTCATGGTATTAAAACTATGATCATTTAATGACATTTTTTCATAGATATGTAAATTTTCTAAGGAGAATTCACCAAAAAATATTGTAAGGGCTCTAACCCTTACTAATTTTTTTCTCCTTACTTAAGTTAGTAGTTTCTAACCTTTTTTTTTAGGTTTTGGCTATATTCATTTTTTTTACCCTTTTTAAAAAAAATAGTTTTATAGTAATTTTTTTACCAATTTTTTTAATTAGCATTTACCCTTTTATATCTCTATTTTTTTCTTCATAGATATGTTTTTCTTGTTAAATTAAATTAAATTAATTATTTTTTTAATATTTCTTTAAGATAGCATTACAAATCAATTTTTTAATCTTTCAATCTTTTTGGTTTACTCTCGAAATAATTTAGTTCTGTTCATGCTATATTTTCTCTAAATATTCTAGCTGCTCAAAAAAAAATTAGAGCTATTTAAGAGTATCTTTATAGAGAGAAAAATAGATTTGATTGGAGGAATTGTTTCTTAACTCCTTTTATTCAACCCAAGCTCTGTAATGTCTCTCTTTTATTGGCTTTCAACAAGTAGGTATTTACCCCTATTTTATTTCAGTGCCCTCTTTTCCATTAGAGACGCTCATCTCTCTTTTCAGTTATTTACCTTTTTTAATTTTTTTTCCTACAAGTCACCTCATCTCAATTCTACAATAAAATAACAATTAAAAGATTCTTTCTTTATTTTTCCATTTACACTAGATGACCATACATTTATTCTTTTATAATTGGGCATTTTATTCATTTTTAGTATTTTAATTAAATATTTCAATATTTGTTTCCTTTGTTACTATGCCTTACTTAACACCTTCTTTACTACATAAAGCATTTTGTTTTCAGCTTCGATTACAATTAATTCTCATTTAATTTTTTTCTGTTGACATCTTAAGAAAAGGGCAATTCATATATATTTGTTCATTCAAATTTTCTTTACCTTATTTCTTGAAATCGGCTTCCTTTTCCATAAAGTGCTTTACTATTTTTTAACACAAATCCTTTCATGGTATTAGAAAAAAAAACATTTAAGACCTTTTTATTATCAAATCATACTTTCTTAAAAAATCACTCTTTTTTAAAATTTGCATGTTATGAGCCTTTTTTAATATATATTAATAAAATAAACTTTTCATTTTTTTCTCAAAGAGAAATAAAGTTTTTTATTATTGTTTTAAAAAAAATATATTTTTAGGTTTAAAGTCTTTTTATTAAAAAAGGTGTCTTTCATTTAATATTTTAAATCCTTCATGATTAAAAAGAAGAGATTTTTTATGAATTATCTTTTGTATACTTCATATGTAATTGGCAATTTATTTAAATTATCCAAGTTTTTTTTTTTCAAAAATATTTTCATTATTTAAAGTTTTCAAAAAAAATATAAGTCATTACTTTAACTTTAAATATTTTTAGACCTTTTAGGTAAATTAATTATTAATTTTTTTTACAATTCTTGTATTCGGTTCCAATTCTTTTTTCTTAGCTATTCTTTTTACATTTTGTAAAGTCTTCATTTGGTGTCTTGCCCCTCCTACGCATTTATTGTTTAAGTGATTTTTTTGTCTATTATTTTTTGGTTATTAGGTGAGATTTTAAAGTATAATGAATCAATTGTTGACTAAATTTAAACTCGCATCCACCAATTACAATCTATGAAAATTGCATATGCAATATATTTTTACTTTTAAATATTTGGTACACCTAGTAGATGGCATGGATCCTCAACTGGATACTAAGACTATCTCTACTGAAATTCAATAGAAATAGAAAGAAAAATATGATGAGGTCTTATGATTGATTGGCATGGCCATGAACCCCAAATTACATATCTATATTAATGGTTTTTATTTTGCCTCTATTACTTGGTCTAAACTTATATTTGCTTATGATGTTGTGAATAAATCTTGCAAAATTTAAATTCAGGATCAATTATCTAATTTAAAGTATAATGATTTCAAATATATGAATGATTTATTGATTAAAGTTCATTCCTTACATTCTTAACTAGTTGGTTTAGGTGTTAAACTTTCTGATTTGAATTTGATTCATATTCTTATGAAAAAGTGTTTTCTTCAATCTTTTCAGTAGTTTATTACTAATTTTCATTCTCAATTGAATTTTCTTACTTTATCTATTAAGTTAAATTTTGAATTATTTTATACTCTTTTATGTCAAAAAAATCAAAATTTAACTCAATTTGGTAGTATTAAGACTATTGAACATGCTTTTATTTCTAAACACGAACATAAAAAAGGTAAAGAACATGCTAAGTCTAATAATACACACGATAATAAAGATCAAAACTTGAACTTTAAACCTAGGAAAAATTTAAAGTGTAATTTTGTGGCAAAACTACTCATGATGAAGATCAATACTTTAAAAATAAATGTGATATTAAAAATAAAAAGATTAAAGTCAAAGATAATGCTATCACTAATAATAATAAGACTCAAACAAAATAAAATTCTAATATTAAAGCTGCTTTTATTTATGCTTTGCATGCTTCTCTTATTGAATAGATTCTTAATTCTAGTGTTACTCAACATATGACATATAATTCTCAATTTTTTACTTCTTTAGAATAAGATCTTGCTAATAATCATTTAAATCTTGCAAATCATGTTTCTTATAATGTTGAAGTCATAAAAAATGTTAAAATCCCTAATGGTGAATTGCATGATGTCTTTCTTATTCTTGATTTTAAATTAAATTTATTTTGTATACCTTAATTATACAAACAAGACTCTAAAGTAGAATTTATTAATTATACTTTTTATGTTAATTCTACTAAGCAAGATTTTCAAGTAGTTACTATTGCTTTTCTAGATAATGATAATTTGTTCAAATTTACTGGATTTTATTCTCTATCATCTTCTCATGCTTTTATTGTTTCTAATTATGCTAATTTGTGTTAATAAATAATAGGTCATATTACTTACCAAAATATTTAACTAATGAACAAACTTAATATGGTGCAAGGTTTGCCTAACATTTCTCTCACTACTTTTACTTGTAATGGTTGTATGAATGGTAAAATTCATAGAAATTTTTTTCCTAAAAATCACTCTTGGCATGATAATGAAAAGATTTATTTAGTTCACAGTGATATTTTAGGCCCTATGTAAACTATTTCTGTTAATGGTGCAAAGTATGCTTTAAGTTTTGTTGATTGTACTAGGTGAGTTTGGATTTATTTCTTAAAAATTAAATATCAAGTTTTAGACACTTTTATTGAGTTTCATACATTTATTGAAAAACAATCTAATTATTTTTTACACATATTATGCACTGATAATGGTACTGAATATGTTAACAATGATTTTCTTTCATATTTTACGTAAAATAAAATTAAACATGAGAAAACTATTTCCTACACACCTAAGTAAAATGGTGTTTTTTAATGTAAACATAGACCATCACTAAAATGACTAGGTGTATGTTACATGCTAAAAACATTTATTATAAATTTTAGGATGAAGAAATGTATTATGTCTTTTATCTCATTAATAGTGCTTCCACTAAAGTTGTTTTAAATATTACACCTGAAGAAGCTTCGAGTGGTAGAAAACTTAGTTTAAAACATTTGTGTATTTTTGGTTGTGATATTTTTGTTCATATTTCAATTGAAAAATGTAAAAATTTAGATTCTAAAGAAGACACTTTTATATTTGTTGTTTATGATGAATTATCTAAAGATTATAGGGTTTATGATCCTCAAACTAACAAAATCAAGATTAAAAGGGATGTTAATATTTTTGAAAATGGTGTATTTGATTGTGCTTTCAATTTTGATTCTCTTGAAATTATTTTTTCTTCTTTTCCTTTTGAATCTAATGATGATCATAATGATGTGTTTCATAATGAATTTATTCCTCCAATTCCTTCTCCTTATTCTAGTCTTGTCCCACCTAAATCTATGTTTAAATGGGCCAAAACTACTATAAAATATTTGAGAATTAATGTTGATCTTAATGATACTCATAGAACTAGACAACAATTTTGAAATTATGCTTTGATGTCTAAAATTATGCACAATAATGATCCTCAAACTTTAAAACAAGCTTAAGGTCACCCTCATTATGAAAAATCTATGCATGATGAATACAACTCTTTGATTTCTAATAACAATTGGGACTTAGTTCCTCTACCTAAAGGACATAATTTGGTAAGTTGTAAATGGTTGTTTAAAACTAAGTTCAATTTTGACAATCAAATTAAAAAATATAAAGCTAGATTATTTGCTAGAGGTTTTTATCAAATTGAAGGAATTGATTATAATGAAACATTTTCTCTTATTTCTAAAATTCTTACTATTAAAGTTGTTTTAGCTTTAGTTACTCACATGCATTGACATGTTTATCAAATGAATGTTAAGAGTGCTTTTTTAAATGGTGACTTGCATGAATAAATTTATATGTCTCAACCTCCTAGATTTATAAATCAAGGAAATGAACATCTTATATTTTAGTTAAACAAAGCTATTTATGATTTAAAACAATCTCCTAGAAAAAGGTACATTAAAGTTTATCAATTCTTTATAACTCAATTCTTTACTCGTAGTTCTAATGATCTTAATCTTTTTATAAAAAATAATTCAAATGGCATAGTTATTATTGTTTTGTATGTTGATGACTTAATCATAATAGGTATTAATATTTCAATGGTTTCTTTCACTAAAAATGATTAGAATAATACTTTTGAAATGACTTATTTAGGTCTTTTAAATTATTTTTTAGGCATTCAATTTTGACAAGAAAAAGATAGCATCTTTATTTCTCAATCTAAATATGCATATGATTTATTATCTTGATTTAATATGTTGGATTTCAAACCTATTGATACTCCTTGTGAAATTTATTTTAAACTAATTAATGATATAGAAATATAAAATGTTGATCCAACTTTATATAGACAATTACTTGGGAGTTTAAATTATCTTACTCATACTCATCTTGATATTGTCTTTTCTATTAGATTGGTTTATCGTTTTATGTCTAAACCTAAAGCTACTCATTTTAAAGATACTAAAATAATTCTTAATTATATTAAAGGTACTATAATTTTTGACATCGATTATACCTTGAATAGCAAATTTTTTTGATGTGTTATTTAGATTCTGATTGGGCTGGTGATCCTAATGATCGTAGATCCACTAGAAGTTATTGCTTCTCTTTGGGTTCTGGCATTATTTTATAGAAAAATAAAAATCAAATAACTTTATCTCTATCTTATATAGAATATACATATAAATATTGTAATCATGATACAAAGAAATATATTTAGCTTAGATGACTTCTTGTAGATTTGAGCTATCTAAAACATTTAATTACTTTGATTTTTGGTGATTATCAAAGTGCCATTATCTTAGCAAAAATCTATTTTTTTATGAAAATTCAAATAACATTGGTATTCAACATCACTTTTAGCATGAATTTTTTGAATACAATCAAATTCTTCTCTCTCCTATCCTACTGAAGAGCAAATGGTTGATATCTTCATTAAGCCTCTATGTAAAGACAATTTTATTTTATTTTGTAACAAGTTAGGATTGAAGTAAGTTATCATCAAGTGAGACAGTTAGTGATGTTTCCTCCCTTATTGTTTGTTAGTAAAAACACTAAATAAAGTTTAAAGGGGAGTGTTAGAATTACCCTTTATTCAAGATAATTTATTTTGAGTTTTTTTTTCCATATGTGAGGAATTTATATTTATGTAAATTTTTAATTCACATAAATCTGGATTTCTCGAGGTGTCACTCTCTCCTTATTTATCTCTTAAGATTTGGTAGTTACTTACATGAGTAACTCCTCTCTCCACATGGCATACACCTCCTTTCTCTTTGTGAGGGATTAGGACATAAGTGGCACACACTTGGAAGGATTCTAAGGTCATAATGGAGTTCTATGTGACTCCTATTTTCCTCCTATAGCTCTATAAAAAAGCTCTTCCTCTCCTCTTTTCTTCACCTAGAATAATTCTATTTCTATTCTTTTGTTATTTTTTAATCAACCTTTTACTTTTGAACATATTTGTTGTAATCCTTATAATAAATTGTGGGATTTTTTCACCATTCGATGGTTTTCCTCACTTATAAAATCTTATCTCTATGGTTTACTTTTAAGAGGTAACTTAGTTTTTTTGTGCATTCTTATTTTTATCACTTTCATACTTGTTATTAATGATATTTATTAGGTTAAAATCCTTCACCATAACCATTTGGTTATGCATGTGGTGTAAAAAAGCATAATACGCAACCTTTCCTATGAAGAATAAGTCTTAGAGGAGATCAATGCATGGCCCAGAAGTGTGCCACGAGCTTGAAATAGTCCAATCTATTCAAAATGATTTTCTCCCAAATGGTTTGAAATAATTCAAATTATTTGGAATAGAGAAAACATATTTATGGAGAAAATATTCTCCACTCCACTTTAGTGGGTATAATTTCAATTTTTTTAAAATAGTCTAATTTAATTGAAATGATCTATGCTCAAATGGTTTGAAATGGTCTGATTTATTTGGAATAAACAAAATTTATTTTTAGAGAAAATCTTCTTCACTAAATTTTATAGGTATAAATTTAAATTATTCAAAATATCTCTATTTATTCAAATTGATCTATGTCCAAATGCTTTGAAATAGTCCAATTTATTTCAAATATAACAAATTTATTTTTGGAGAAAATTATCTTCACTACACTTTAGTGGATATAAGTCCATATTATTTAAAATAGCTCAATTTTTTTGAAATGATTTATGCCCAAATGATTTGAAACACTGTAATTTATTTTTTGGATAAAAATTTCTCCACTCCACTTTAGTGGGTATAAGTCCAAATTATTCAAAATATTCAAATGCATTTAAAATGATTTATACTCAAATTGTTTGAAATAGTACATTTTATGTGGAACATAAGCAAATTATTTTTGAAGAAAAATTTCTCCACTCCATTTTAGTGGGTATAAGTCCAAATTATTTGAAATATTCTATAATTGGTAATTCATAGTGTTTACTACATCTATGTCTTGGAATGAGAATGAGATAATAAATTAACAAGAGTGTTGGCAATAGTTTCTCACAAAATGGTGAGAACGTAATAAAATTCAAGTGGTCATTAGTGTATCAAACTCTAATGCATAATGCTCACAACATTGACACAAAAAATGGTGAGAGCATATGGATAAGACTAATAAGGATAAAGAAACTAAATCACAAGTGGTTACTTATGAAATATTTAGGAGTCTCATAATTGATCCATAAATAGATAGTGTCCAAAACTACACAAATTGATTTATTTTTATGGATACTTTATAAAATTTTAATTTCTGATTAATTAACTTGAAATTAGCATAATAATTAAAATCAACATTCAAAACTGATAATAAAACAAAAGTATGAGCCACAAAGATAATATGCAAACTAGGGTTGATAATGAAGTTCACTCAATCTAAGTTACATCTTTGGGTCCTACTCACAGGTGGAACTGATTGATTATTGGTGCAAAATTAATTTGTACATCATTTATCACTAGTAGAGTTTTTCAATCTACAAATAAATATTTTGACATCCTCTAGTTCTGGCTACTAGTTCTTTCTATAGCTACTAGCTCTGGCTCTACTTGTCTTTCACAAGTCTGATGTAATATCTCTACCAAAATAGGTCTATGCAATAACTCTAGGCCTATAATTACTACTCCAATAGTGAATACATACAAATGTTCTTACTATGCAAAGAGCTAAGCTTCAATCTTTCTTACTCTTTGTGCAAAGGGCTAAGCTATAAGTTTTCTTAATATTTGTACAAAGGGATAAGCTATAATCTTTTTTTACTCTCTATTACAAATATATCTCTTACCAAATTTTTCAAACCCTTTCTCCTCCTAGATGGATTCTTGGCTCCAAAACCTTGGAATGGAAGAGTTGCAATGCAAGTGAGAGATTTCTTCTCAAATACTTGCAATGTAAATGAGAGGCTAGAGTGCTCTAGGAATTATCTTGGAATGATTTTAAAAATGAGATTCAAGAGTTTATATAATTTTTCAAAACCCATCAATTATGGATTTCTTCACTATCCATCCCCATGTACAAGCCTTTTTTTAAGCTTCTTAGCCTTATCTTCCAAAATGGGGCGTGACAAATTGATTAGTGTCAATGGTTTGAACCACCCTTAATATCTTTCTCTTTGGATAAACCTCCCATGCATTTTTATGAGAGATATTCCAATTTATATGAGAAATATCCCATGTTTGTGGGGAAAGAGATATTCATGGAGTTAATCCCATTTCTCAAGCCTTAGGAAGTAGGATTTGTCTAAAATCTTGGAGAAAATTTTAGAGTTATTGTGGACACTCCAAATGTGAGGATGTCATTGATCCACATTTTAAGAATCTATTGGACCATATGTATGTCCAGTCACCATACCTATACATTTTTTCTATTTTGACTAAGAACTTTAACGGGCCATAATTTTTGCATACAAAGTCTATTTTTCAAATCGTAAAATGCATTAGAAAGCTATTGATGATATATCAATTGTGAAGATAGTTTAGGGAAATTTTGAGACCATATAATTTGATCACTATTATAAATCCTTTTAGATCACACCTCTCCATTGAAGAATGTTTGATCCACCAAAAGTCTACTTCTTCTCATAAATAAGTGAATGTTTCACTTCTTCACCCTTCTAATTTATATTTGTGCTTGTTCAGGATGCATTTATCCTATGGAGGTTAATTTTTTTATTCTCCTTGATATTCAATATTAACACAAGGATATAAAACTATGTTTCATGTTAAGTGATGTTATAACAGGTCATCACTTTTACATTTTTTCCCTTCTTGGGGTCTTACATGTAACTGATGTATTGCCCTTCTTGGGGTCTTACATATAACACACATGTGTTACAAACATTACTCAATTTGTGTCTTTCACAAATGTTCATGCAATTATTATATACACACATCAAAAAAATACACTTAAAAAATAGATGGCCACATACATCCATAAACAATAGTGCTTTAATTGAGTGTTACTCACCATGGAAGCACCTTTCATCTTGATACCACTGTATCTCCCTCTTGTAAGTACACCTATACTCATGGTCATGATGATGATGCCTATCAACATGTCTACTATTTTTCTACTCCAAATCTCTTGTGTTGGGTTGCTCATGCATGATTCTCAACTTGGATGGTTACTCTATATTCACTCTTAATGAGTGATCTACCTCCACACTTGTTCATATAAATGGTTAGTTTCCTTAATGATTATCAACAATAGAAACCAAATAAGTGAATTTAAAGAATTTTTAAGCATGCTAAATAAAATTTAGCTATGAAAAAATGCTATTCATTTCTTATCAATCTGATCTAATGGATGATCCCTCTTGATAGAATCTTCTTTAGATATGTGGGCTTCTTCATGGGCTGCCTGTGAATTAACAACTTTATTATTTTTTATATTTTTAATAGGATCATAAACTATCTTCTTCTTATCATATTTAGGATGGCATGATGGATGAATTTTCCAATAAGTTTCAACCATGTTCCCACTTGTACAATAATGAGTATAATAGTTCCTTTTGTCCTTATTTTTGGATGAGGAAACATATTTGTCATTTCTCACTTTTGGATTATGATATTGATATTTATCACTTGTCTTATTTTTCATGAAAGGAAATAAATTATTTATAAAATATTTTCTCTTCTAATAATTATCCATAGAGTGATTACTTAGCCCACAAAAAGTGCATGCAAAAGCTTTCCATATTTTATGTATGTCATAGCCATATTGTTTAAACTAAAATAGAACATCAAAAGTTTTACAATTACCATTATATTTAGTGATATGATTTATATAAGTATAAGGAGGTGGTATTACATTACCTCTTTTCTCTAATTTTTTACACACTTTTTTATCACCCTATGACTATGTCACATTCGTCTACATGGAATAATATTGTAAAGCTAGTGGCATGAACACTTGGTTGTTAGAAGCTTTTCTTCCTTCAGCAGTTCTAGAACTCTCTCTAGTTTCCATCTCCATACTATCATAACCTAAACTTGAAAAATGATGTTGATCCTCTACCTATATTGGGTTAATCAAATCTTGACCATTTTTACCAAGGCCTTTTTCATCATATCCCATTTTAAAGACTAATCAAGATCTAATGCCTTTAGTGTGTTTTTTAAGTGAACTAAAAGCATCATTACCTAAATCTGAATCTAAATGGGAGGAATAATAATTACGTGGTGAATAAATTATAGTGCACTCATCAATCATGGTTTCTACATCTAAATTGAAAGGTAAATCCTTCTTCAGCTCACCATATTACAATCTAATCAAGAGTTTATCCTTAGATTCGATATCAGATCTCAAACATGTAATTTTTTATTTGAGGGAATAGAGCTTAAACCTTAGGAAATCATTCTCTTCTTGAATTTTCTTGTTGATAATTTCCAGCTCTTCTAGCCTCTCTCTCTTCAAGGCTTTCCCCATAGTTTCCTACAAACAACATATACTTCCAACATAATTACAAACTACAAATATAAGATCAAAATAAAATAATAAGTTTGAAAATAACCTAATGGAATAGAATATTGAAATTGATTTCAAAAATATAGTCAAGAGTATGTCATGCAATCAAAACCAATTCTAGTATTCTAACTACTCTGATACCAAACTTGATCAGGAAACAGGCAATGTTTAAAACTACACCAATTGCTTTATTCTTATGGATGCTTTATAAATTTTCAATTTATCATTAATTAACTCAAAATTTACATAATAATTAAAATTATAATTTAAAAATAATAATAAACCAAAATCATGAGCCATAAAGACAATATATAAACCCAGGTTAATAACAAATTTTACCTGATCTGGGTTACATCTCTTGGTCCTAATCAAAGGTGGAACCAATTGATTATTGATGTAAAATCACATTACACATTAGTTATCCCTAGTTAGGTTTCTTGATTTACAAATAAATGTTTTGATATCCTATGGATTTGGCTAATGGCTCTAGCTACTAGCTCTAGTTCTACTTGTCTTTCATAAGTCTGTTGTTGTGTCTCTGCCAAAACAGGTCTATGTAATAACTCTAGGCCTATAATTTTTATTCTAGTAGTGAATAAATATAAACTTGTTTACTATGCAAAGCAATAATCTTCAAGCTTTCTTACTCTTTTGTCAAAGGGCTAATCTATAATCTTTCTTACTCTTTGTGAAAAAGGGCTAAGCTATAAGCATTTTTTTACTCTCTGTTACAAATAGAGATCTCACCAAATTATTCTAAAGAGCTCTCAATAAAAACCCTTTCTCCTCTTAGATGTACACTTGGATCCAAATCCTTGGAATGGAAGATTTATAATGCAAGTGAGAGTTTGCTTCTCAAATACTTTCAATGTAAGTGAGATCTTAGAGTGTTCTAGGAATTATCTTGGAATTATATTGTAATGAGTTTACAAATGAGTTTCATGGGTTTATATAGTTTTTGAAAACCCACCAATAATGGATTTTTTCATTATCCATCTCATTGTATAAGCCTTTATTTAAGCTTTTTATTATTATCTCCTAAAATGGGGCATGGCAAGTTGATGAGGTTCAATGGGTTGAACCACCCTTCATATCTTGCTCTTTGGTTAAACCTCCCATGAATTTATATGGGAGATATCCCAATTTACATGGGAAATATCCCATATTTGTGGGGAAGGAAATATTCATGAAGTTAATCCCATTTCTCAAGCCTTAGGAAGTGGGATTTATCTAAAATCTTTGAGAATATTTTAGATCTATTATGGACACTCTAAATGTGAGGATATTATTGGTCCATGTATTAATAATCTATTGGACCACATGCATGTCTAGTCATCATGCCTGCATATTTTTTTCTTATTACCTAAAAACTTCAATAGACCATAAATTTTTCATATGAAGTCCATTTTTTAAATTATAAAATGCATTGAAAATATATTGATGAGATATTTACTATACAAATAGTTTAAGAAAAATTTGAGACCATATAATTTGGTCCCTAGGGAACAACAACACAAACAAGATGATAAAAAATTCCGCTAGGCTAAAGGATACAATGACACAAACAAAAAAAATAGAGAGAATAGAAGAAAATAAATGGGTATTTGAGTTGACTCTATTTATACTAGGTAAGTGGACACTACCTACATAGTTCCATGGATAAAAAGACCAACATGAAATTCAAGCTAAATGTCATTCTCCTAGGATATGGGATAGAAGAAAATTGATGATGAGAAAACATGATTGACTTATAGAAGAAAATAGGAATGATATCAAAAAATGGTGAGTTCATAGGAAAAGAGGGGGATGACATTCACAATCATGAAAACATCAACACAAATAAATCACACAAGCATGAGAGATCATGGTTTAGGTTTAAACCACACTAAAATATAAGAGATGAGTATTTACTAATGAATTGAATTGGTAATTCATAGTGTTTACTACATCTATGGCTTGGAACAAAAATGAGATCATATAATGGAAAGAGTGTTATAAATGGTTTCTCATAAAATGGTGAGAGCATATAAAAATCCAAGTGGTCATTAGTGTATCAAAATTGAATTCACAATGCTCATAACATTGACTCACAAAATAGTGAGAGTATATGGCTAAAGCTAATAAGGATGGGAAAACTAAATGACAAGTGTTTACTTGTGAAATAGTTAGGAGTCCCATAATCCTTAAGGAAAATAAGTGGTCTAAAAATAAAGGAAGGTAGTTGAACTAACTTGAGATACCTCATGTATACAAGTGCTACCTACATAGTTTGTGTGGACCCCAAGCCAATGTAGTTCTCCCAAAAATTGAAAAAAAATTATCAAAGTGGTCTATAAATGAATTTGAATAGTTAAGATGTCCCATCCCATAAAATTTTGGTGGCTTTATATTTCATATGCAAATTTTAAGCCAATTTTCATGATTTTTTTATTTGTAGGATTTTTTAAAAATTTCAATTATTTTTAGAATTTTTTAAGTATCTCAACATAATTTAGAATCATAAGATACATAATGGTCCAAATCAAAAAATGGTGGGAGTGTGACCTATGTTGCTCTTAAAATGTTGAGAGAGTTCAAAATTAAATTACTCACAAAATGATGAGAGTGTGGAAAAGGGGGTGACTGAGCTGACCTCAACATGAATTGAAACCAGGCCAACATGATAGGTGAGGTTAGGTAAAAAATAATTAGATAGTAAAGGGTTATGTATGATAGAATGGTAAGGGTATAGTACAAAGAATGGGTATAATGTGTCATAACTTAAATGATCTTTATAGGAAATAATTTTAGTCCCTTGAGTGTTAAAACTTTTGAGGTGCATTATGTTCATTGGTTCATCACTTTCATCTCCTTTTGGCATGGTGATCCTTTATGCTCTAGAACCATAGTTAGTAATAACTACATAAATCCCTAACCAATTTATTTAGAACTTTCCTTTTTTATTTGTTTTGACATTGATATTATTCTAATTCTTATTTAAGATAAGGTTACCAAGCTCAAGTTCATAATGTTTAATGGACCTATGCCTGAAGTTTATTCAAGGTGGCCATGCATTTTCCCTTAAGTAAGTATAGATCCTTAAAATGATCTAATTTATAATCATCATCATCATTGATATGCTGTAAAAAAATCTAGAGAGAAGGCAACTCAGTATTAATAGGATGAATAGCCTTAGTATTATAAATAAGTGAATAGGGTGTAGATCTTGTTAGAGTACAAAATGTGGTATGGTATGACCATAGGGTGTTAAATAGCTTCAAGTGTTAATTATGACCAATATTATTAATAATCTACTTCATAATATTGATAATGGTTCTATTATAAGTCTCAGCTTAGTTGTTGCCTTGTGGGTAATAGGTAGTAGATAAATGTTTTTTGATACGGTATTGAATATTAGGTGCTTTCACATTTTTTATTTTAAATTATATGCCATTATCGAATATAATGTTTGATGGGATACCATAATATAAGATGAGATGGTTGAATATGAACTTAGATATCTACTTACCAATTATGTAACTAAGAGGAATGGATTCCACTCACTTATTTAAATCATTAGTAATAGTTAGGACATGTTTATATCCATCAAAATATGTAGGATTTATCTTAAATACAAGATCAAGTCCCCATGTTGATAATGTCCATGGTGTTGTTAGGGGTTTGAGTGTCTTGGCTAGAGCATGAATCAAATTGTCATGATTCTAACACTTTACACACCTCTTCACATATGCATCTACATTTACATCCATAGTAATCCTATAATAACCCATACATAGTAAATTTTTGGCTAGGATTTCCCCACTGGTGTGGGCTTCATACACTCCTTCATGAACTTCCATCAACACTAGTCTAGATTCTATCAAAGGTAAATAATAATGTAGAGTTCTTTCATAGCTTATATGATACAAGATTGGTCTAAGTAGGGTATAATGAGAGGCTTTGAGTGTGAAGGGTTCTATTTAAATGATAAGTCAACAAGCATAGTTGGGTCTTGAAGATAGGCATTTATGTCTGAATATCAGTGAGATGTGAGACCAACAATGTCACAAACCATTTTGATGGATGATTATTCATGGCTTGGCACTAAGAGATATTCTATGATAAATTGGTAATACCTTTATCTATGAACTAGATCATGGAGCCAATAGTGGCCAGAGCATCAATGATTTTATTATTGGCTCAAGGTATTCTTTTAAATTAAATGTTGGAAATTTACTATTTGAGAGTATCAACATATCTTTATAGAGTAACAAATTCTCTTCCTTGGTCAGGTAATTGTAGACACCAAAATTGTGTTGACTCCTTTTGGTCCCTTACACATCTTATTAATTTAAAATAAACAACTTATTTTAAATCATGACATCACCTCGACACCTCACCTTGGACACCTCACCTTGGACACCTCACTCTAAGACCATTTCCTACCCTATGACTCACCCTATGACTAAGTCCTTCATGTCATAACCACCTAAGACCTATTCTCACTCCTTTCCAACCACCTAACCAATACTCATGTATAATAACCTATCTTTTGACCATTCTCCAATGACAATTGCACCTGGTGGATGGAGGAAAGGGCAAAGGGCTAAAAATAGCCCTTTTACCCATTCTCTAGCCACTGATGTTGGTCAACTATCAACTAACACCGATGGGTTCACCGACGTCAGTTTCATAAACACAGTTCTAATGTTGAGTTAATTCTCTATCTCTTAGACTCTTCCTCCTCAGACTCTCTCTCTCTTTCACTCTCTTACGACTGGACTTTGAGACATCAAGGGGCACACTCTAAGACCAATCATTAGAATTCAACTAATGCTCCCTTGGCTATAGAAACTCTACACAAGTCACTCCAGATTGAACTAGAATATTGTACGAGAACCTCGATATCGGCCACAATAGGAATAAGCATTCTACATCACTGGTTCTTCATCAAGCAAGAGCTAAGTATTATTTTACCTATCATTTTAGTGATTTAGAATACATTAGTAATTATTTTCTATTTACTATTTCTAAATACTATCAAGCTTATCCGGCTTTCTTCCTAGAGAGGTTGAAAAGCCTTCCCCTTATCCTTACTCTCTTCTCACACCTATCCCTGACCTTTGCCCCTTCTCAGACCCTATTCACTGTCCTACAACCTTGCACAAACCTTCAAGTTTCTAGAGTCTTTTGTCGACCATAGACATAACCCTGAAACTTGTCCAAGGCCTATTGCCCCGACCGACATCGACCATAACCCCTACCGACATCGGCAGTATAACCAACGTCGGTATCATTTATCAACTGATGTCGGCAGAACTACCGATGTCGATGACTATGAAAAATTGATTGCAATGAATAGGTATGTGTTATCTTTATTTCTCTTTCTTAGTCTTTCACCATTTTCTTTATACAACACTCTTTTTGTCAAATAGTGGACTGTCATCCCTTAAAGAAGTTTTTACGCTTCCGGGATCGAGCATGTTGCTTGGCAGTCCACCTTATCTTATTCTAACATCTTTTGTGTTTAAGTATTATTCTTTCTATAGGTGTTTCCTCCACAACCAAAGAGGAGCTCTTATAATGCTTGGATATGATGCGCAACTTAATCCGGGTAACGTAAAAACCCTTGACCATTAACCTTTAGTTTCTTCTTCTCCTGAATGTAATTAGTAAAAATGTAGAGAAACATTTTGGCACGCCTGGTGGGACCCTGGAGTTTTCCTTGGGTTCATTTCTTCTAAAAAGCAAACTTTCATATAGTTACATTAGGGAAAAATTCTCTTCTAACATCCTCTTCTTCTATCTTTTTATTTCGAAAAGAAATCATTAGCACAAGTTAAAAGAACCTCTTTCTTTTTCTTCTTGTCACCTCTTTCCTGCATTTTATAGTAGTGAAAATTCATACTCTTAACCTCTTCCCCACTTGTTTGCATTTGAACAAAACATTTTAATTTGGGTTAAAAATATATTGCATTTCATTCCTGCTTGAATGCATATTTAGCTCATCTAATAATGAAAAAATGCATTATGAATAAATCGTAGTGCACATATGTTACACAACCAGACCACAAGCACATCAAATTAAACATCTAAAAATACTTGAGACAAGGCCCATCTAGGATTTCATCACCTAGCAGATACCTTACCCTTCCTGGTGATCCTACTTGGACTTAACTACCAAGGGGAAGACCCACTTTGTTCTCTGGCAGAGTATAAAACTATAGGCGAAGTATATATTGGCTAAGTGACCCAGCTCAGTTCTAGATTCATGAAGTGAAGGGAGCAAGCCCTAGCACCAAGCCACGTATAGAACCTAACATAGATTTTTTAGCACCAAAACATAACCCAAAACCAACCATAGACTGCCTCTTTTAGGACCCATTTTAAAAGCCCAATTCCCAAATACATTCTTCTAAGGCATAAGCCACCACAACTCTAAAATTTATTATTAGGAATTTAACATTTAGAGGTTGCTTACCATCATCTATTTCCTATTTTTATTTGATTTTTTGAGCTAGTAAGGATGCATCACTTTGAGATCCAAAAAATAACTCAAAATTTTCCCTTTCTTCCAAAAACTTTCAGTTTTTTGAGTTTCTAGAAATACACAAAAACTAACATCAGTTTTTCCACTGACGTCAACAACTCATATTCACCGACATCAGTTATCTGACTGACATCGACAACTATCATCACCGACATCAGTTTTTCTACCGATGTCAGTCACTATTAACAAAAATTTTATTCCAAATAGCAAGCTTAAAACTTGACTTTTTTGCTGTTAAATACACATTCTAGTTTTTTGAAATTGAAATACACAATTTTTAGAACTTGAACTCCTTTTGTCTTGAATGTTTTTGACACGTATTCAAGCTAAAACTCTTGTTGACCATGCAAGGCAACAACCACTCCCACCTTCACCTTCTATATCAAGTCACCAAATGGAGTATACTTTAGATACTAAGCGTACACCTATCCAACCAACCCCAAATCAACCTCCTATTATTCCCAAAGGGGATCAAGAATTTGAGATATTCCTTGACCTCAATGTCAAGGCTCTCCAACACTATCTCGCAAGAAGCCAAATGCGAGACCCTTCAGGTAACCCTATTTATGGGATGCCAACTTCCTTAGTTGAAACAGAAATAATATCAACAGCCTCCATTACCCAACCTATGGTCACTCGAGCCATTTCCTCAACTAATAATCCAACCATGGCCAATGTTCAATATTTGGCCTCCCCTTTTATTTCTAGACCTACGTCCATCAGGGTTTCCATACCCCCTCAACCACAAACAATTCAACCAAGTTCTACACCTTTTCAAAACTTGATTGTCTCTATCCCACCCACTCTTGCACCCATAAATACAAGAGTGACTACCTATCATTTTACTAGTATTTCCACCACTCAACCACCTTTGGTGGCATCTATTCAAGTTGTGCCCTCTAACTTCATGGCACAAGCCCCCTTGACCTCAACATCAGTCCCCATGACGAACTACCAATATGTTGAACCTATACAAATGTAACCAAATACATCATATGCCCCTCCCAACACCTTCCAAGTACCTTAAAACTTAGGGGTTGCCCCTTCTACCAATCCATCAACTGATCTAATCAAGATGTTGATGGATAAGATGTCCAACCTCGAGACATCTATTTCTAATTCAAAGAATGTTCTATCATACAAACAAATCTGTAATGAACCTATTCACCCTTCGGTCCCAATTAGATCATACCCTAGCTAGTGGGAACTCTTGAAATTTACTCATTTTTAGATTAAAGAGGACCCACAACAACATTTACGAGCGTTTAGACATGCTTGCTACCTTATAGCACACGATGATGCGTTATTACTTCACACATTTCCCCTATCGCTTTCTAGCATTGCCCTTGACTGGTATAGCTCTATTCCCAGTCATTCTCTCTTTTCTTTCACTCAACTTGCTCAACTATTTTTCAACCACTTTTCAATCAACATCACTAACAAGGTCTCCATTATAGACCTATATTCTATTAGACAATTCGATGATGAATCACTAGCTGACTTTGTTGCCCACTGGAGAGGTTTAATCAACCAAGTCTCTTTTTCCTTACCTCAACCTGAGCTCATTAAGCTCTTTTCACGAGTATGTGCCAAGCACATCTCATCTACCTTGTGGGTCCAAACATTCCACACATTTGATGAAGCTTTTACCATGGCCCAAAAGCTTGAACTCTGTGCGGTTAAAAAAGATAAGGTCAAACTGCATAGTAAAAATACTAATACAAAATCCAATGACCCTTCTTCCAAATATTCTTCTTCTCATTCCAAGTCTAAGGGATTGGTAAATGCTGTGGTACTTAGGTCATCATCTTCTACTATAACTAACCAATCTGAGCCTTCCACATCACAAAGCATCACAAAATAATTTAAACAATGGTATATACATCGTCAATATACTCCAATAGGAGAATCATACACTTTCGTGTTGGATAAACTAGTGAAGTAGGGAGTCCTCAACCTCCCTCAAATCTGACCACCTCAATTTGACCCCTCAAAATCCATCCCTACATGGTATAGGGAAAATGACTTTTGTAATTATCACCGTGTCAAAGGTCATGACACAGACAATTGCAAAACCTTCAAAAACATTATCTAAGACATGTTAGACAAGGGGGGTCTTGTTTTGGATAACCCTAATGTGCTAGCTAACCAAAACATAGACATCTTTAGGAAACCATTCCTTAGCCATCCCCCTAGTCAGAATAACATTTAGACCATAGCCAATGACCCCCAAGAGCGCAATATACGCACAGTCAATATAGTTTCTCCTTTTATTCTTAACCAACCTCTCCAAAAATATGAAGAGGTTATTCAACCCATTTCTTCACCATGGGTAGAAGAGCCTATTCTACCCATATCACCCCCATGACATCAAACACCTCCTCCACACATACTTTTACCTTGTGAGGAACCCATATTACCTATTCCTCTTGCCCCAACCTTCCCTCTTCTTCTACCATTGGAAGAAGTTACCATTCATACCCCACACCCTCATGTAGAAGGGGCCATAATCCCTCTACTTCACCCTTTAGAGGATCCTTCTTCTCTTATTTGTCCTCCACTGATGGAAGATAGTCCTCCATCCACCCCCCTTTTACACGCAGGAGAGTCTACTTTGACCTCTCCTATATTGGAGGATGCTTTGACGGTACCAACGCTGGTAGCCTTACCCTCATCCTTCTTGTTACCAATGGAGGATCATAATTTTATTGCTCCTTGACCACAAGTGGAAGCCATGATCATCCCTGCACTCTATCCTCTCGAAGAGCCACATTCTCCAATCCCTTCTTCACTGAGAGAAAAACTTGTGGCCTCAACCACTTCGATCGAGGAAGATTATGTGATGGTTTTCTCTCACCTTTGGCTCAAGATCATTACATCTAACACTTTTTTGCTCTTTTAATCACCTAAATCCTCTAAAAGACCAACTACAAGACCTCACGTGACATCGCCTAAACCATTTTCTTGATTGGCAAAAAACTTAGGATTTCTCCATTCTAGGAACCTAAAACATGAGGCGTTATGGGAGTGACTTAAGGCTCCTTATTTTACACATCCTACTTCAACTGCCAACCCTTTCACAACAAATCACCTCAAAGTCTCTAACTACAATCAGGCTTCCACTTTTAAATCTTTAGAAGCTCAACCATCCACATCTGAACCCAAACCCTCACAGGCATCCACCATACCAAAACAGATTACATCTCTCAGTGTTCACCTCATATCGAACCTCATTCACCCACAAGTGAAGGTAGACTTGAACCTTACCCCACACAATAGTGGTCCTTGCACCAAACTAAAGAAGGTTTCTAAACCACAGTGGAGAACTCCTCCCCCACCATCACCATTATCCTCTATTTTGGGCCCACATCCATTTACTTTAATAGGAGTGCTCCCAACTCCAACACCTAAAAAAGGAAAAATGCCTCCATTACTCCCTTTACCCATCAAAAACATACTTCCTCCAAAAATTTCTACACCTCTCACCATGAAAGTGCCATCTACGTGAGTTGCCACATCACCAAACAAAAAGATGGTATGAAAAACTCCTCCTACAACTCCTAAAAAGAAGTTGTCAACCCCTACTATGACAAAGTGCATAGACCCATTAACGGGTTCTTATGCTTTACTGTAACACCAATTATTGTCATCTTCTAGCATCGTTCTTCCACCAATTAATTCATACCAACCTCTCAGACCAAAACCATCTTGGTTTGATGACACTCAAATCTGTGCGTATCATCGCACACCTAGGCATGATACTAAAAAGTGTTGTGCTCTTAAGGTTGTCATTCATCAACACCTAAAAAAAGGCACCCTTCTCATTAATCACCCCTTTGACAAACTACTGACATCATCCCATGCCTCCCAAACCTCCTCACCTTCACACTCATCAACTCTCGAATCAAAACCATCTTGGTTTGACGACACTAAATTTTGTGCATATCATCACACACCTGGACATGATACTGAGCATTATTGTGCTCTTAAGGTTGTCATTCATCAACACTTGAAAAAGGACACCCCTTTCATCAAGGATCCTCTTTAACACCCTTTCAACAAACCACTGACACCATCCCATGCCTCCCAAACATCCTCACCTAAATCAGGATCTCAATGCAAGACTATGATCCCTCTACCACCTTCTCCCCCTTTGTTCAAAATCAACACTATCAATGTGGCCACCAGGTCATAAACCATGAAGGATAAAGGAAAAGAGTGAGTTTTTATTCCTTGGACATATCCATTTACCAAGCCTTCTCAACCACTAAAACCCAAGATTCCTATCTTGGGCACATCTCAACCAACATCTTTTGGGGCAATTCGTGACTCCATGGTGAAACAACTTCACCAAGCCCTTGTGAAGATGTCTTTGTATGACCTAATTCAAATCTCTCCACAACATCACCAAGCCTTAATCAAAGCTTTACAGGTAGTGGAGGTCTAACCTGAAGACCCCCAACCACTAGCTGCTTTAGTCAATTCATTACCTACTGTTGCCACCATCACCTTCAGTGATTTTGAAATTCCTGTCTACAACCTGGAAGATCAAGATCTCACCCTCTCAAACTAAGCCTGTCACAAATGCTTCATAGGATACATCCTAGGATCACACCCCTTTTCAAAGAGGAGCTTCAACATCTTCTCTCCATCTCATTTATCCAACCCATTGATTATCTGTAATGGGTGTCAAACATTATCCCTGTCACAAAAGCAACTGGGGGAATTTGACTTTGGACTAACTATCACAACATCAACCAAAATCAACCAACATCTTAATCATTTTCACATCTAAACATCAACCAAAACATGCCTATAAAAAAATTTGAGAGAGTGAGATTTCAAAATTAGAGATCTCATCCTTAAGGAAAACCAACACGTGACCAATATGGAAAGAAGTAAACGAGGCAAGTTTGCTCCTAATTAACTCAGACCTTATATCATAATGCACAAGTATGTATCAAGGACTTATCATCTATCTTCTCTTGAAGGATGACCAAAACTTGAGCCCCTTAATGCCTTACATCTATGACCATTCTACTGTTAATCAAGTACTCATTCACTTGATATTTAACTTGAACTCGTCCCTTGAGCAACCCCTGTCATCCTCATTCTCATTCCTTTCAACCCTATTTCCCTAACAAACACTATGTAACCCTTTTATAAAGTACGAATGCTTTGTCCTAATAAAAGGGAGCCCTTAAACCTCTATAGTCTCATCCATGACTCAAAAATTTTGTCAAAAACATAAAACTGGGATGCCTATTCAAAAGGTCACAAACTATAAATGTAGACTGCTCCCTCAAAGGATAGCTGCATAATTGTTGTAATTACTATAATACTCTCTTGAAGGATAAGTATTCAAAGACATCAAAACTTATAAAGAAAAAATAGACCACTCCCTCAAAGGATGGCTATCACCTAATTTTGCTACAAACAGCACCCTTTCAAAAGCTTCTCGCATCGATCAGCTTCACATGACCACAAAACAAAATGACATCCCTAAGTAGACTTCCCACATTGATCAGTCTACCACAAAAAAAAATGACTGAGAAACTATTAATTCATGGACTTTCCTATAGTCATTCTCAGGGCCTATAAAAGGGGCAAAGTTATCCCTGCTAAAAGGGGGTTACGCTATCCTCACATCTCACATAATCATACCTGTTACCCTAAAATACTCAAGGGATTTTGAGCTCACTTAATTTCAAGTGATTAGGGTACTTATTTAACAAAAACCAATGGTCAATGATGTAATGTATGAATGGGGATATTATTAACAAAAACCGTATCTATGTTATCATTATGGTCCTTGTCAATGAAAGAGCAACATGCCTTTCACTTCTTATACATCTTCATCACATACAACCAAACCAACCAAACCAATCCAAACCAAACCAAAACATTTTCTAATCACTAACATAACATCATGATTTATTTAATACAAATACAAATTTGTGTTATATGAATTATCATAGCCCATTCACACTAGTTTATATGGAAAACAATACACATGGAAACTATCAACCCAACACAATTTATGTCAAGCATATACCATTACCAATATGGAAACTTGCTGAAGCATAAACATACTCATTTCATTTTTGGCATACACCATCACTAATATGGAAAATTATTAGGGATGAAAAACCATATAACCAATGTTACAGAATACACCATCACATAATATGGAAAAGGCTGTAACATTATCATATACTCATCCTTTCAAAACATAACCAAACCAACCAACAACCTCTTTGACTCTCTTCTTCCCTTTTAGGGAGAACTACATTGGCCTGAGGCCCTTAAAAAAGGGGCTATGTAGGCAACACTCAGTTGACATGGCATCTTCTAAGTTTAGCTCAGCCATTTGTTTGTTCATCTACCTGATGGACCAACCATATAACCTTTAACCATGACTTAACCTAGTCAAACCCAATCCATAACCTACCCTCTTCTTCCCTTTTGGGGAGAACTACATTAGCCTGAGGCCCTTAAAATAGGGGCTATGTAGGCAGCACTCAGTTGACACGAAGTCTTTTGGGGTTAGCTCAGCCATTAGCTCGATCGTCTCCCTAATGACATCGATCATTTGTTTGTTCACCTACCTGATGGACAAACCATATAACCTTTAACCATGACTTAACCTAGTCCAAAATCATGACCAAATAACCAGCCTTGACATTGTAGAAGTCACCTTAGACTTCTCATGGGGCACATTGGAGATCACATATATCTCCTTGACCACAACAAACAATACTTGAGATCACTTATATCTCAACCCGACTCAAACAATGACCTTGGAGATCATGACTATCTCCTCTATCCATGACCACTTTTGAGACAACTTTGCCTTGGTTGATTGCATATATGCTACCTCATGAATAGTTAGCAAATTGTATGAACCCCACATTACGACCCTCACACCTATTGTTGGATCATGACCAAGTTGATCCCCAATATTTGTGACATTTTCGTGTTTTCGAGGAGCACTTCCTATCTTAGGATACTTGGAACACAATGACCATTAGAGCTAAAACTTTGATCATTTAACCCAATCAATTATGACTAAAAAGCTAGGGCCTGGTTACTTTGATTTTAGCACTCCTCAACCTTGCCTGCAATAATTTGACCTACCTATCACGTGAAGTGGTATACGTGCAATCTCAACTATTGCAGTTTTCACACTCCAACTTCACCATATTCATTCATTATCTATCAAATCGACAACTGATTTTAGATTGCCCTCTCTCGATTCTTGCTTTGAGGGGGAATACCTCATCCCATACCTGGGGCAATTGACACCTTATTTTTGTCTTGCAATTCATCAAGAATAACCAACAAGACAAAAAGGGGCAAATGTAGACACCAAAATTGTGTCGACTCCCCTTGGTCCCTTACACATCTTATTAATTTAAAATAAACAACTTATTTTAAATTATGACATCACCTCGACACCTCACCTAGGACACCTCACCTTGGACACCTCACCCTAAGACCATTTCCTACGCTATGACTAAGTCCTTCATATCATAACCACCTAAGACCTATTCTCACTCCTTTCTAACTGCCTAACCAATACTCGTGCATAATAACCCATCTTTTGACCGTTCTCCAATGACAAATGCACTTGGTAGATGGAGGAATGGGCAAAGGGATAAAAATAGCCCTTTTACCCATTCTCTAGCCACCAATGTCGGTCAACTATCGGTCGACACCGATAGGTTCACCAATGTCAGTTTCATAAACACAGTTCTAACATTGAGTTAATGCTCTGTCTCTTAGACTCTTCCTCCTCAGACTCTCTCTCTTTCACTCTCTTACGACTGGACTCTGAGATATTGATGGGCACACTCTGAGACCAATCATCAAAATTTGACTAACACTCCCTTGGCTGTAGAAACTCTATGCAAGTCACTCCAGACTGAACTAGAATATTGTACGAGAACCTTGATATCGGCCACAATAGGAGTAAGCATTCTACATCACTAGTTCTTCATCAAGAAAGAGCTATGTATTCTTCTACCTCTCATTTTAGTGATTTAGAATACATTAGTAATTAGTTTCTATTTACTATTTCTAAATACTATCAACCCAACCTGACTTTCTTCTTGGAGAGGCTAAAAAGCCTTCCCTTTATCCTTACTCTCTTCTCACACCTATCCCCGACCTTTGCCCCTTCTCAAACCCTATTCACTGTCTTGCAACCCTGCATAGACCTTCAAGTTTCCAAAGTCTTTTGTTGACCATAGACATAACCCTAAAACCCATCCAAGGCCTATTGCCCCGATCGACATCAACCACAACCCCTATCAACATCGACAATATAACTGATGTCGGTATCATTTATCAATCGATGTCGACAGAACTACTGATGTCAGTGACTATGACAGACTGATTATAGAGAATAGGTACGCATTATCTTTATTTCTCTTTTTTATTATTTCACCATTTTCTTTATACAACACTCTTTTTGTCAAATAGTGTACTGTCATCCCTTAAGGAAGTTTTTATGCTTTTGGAACCGAGCGTGTTACTTGGTAGTCCACCTTATCTTATTCTAACATATTTTGTGTTTAAGTCTTATTCTTTCTACAGGTGTTTCCTCCATAGCCAAAGAGGAGCTCCTACAATGCTTGGATACAGTACACAACTTAATTTGGGTAACATACAAACCCCTGACCATTAACCTTTAGTTTCTTCTTCTCTTGAATGTAATTAGCAAAAATGTAGAGAAACATTAATGGTTCATGACCTAGTTGATGATTAGTTGATAATCACCATGCACCAATATATGTTGAATGTTCTGTTGATGCAGTAGATTTCACCTGGGATAGGATGCTTAGCTCCTGCCCTTCCACACGCAACAATGGAAACTCCCCTCTCACTTGTGGGACCGGTGAAGCTGGAGGGGAGAGTCTCCAGATAAGGGCTAGCTCCCTCTAATGTATCTTTTAGGCCTTGGTTTCTCCTACTACTAACAAATAAAATTAAAAAGGGGGGGATGAAAAGGGAGAGAGAGATGATGAAAATAGAACCTAAGCCTAAAAATGAAAAGGTGATACACCAAAAAAGTTGACCCACCCAGCCTGAATATACATTTTTCACTAAAAAGAAGCACTCATACACTTCAAATAAAGTGGGAAGCTCTTCTACAATAGTTAGCTAGGGGTTCGTGGAAATACAGGGAGGAAGAAACTACTAGAGGCATCCTCAAACACACTTATGGCAACCTATTCACAGGCACCTACATTCCCCTAGGAACACTTCTGGCAGACTTGTAGAAAAGAGACTTCACAATGCACTGGACATGTTGTAATCAATTTGTGAAAAGAATGAAAGACAATGACTTAACATAAAAGAAGAACACAAACATATACTTTAAAGTGCAAGTCCAGATAGAGGTAGAAATACTAAGTCCTGATTCAAGGTAAAATCTGGCAAAGCTCTGCCTTACAAGCCCCGAGAAATTTTTGGGTAGAGTTTTGCCTTAAGGCTAAGATAATCCATTCTCAAATGAGAATTATTACAATATATAGAAAGAGGGAGAGAAATTGGCACTTTTTGGGAAAGACTTTGGCACTCTTTTTACAAGCTGGCCCATGTGCACTCTGAGCCTTAGGAAGAGGAAGCCGTTTGATTGTCAGTTCCTACTTTGACTTTGGCATCCCAACCTTAATGAGGAAGTGTAAGTCACACCTTTTCTCTATGAAAAAATTGATCTCTTCAAGCCATTTATGCAGCTTGTCTGCTTATGAATGCAAACTGGAGAAAATAAGCTATGCTGCTTACTGTTTGTACCATTTGGTGACCATCTAGTAATGAATCACCTCCTCTTTGCCACTTGGACTACTTTGTCTCTTTTTGCACCTTGTCTTCTTCCTACTTTGTCTCTTTCTACTCCTTCAGCCCTTGGGGATGGTCTTCTGGTAGGTCACTGCATTCCTTGGGCTCTTTTCATGGTTGGCGCTCAGGCAATTTAAAAGTGAATAGCTATTTCACTATCTTAAAATTGATGTCCACACACTTGTCATCACTTAAAAAACAATGGATAATCTTTCTTATTGAAGTTGATGGCTTCTAGGATGTCACCATCCTTGGCAAATTCCTTCGGGCCTTTTCTGTAGGGTTTTTCTATGGGTTTTTTCCCACGAGCAATTTTCTCATGGACAAAAAGTTTGCGAGAATTAGCTGCTTTGATTTCTTTTGGGGTTTTCCCTAGGTCCTTTTGAGCTCATATCCTTCCTTTAAATTCCTTCAAACTTTTTGTTTGAAGGAATTCCTTCAGACAAAATTTTAAAAGAATTTAATGCCTTAAGACTTTTTGTGCATTTTTTGAAATCCTTCAGCTGCCTTCAAAGTGTTCCCTACCCTCCGCAAGGGCTTTTGAAATTAGAAATATCCTCTACAAGGGCACTTTCCCTTTAGATTTTTGGGATGCTCCTTTGAACCAATCTATTGAATTAAGCCATTGAACTAACCGATTGAACCAAAATTGGTTCAATGATTCAATAGTTCAACACTGCACGCCACTCCTTTGTTAAACCAAGCCTTTAAACTTGCTTCTTGAACCAAGTGTTTGAACCATTCCTTTGAACCAACCATTCAACCAATCCATTAAACTAGTTCAATGGTTCAAACATTTGTTAAAACAAGGCATTGAACCATTTGATTGAACCTGTCAATGAACTTTGTGTTGAGCTGAGTGATTGAACCATCCAATTAAACTGAAGCATTGAACCAAAATGTTGAACTAACATGTTGAACCAAGCTGATGAACCATTTTATTGAACCAAAGTGATGAACTTTGATTAAACCCACCGATTGAACCAAGGCTTTCAACTAAAGCGATGAACTTTGCTGATTAAACCAAGGCTTTAAACCGAAGTGTTAAACCAAGGCATTGAACCAATTTAATGGTTCAACAGTTCAAAGGTGATAACTCTTGGAAAGATTATGTCATTGGAAAACTCTTCCAACCTTAAGGAAAAGTGTCCTTGAACCATTTTAGCTTTCTTTCCTTATGAATTTCTTTAGACAAGAATCTGAAGAAGCTTTGTAAAACCTTGCACTCTCTGGACTGGTTCTTCATCTGCCAAAAGACTACACCTGCAGATTTTGTAGAAGTCCTTGTGAAGTTCATAAAAAACTTGCAAAGTCTATAGAAATGGAAAGACTCATGCAAAAATCAAAAGTACTGGCTTAGAACAACATGAAAAAAGGGAGGACCAATTTTTGGCCTATTGGGCAAAAAATGGTCAACAAATTGGCGACTCCCATGGGAAGCATGCCTACTATGCTTAGAGACTAGTTGCCTTCTAGTTCATTGGGAACAGAGTCAGATGCAGCTATGAAAGAGTTAGCCACTACCTTGAGGGATCCCAGAATCAAACATGAAGCCTTTTACCCCACACACAAAGGAAAACACACAAGGCTAAAAACACTACTTGTGCAAACTGCACTTTGGGAAAGCAAGAAAAGAAACTAAAAATAACTACTATATACAACTAACCAGGTACATTTTCTTCCCTCCTAGATCAAAGGGAAAACTTCTTAAGTCTCCTTCTTGGTAAGGAAACTTATGGTGCTAGACAAGTGGCTGAATGAAATGGAGAGTTGGTGACCTGCTCCTCTTGCCTGCCACCTTGATCGGCTCATATTCAAGTGGATCAAAATTGAACATGCCTCCAACATACATGTATTCTTCTTATTCCTAGAGGCTTGTTGAATGCTGGTCCTTCATGTTGGTGCATTTCACTAAGAAATCAATGGTTGCTGGCTCATCACCATAGGCCCCTTGATCTGCACAGTCCCTCTACAATGCATCATGGTTTGACTCATCTCCTTCTACTTCATTGAAGATCCTATCAAACTCATCCTCTACTTCCTCTTGGCCTTATTGAAGAAGGGTGACTATTGTGATGTCTGAAATAGAATCACAAACTAATTTTTCATCCCACTAAACATCACCTCTTTGTTTAAAGCTTTCTTCTTTAAGGCTTTCCTCAAGGTAGACAGACCTCTCTTTTTCCTCCTCAAAAATCAGGGTCTCTAGATGTTCAAAGGTATCCTCCTGATCCTCCTCCAACTCTAGCTCCATGGCATGGTCATCTTCCTCATCAAAGCAACAAGGAAGTTCATTGAACAAGGGGGAAGAGAGCTCACTATGCTTATGGTCCTCCTCATACTGCAAGAACATCCGCATGTATGTGTGACCTGAGTCTTCCCCATTGCTAATGGTGTCTTCAATAAAAGCATCGATGAGGATTTATTGATCATTTTCACTCATGACATCCTCTTGGAGAACTGTAGATTGGATCTTTTCTTCCTCACTAGCCTCCTATAAAATAGGTTCCTCCTTGAGATGGGGTGAAGTGAAAAAATTGTGTGGAAGGGGAGGCGGTCCTTGAACTAGAATCAAATGATTCTCCTCCTTACATTTGGTCAGCACTTCATCAATATTAGGTGTGGCCTAATAGCTCTCTTGGAGGTCTGTAGATGGGGTGTGTTTAGACATAGAATGTGCCATTGGGTCTGAACCATCTATCACACCTTGGCTGAGGAATCTCTCTCTAGATTCTAACTCTACAATTCTTCTGGCTATATCCTCTTGGAAGAACCTTTCTTGGAGGTCACCAGCATTATCATGAGCAGGAGCAGCCTCATCTTCTTCAAGGTTTTGAGCAAAACCTTTCTTCTCCTCCTTTCTGCCACATGATTCTATTGTTTACTTCTAATTCGAGATCTCAAAATTGGAATTTTGCTCCTGTGAATAGGTAGAAACTTTGTTTTCTCTAAGGTCCTAGGGTTCCTTCACAAGGTCTGAAAGTTCCATCTCTCTTTCACAAAGCAGTCTCATCTTAGCCTCTAAATCCTCAATTTTCTTGGCTAGATTATCATGAAAGAGTCTTTATTGGAGGTCACCAGCATCATCATGATGAGTAGGAGCAATTTCGAGAGAGACGTGCTAGTTCATAATGTTCCCCCTAAAGGAATATTCATTATCTAAAGAATTTAGAAGGTTCATCTCCATGGGAGGTTGTTCTAATTCCCTTTGATGCTTGAAGGCTAGGTGTACGGGGTCAAGAGTAGGGTTTATTGATGGATCAAATGAGCTGGAATGAGCAAGTGTTATCTGATAGAAAGGATTTGGTGTACAAGAGAGGGTTTTATTTAGAATAGGAGGGGGCATGCAAGGATGACTGCCTTGAATGAATGGATTCCTCCATTTTGCTACCTCCTCCTCCATGGATTACAAGGCCTGAGCTTGCTTGAACAAACATTCCTCTTTATACATCAGCTCTTGTTGATATTCATACTGCTCATCTAGTCTGTCTATCTGCATTACCTGCTTCTCAAACTCCAGCGCCACCTCCCTTATCTTTGAAGGGCAACTAGGAGAGCTACTTGAGGGGATTCCATAAAAATTTTGAGTCTGATCAAAGTCATTTGAAGTAATATAAGGTCCATGATTTTGTGCAAAGGAATTATACATACAAAAAAAATGAGATTTTCTTGATGGCACTATGCTGCTTAACCAACTGATTCAACTTAGAGTCACCATTGGTGTTGATGCAAAAGTCTCCAAAGGCTAGTTGGTTGAAGAACACACCAAAAATTCTTCAACTATGTGGACACAACTTGTCCTAATTGGTCCCACTGGGCGTGCCAAAAACTATTGACGCAGTGGATTACACCCAGGACAGGATGCCTAGCTCTCGCCCTTCCACACGCAACAATGGAATCTCCCCTCTTGCCTATGGGACCGGCAAAGCTAGAAGGGAGAGTCTCTAGATAAGGGCTAGCTCCCTCTAATGTATCTTTTAGGCCCTAGTTTATCCTACTGATAATAAATAAAATTAAAAAGGGGGGGGGTGAAAAGGGAGAGAGAGATAGTGAAAACAAAACCTAAGCCTAAAAATGAAAAGGTGATACACCAAAAAACTTGACCCACCCAGCCTAAATATACACTTTTCACCAAAAATAAGTGCCCATACACTTAATCTAAATTGGGAAGCTCTTCTGTAATAGTCAGCTAGGGGTCTGTGGAAATATAGGGAGGAAGAAATTACCAGAGGCATCATCAAACACACTTATGATAGCCTATTCATAGGCACCTACATTCCCCTAGGAACACTTCTAGCAGACCTAAAAAAAAGAGACTTCACAATGCATTGGAAATGTTGTAATCGATCTATGAAAATCATGAAAGACAATGACTTAACACAAAAGAACACAAACATATAATTTAAAGTGCAAGTCTAGATAGAGGTAAAAATGCTAAGTCCTGATTCAAGGTAAAATCTGGCAAAGCTCTACCTTACAAGCCCCGAGAGGATTTTGGGTAGAGTTTTGCCTTAGGGATGAGAGAATCCATTCTCAAATGAGAATTCTTACAATATATAGAAAGAGGGAGAGAACTTGGCACTTTTTGGGAAAGACTTTGGTGTTCTTTTTGCAAGCTGGCCCATGTGCGCTCTGAGCCTTGGGAAGAGGAAGGCATTTGATTGTTAGTTCCTAATTTGACTTTGGCATCCCAACCTTAATGAGGAAGTGCAAGACATGCCTTTTCTCTATGAACAAATTACTCTTTTCAAGGAATTTATGTAGCTTGTTTGCTTATGAATGCAAACTAGAGAAAATAATTTACGCCGCTTACTATTTGCATCATTTGGTGACCATCTGGCAATGACTCACCTCCTTTTTGCCACTTGGACTGCTTTGTCTCTTTCTACACCTTGTCTTCTTCCTAATTTGTCTCTTTTTGCTCCTTCAGCCCTCAGGGATGGTCTTCTAGTGGGTCACTACGTTCCTTGGGCTCTTTTCATGGTTGGCACTCAGGTAATTTAAAAGCAAACGCTATTTCACTATCTTAAAATTAATGTCTGTGCAACCATCATCACTTAAAAAAATAATGGCTAATCTATCTTCTTGAAGTTGATGGCTTCTAGGATGTCACCATCCTTGGAAAATTCCTTTGGGCCTTTTTTGTGGGCTTTTTCTGCAGGTTTTTTCCCATGGGCAATTTTCTCGCAGACAAAAAGTCTGTGAGAATTGGCTGCTTTGATTTCTTTCAGGGTTTTCCCTGGGTCCTTTTTAGCTAATGGCCTTCCTTTGAATTCCTTCAAAAATTTTGTCTAAAGGAATTCCTTCAGACAAAATTCCAAAAGAATTCAATTCCTTAAGACTTTTTATACATTTCTTGAAATCCTTCAGCTACCTTCAAAGTGCTCCCTACCCTCTACAAGGGCTTTTGAACTCAGAACTGCCCTCTACAAGGGCACTTGCCCTTTAGCTTTTTGGGATGCTCCTTTGAACCTCCTAATTGAACTAAGCCATTGAACTGATCGATTAAACCAAAAATGGTTCAATGGTTCAACATTGCGTGCCACTCCTTTGTTGAACCGAGCCTTTGAACCTACTGCTTGAACCAAGTGTTTGAACCATTCCTTTGAACCAACCATTGAACCAATCTATTGAACTAGTTCAATGGTTCAAACATTTTTTGAAAAAAGGCATTAAATTATTTGATTAAACTTGCTAATGAACTTTGTGTTAAGCTGAGTGATTGAACCATCTGATTGAACCAAAGGATTGAACCAAAATGTTGAACCAACACATTAAACCAAGCTGATGAACTATTTGATTGAACCAAAGTGATGAACTTTGATTGAACTTACTGATTGAACCAAGGCTTTGAACTGGAGTGATGAACTTTGCTAATTGAACCAAGGCTTTGAACCGAAGTGTTGAACCAAGGCATTGAACCAAGGCATTAAACTAGTTCGATGGTTCAACAGTTCAAAGGTGCTAACTCTTAGAAAGATTATGTCATTGAACCACTCTTCCAGCCTTAAGGAAAAGTGTCCTTGAACCATTTTAGCTTTCTTTCCTTATGAATTTCTTCAGACAAGATTCTGAAGAAGCTTTGTAAAACCTTACACTCTATGAACTGGTTCTTCATCTGCCAAAAGACTACACCTGTAGAGTTCTTAGAAGTCCTTGTGAAGTCCATAGAAAACCTGTAGAGTCCATGGAAATGGAAAGACTCATGCAAAAATCAAAAGTACTGGCTCAAAATAGCATGAAAAAAGTGGGGACCAATCCTGTTGGGCAAAAAATGGTCAACATGTTCTATTATTCTCTTTGGTGAATCCTTGTAATTATTTCAAACTAAGGTAGGGTCTAAACATAGCATGTCTAAACAAGTCCATGTAAATATATTAATAAACTCCCTTAAAAAGGATATAAAAACTTCACATTTCTCCTTAGTGAGGGATGGACCTAATTTTATCCACTTTGGTTCCTCTAGATTCCCAATATTAACCTCTAAAATATCCTCCATAAGAAGTGTAAAACCATATTCTAACATAGTTGGAAAGGAGTTAAATTGATGGGCAATGGCAAAGTCCTCTAGCTAGACTAGCTCGTCTAATTCTCCAAAGTAGTACAAATTAGAATCTCCTAATGCTATCAAAGGCCATGAAACAAATACCTCATGTCACTCTTGAACAATATATGCAAAAGATTTATGCTCCTCAGTATTGATCTCTAATCCATAAATAGGCTTTAGGCTATAGTTTTTTGTGATTCATAGGAAGAAGGGTGAACATCCCTATCTAATGGTATCAAAAACTGATTTTTACCAAGAGACTTTCCTTTCTCTTAAATTTTGCCTTGGTTAGAAATTTCCTCAAAGTGTTTTTCACTTTTAGGCCTCAATGTTTGATTTTTTATTTTTTTTTAGCCAAGGAAGTTCACCCACTCTCCAAAATAGGTAATAGGATCCAATCTAATAGAAAATCCTGTCTTGTGATCTCTAAGAGGAATGTGATTCCTTAATCCTAAAATAATTTATATGGCCTCATCTTTTTCAAACTCATCTAATATCATTGTTGACTCTTGTTGGTCCTATTCTATCAACTATGGGTGATAAAGGGTTAATGATAAAGGTTGATAAATAAGCTTAACAATGTAAATGGTATGGATTTTAAACAAATTTGTAACAACAAGGTCATCTTCGATGTTATAAATAGACCTATGTCACTACCAACATCATCTTCACTATTTGATGGTACTAAAAAGTGAATAAAGTATGCGGGGTCACTCCAGGTAGTTTAAATCCAATACCATGCATTCCATTATACTTGGTCATTAATACTAGTTCAATCATGCCTTATTGATGTAGCCTTAGGCCTCTACCTTCATAAGTTATGTGATTCATAATCAAATTAGGGATAGGATACTTTACACTTTGGTAATAGTTAGATAACTCATCAGTGTAAATATCTAAATCATCTTTGACTAAGGAGTCTCTTTCTATGCCAGAGGTTGGTTTCAAAATAATGGATTTATTCAACTAATATTTTCCTTTGGTTTACAACTCCATGTGACTGGTTTTATCCTCAGGTCTCCCATAAGCTTTTATATATTTTTTATAATTTGGAAATATAGAATGCATTATGGGTACTATATTTTATGAGACCTATGTCATTTAAATAAAAGTGATTGGAAATGTCTGGTTGAGGCATGGCTAAGGTAGAAGCTAAATTATCTCGGTCAATGTAGTTATCTTCTAGTCTTGATTCAATGGATTTTCCCTTTTTGGTTCTTTATTCATCATATTTGGGCATAAGATTCATGCTAAATTTATAGTTATTGATTTCATATTTGGCCTTGAGGTATTTACAATACTAATATGATTGAAGATCATTTGGTATAGAAACTTTCATTCCTGAATGTGGAAATCTTATACACTTAAGTAATGTAGAAGGCATGACCCTAATTTCATGGATCTAGGGTTGCCCATTAACAGATTGTAACATAGTTACAAGTTTAAAACATGGCATAGAGTATCATGGGTTAAAGGTCCAATGACCACTAGCAAGCTAATAGTACATTGATATTCTCATTATTCATTATCATATGCATTGATAATGATGGTATATAGTTTCAAGTTGACTAACATGTATCCAAAATGCTTGACCAATTTTAGAGACACAATGTTGAGGCATGAACCATTATCTATAAGGATGCATTTAACTCTATGATTTTTTTTACTAACCTTGATGTAAAATGGGTCATTATACATAACACCTAGAGATGACAAGTCACTTTGGTCAAAGGTAAGACATTGTATAGGGGCCAAGTGTCCTACCATGGCTTTGAATTTATCTTTAGTGATGTCATCTGACATGAGTAATTGGTTTAAGTACTCATTCAAGATGTCTTTATTGATGGTAGACATAAGTAGTAATTCCATGATGGATATATGTGCAAGTATCTTTTTTAGTTATTCCATAATATCATAGGTATTCCCATTAGCTTTATTGATTGGTTTATTTCTGATAGGCATGGAAGGCTAAATGGGCTCATTTGTAATATTAGGTTGTAGTCCTTTGATACTGATATTGGTTCATTAAGTTATTATTTCACAATCTTGATATGGTACTTAGATTTGGTAGTTGGTTGGGTAGGAAATGGGGCCTAGAATGGTAATTCTAAGATTGTGTTAATCCTTGTTGCTAACATGATCTAAATAATAATTACCAATATAAGGGAGTTGGTAAGCATTACTCAGTTGATAGTTATTATTGGGTGAGGATCTAGGCTATTGGTTATTGGCTTATGGTTAATGGTGATAGTGATAACATGACCACTTGAAATATGTCCTAAAACATTGTTATAGGTATACACAATGGCATGATGGCCTCCTTGGTTAGTTTGGTTAGCTTGTCCTTAGTTATAGCCATCTTATTATTGTTGTTGTGGCTAACATTGTTGCTATTGATTTTATGGTGGAGGTCTCTACTATTATTATTGTTGTTTTTATTGGTGTTATTGTTATTTGTTGTTATTGTTATGTTAGGGAATTGAATTCTAGTAGATACACAAGTTTGATTGGTCATAGAAGCATGGGTGTCTCTTTTTATCTCTCCATTTTATAGCATATTCTTGATCAAATGCCTAAATTGGATACACTGTCATTTGGAATGTCCTCTAATGTGATGGTACTCAAAAAATTCATGTTATTTGTACTAATTAAGAAAATGAATTATTTTAAGGAATGGATTCAGTATTGGCTAACTGATCATATTTTCTTGAAATAATCTTTGAAAAATAAATTCAATAGGCTCACCAAGGTTACTAAATTATATGGTAATGAGTGGGATTTTCCTTAGAGGAGGGTCTTGTAATTGGTTTTGATTCTATGGTTGTTTGTTTTGTGGAGGTCTTAATTGAATGGGTGGAGGAGGTGGTTATTGGATGGGTGGAGGTAAATGAGCAATTGGTGTTTGAACTATATGAACGTTGTTCGATTCAATGACTCCATTGCCAATGGAATTCATATTATGGTTATAAGGTTTTGTTCTCTCATTATTGTTAGCCTAAGGTGGTGTTAAATCTAGAATTTAAATTATTTTTTTATTATGGTTATGGCCTTGGTTTTGGTTCTAAATCTTCTAGCCTTACTGTTTATTCTAGATCTAGTTAGAAGAATATAACTCAATTATTCCTTTTTTAACAAGGGATTTCTCATTATGTATTACTTTCTAAATAACATCTTCAAATGTATGAGAACATTTCATCTTGATATGGTAAGATATCTCATTGTGTAAGCTCCTGGTAAATATTTTACCCAACTATTTATCTAGTAAATTATGAGTAAATCAGTTCACTAGTGCTCTCCAACATTGCAAGTATACAACAAAGCTTTCACTAGTCTTCTATTTAGTCTAGCCCAAATCCAAAAATGTAATCTTGTGTTTGAGATTATATGACAAATGATGTACAAACTTCTCTAAAATATCATCAAAGTTAGGTACATAATTCTTCATCAATTTCAAAATTCATTATAAGTCTTGTCCAACTAGACTCCTTGGAAAGAAAAGAAGCAAGTATATTCCTCTATATACCACTAGTTGGCATGAAATAAGGAATTCTTTCATATGTTATTTAGGGTTGCCTTTTCCCTTGTATTTATCAAATTTGGGTAGCTCAAAACCTAGTGGAAATGGTATTTTTAGATACTCCATGTTGAATGGGTATGAGCATATTTCATCCAATTTGAATTTATTTATTTACTTTCCAATTTGTATAGCTTTAATTGAATCATTTAGTTTATACAACTATTGGAAAAGGAAGTTAGATCGAGTGGCATGTTGTTATTGAAGTTTTATATTCAAAGGTGGAATACCTTGACCAGGGTAGGCAATTGTGTAATGTTGGTGGAATTAATTAGATGAATAGGTACACATATCCATGCATTGGGATTGTATTATGGATATGGAATATAATGTTTTTCAAACACATTTTGGTTTAAATTGGCTACATAGCCTTGTCTAGCAAATTATGACTGTGGTAATGCAATTTAGATATGTGGTATGTGTAGGTATTTTTAGTTTTGGGAGGGAAATTATTACCTACTTGTTAAACCCTATTGTACATAGGGAACATGTTATTAACTAGATCCTTATTGTTTGACGAGTTAAAAGTTAGATCATTATTGCACATGCAATACCCATTGGTGAAAGGTAAATATTGTTGAGTACCTAGTGCCTATTGTACATATAAACCTTATTTTTGGTTCAACACTTATTGTTGGATAGATACTTGTTGTTGGTTAGACAATTATTGGGGATTTGGTATTCATTGTTAACCAACTAGCACTTTTTGACCAATAGAAATATGTTGTGTGTTCGGTTACATTTGTAATTATTGAGGTATATTGGTATTTGCTTGTTGTTGTGGAAGATTAATTTCCCTTATTGAGGTTGCATAGTGTTATATTCTTGTTGTGGTGTTAATTTCGTATATTTTTTATTTTTTGCACCTTATTACACACTCAATGAAGAAACTAGTTGAGGATTTTATATTACTTGTTGATTTTGGGAAATAGGTGTACCTATCCCTTGTTGTTATAATCCACTCATGGCATTAGTTGGAAGAATATATTTTGAGTTTCTTAATGATATATGAGACCCACTTTGGTTTAAATTAGAATGCACTTATGTGTTATCCACAATGTTTTGAGTGAGGTTTTTTTTTTGTGTAGTAGTTTCTTCTATCAAAATGGGGGAATTAAACTTATCACCAACCAACATGGTTTTTCTAAATGGGTCTATTTTTTGTTTTGCATTTCCCAAATCATCCATTTGTTACCCTATTAACGGAGTTATTTTAATAAGCAGTGTGTTATAAATATCCCTTGCATTAAGATTGTGAACTAGATTGAGGTAGTTTTGGTATGCTTGTTGTACCTATTCCATTTGTTTGTCTATAGGAACTTTCCATTTTACAAGAATACTTTGGTCCTACTACAACATTTATACTAAATATTGACTATAACTAGTTGATGCCTATTTAAACTTTTGGATTTGAGGTGCATTACTAAGATTTCTAATCAAACTACCCAAACTTTTATGTGGAAAGTCTAGAGAAACTTAGATCTTAATTTGATAGCTCTAATGAGAATTTCATTTTTATTTTCTAACATAATAGGTCTCTTGTTGTTGCCTTTGTTCAACATTAGGTATCACTTGAGTAAGGTATTATGTCATTTACTCTTGTTTTTGGTCTAGATAAGAAGGTACAATCACCAAATACTACACTAATGGGTCATGCCTTTGTTTAATGTATGTAATATTATAATATATATTTGGATATCTCTCATAAGCTACATCATCATATGAGTCTTGAGCAAAATGGTCACTGGTCACAAAGTTCTCATAGTCTAGATTATACATAGTCCTATTACATGTGTAATGAGGCATATTCATAGCTATAGTTAGGTCTCATGAAATATGAATGGTCTATAGGTATAAAAAAAAATTAGGTATATAAATAAATAACCTTTTGGCTCTATAAAATAGGCCCAAAGGACAAAAAAACTAAACTAGGTAGAGGTGAAAATAAAACAAACTCAAAACCAATCTAACAAATGATATTGATTTAACTAAAAGTGATTATAATTAGTGACAAGGGTAACACAAAATCTCAAAACTCATTTATGGATAAGGTATTAATTTTCACAAAGGTTATTATAGTCATTAGTGTGAAAAAAGGCTAGACTCAAAAACAAATAACTTAAAAACAAACTAAACTAAGGTAATTAGCCTAAAATTACTCAATAAAACAAATAAAAAATGATATAATTCAAAGGAGATTATCTTAAAATACACTCAATAATTGGGTCACTAAGACTCAATATTTAACTCACAAGAAACTATTTTGACCAATGGAACTAGGACATTCTAAAACTTGGCAAAACAAATTTTAAATAAGGCACATGGAAAAAAATTGGGTCAAAGGACTTGTTGACCACTTTCTAGCCCAAACCTAGAGAAGGGTCAACCTAATGCCTTGAATCTTGACTCATCATTAGTATCATGATTGTCATTTATACCATGAGTTGTGAGGGTTGTTTGAACATTTCACTCTTTTGTCATGTCATACCTTTGCCTTGTTAGTCTTCATTCCTTTTGTCCAACTCAAATCAAGTAGTTTCATGATAATCAAACATGCCTAAATTCTCCTTGATCACTTTTATGGGTCCCCAACATGTGAAACATGCCATGGTGGAGGTGAACTAAGGACGTAGTTAATAGAGGCTCATAAACACATTGGTTCTACCTGATAATATTATCAATATTTAAAGGAACATCATGGAATGTGTCTTAATGTTCATTTGAGATTTCTCATAGGTCATAAGCGTCGCATATATGTTTTAATATAATAATTCAATTGATATACCTCTTTTAAATTCATATATGTGTGCAAAGTCAATGTTTGTTTGGTCATAATGAGATGTAATTTGGACTTAATGGACCATTAAGTCACCTCACTTGCCTCTAGTGGACTTCATAAACATAATCAATCCATCACTATAATATTTCATGCTTCATTGAATCCATTAGCACTATGGTCAATGTCAATTCCTCCCAAATGGGCCCCATACATGATGAATAGTGACTTTTCAACTCCCTCAATTCACACCATCAGGTTAAAGGTGTTATATGGCTCTTATTTTCCCTCCAACCACATTCTAATGATGTTTTAGGTTTGAAACAAGGAGAAATATAGATAAAATAATAGGTTGCAAAGGTTTCTTCAGTAGTACGGATTCGTGATGCATGGACTAACCCAAGTGGAGTCATGATTTTGTAGAGGGAGATCAAAAATGTCAAATGGTGAAGAGAGTAGTGCTTTTTAGTGACATGTAATCTCAAAACCATTTCATCTCTCCTTAAATCTCATTGGAAAATTTTAAGAGATCCTTACGTTCATAGTTGTATAATATAGAGGAGAGAGTGGGCTCCTAAGCTCATAACTAGATAAAGTAGACTCAAAAAATTTCAACACATGGGAATTAAACTTTGGATTGGTATAATAATATTTATTAACATTCCTTAATAATTTAAGGAATCCCTATTCCCCTCTCATTTGCATAGGCTAACTTGGATTGAATGGTTTTAAGTGATTTTTATTTTTCTGCTCAAACTAGTACTCAATGTTGTTTCCTTGGGTATTGTTGGATCCTTCTATATTAATTTCAACACTTGACTCATACGTGTGATATCACATGATTGGAAAACCTTCATGACTAGCTACTATGTATGATTTATAGACAAATTTGTGTAAAGGACAAAGGTTTGATTCCTTCGTCAGAGGTTTTGGACAAGGTTAAAGAGTTTGTAGAGGTTTTTCAAGGTTTCCAAATCCTTCTTGAATAGGATGAATGTTTAATGGCCTTTTGTCACCTTAAAAAATCCCAAGGAAGAAGGATTTGTGAATATTTACATATGACAAAGACTATTTGTATGGCTCAATGGCATATACAAATCTCTAGATGCAACCCAAAACATGTATTAGAATGGTGGAATCATGGTGGAGTGTCACAATAACATTCAAAGCAACTTTCCAAACTTTCATGGTGGACTCATAGGCTTATAAATCATCTCCATTGTCTAAAAACCCACACAATCCCTTTTAGTAAAGTTTAAGGTCTTTTACAAAAGTTAAAGTTTTTCTATGTTTCTAAGGTGTCAATTTAAGGTTGTGTATACTTTGTTTATTCCTCCAAAGTTTCATGTTTTCTTAGGTATAAGTTAAAGGGCCTCCAAAATCAATATGGTTTGTATAGGTAGGGTACTTAGTCTCCATTTCACATCACTTTCATAATCCTATAGTTTCTCTATGTCTTCACTGCCATTTGCATTGTGTTACTCCCATTTCCATTTCTTACATTCCATATATCTCCATTGTCACCCTCCTCCATTCATAAACCCTTTTTTAAAGGTTATATCATGACTAGGGTACTTCCATACTCAATTAAAACCATCATAATTAATGAAACCATAGGGTGTTGAACCTATATGATCATATAGTGGATTGAGAATGCAAATATATGCTTATAACCAACCATTTTAGGCTTACTATAGTAGGGTCCCAAGAAACACTATGTAGAATATTCAAGGCATGAGGATTTGTATGAGTATCATGGAATGTGAATCATAAATAAGTGGCTAGTGATATGAGCTACTCATACAAGAGTTTAAATTATTATTTAGACCGCCTTCTCATATAAACCTGATAATAAAGCCCTGTAGATAGACATATTGATAGGTGGTTAATTATGACATTACTGAGGCACATTAGTGTCTTCATATTATTTGGGATAAAAGGAAATGTTAGTATAGTAGATTTAAAAATGAATATTTGTGAAGAGGGTAACACTTGATGGTTACTACCTATGAGAAGGTAAAAGAACACCAATGTAGGCTTGAAACCATACAAGTATATGCAGAGATGAGATCTAAACCTGAGTAGAGGGTAAGGTATACAAAGAAAGGGACATTGAAAAATCAACACCTAATAATTATAATGACTCTAAAAACATTAAGGGCATCTCCATGTCACCAAATAGTTCAAAATATAGTGTTAAAGGCCATACTTAGAATTTTCATGCCTAAGTATACAATCAATAGGTAATTTACTGCCAATTTGAGCCAAAGTGGTGATTTGAGAATTATTTAGGCATGGATAAGTATTAAAAATAAGTATAAATGGTCATCATAACCCATTAAAGGCACTCATATATTCACTTGGGATAGGAAAATAGTGGGTATACCCAATGTTTTATCTCAAACTAAGGCTTGTCTGTCATAGTTATTCAGTGAGTTGAAAGGTGAATCCATGTTATGTAGGGTCTACAGATAGTCTGATACCCCAAGAAGTTTTTTTTTTAGTGAATGATGATGTTTAAGGGCTCCTAAACTCCTCCAAATTTATAACACCTAGAGCTACAATTAAAATCCTTATAGAGAAGCCAACATAATCAAGCACATAAGCTTACACATAGACCCTGGTGTTATCTTGAGGTTCCTTCAAACTATTATAAAAATTTGAATGGATAATTTAAGGTGTTTAAGGATGATTAAGACTTTTTAATAAGTTTTCTATCTCTAAGAGGTGACAAATTTGATCAAATTGCCTTCAAAACTTGATCAAGCTAGCTAGCCTACACTAAGGCAATTCCAAGACCATCTTCAAATGCTCACCCACTCTACCACATGCATGCTCAAGGCCAAAGATCTTAGGGAATTTTAATTCTACCTATAGACCAAAATTTCATGAAGTATTGGTTATAATTTAGGGGCTAACCTTTATGAACAAACCTTAAGAAAATAAGCACTCATAATTACCTGCAAATAACCTGAATGCCACCTTCTGATGTTCATATCTTTAAGCACCCTTTGCATGGGGACCCAGACCATTCATGAAAGATGATGAGGTCAGTGCCCTAAAAATTCTTGTATTTTTTTCTAAATTTAGACATTCATACTCTATGAACCATCATTAAGATGGTGGATGCTTCAAATCCTCCACAAACCACATAAGTGCCCTAATGGTGAATTTTGGGCTCAAAAACCATCCATATGAGATAATTTGACCATGAAATGAGCTTTAAGGTGACCTAAGATCCTTTGATCATCATAGTGACCCACTGGCTAGCATGTGAAAGGGTCAAGTTATATGTAATGGGCCTAAAAGTGCCATTTTGAGCTCAAAAGCAAAGAAATTGAGATGGTTTGTGTGCACAATGAAGTTGGAGAGGGATATTGAGTCCTAAATAAGCTAATAAATCCATCCAATAGTCATCAATTTTACCTCCATGATTTGTTCAATAGGTAAAAAGATATAAATGTTGGAATTCATGGCCATATACATTTAAATAGGGTTAAAGGATTGATTAAGTCAATGTTGCTACTTTTTGATGTCCCTAAGGTAATTTTTAGTTTGGGGATGATGCAAAAATTCCCTAACAACCCATGGTATAGGCCAATATACATTGTTCATATCTATAGTATATTAATCCATGGATACCACCATCACTATGTCATAATACAATTGAAGTAGATTGCATTTTGAGCAGTAAGAGTGCTTCAAATATTATTGGGTAAGGCTATCACATTGTTTAGAGGCCTTTTGACTAACTTGGAACCTAAGAAAATCCCTATAGTAAGCCATTTTTCCTAATAAAATCTTGAGGCTACTCAAAAACATGATTATTCACATAAATATCATTTTCAAGTTCTCATCATAGCTTGAACAAGGTGCATGGAGAACTCAACATTTAATGGAAGGTGGGATGATATATTAGATTTAATTTGAAGGAACTAGTTTAGAGATCCAAGCTTTGATATCTATGGACCACTCCTAAGACCCCTAAGCACTGTTAAACCTCCCTTAAACCCTTATAGTAAATAAACTAGGAAGGTTAAGGAAAAATGGATTCAAATCCTTAGGACCTGCTTATCTAAAACTTGGATCATGTTTCTAGCTTAGATGATCTCTGCCTTGGCTCTTGATGGTATGAAAACTATACAAACACTTCCTAAAAGGCAATTTTTTAGGCTTTTAGTAATAATTCATGTTGAAGAGCCTAATTATAGGTTATAAACTATGGAAATGGAAAGATCAAGACTTATTCTACTCATTTAATGCTAATATGGTCCATGGAACTGACTAAAAGTGTCTCTACTACCTCTATCTAAACTACAAATCTGTGAAGTAGTCCAAATGACCTTGTCATGCAAGGCTAATATGTTTTCAAGTGAAAAACACTTAATAGGTCTCAATGTAAATAAATTAAGGGTTAACCTAAGAATGATCTAAGTCTTATTAGATGAATTAAGATCCTAGTTCAACTATTTAATCATTCAAGTAATGGATATGAGTAGAAGGTTGAAGGACAAGCAAATAGGTCTACTTATCCTATAAATAAAAGGGTCTAGTAGGTAAGAATGGCATGTTATCATTTATGAACCATCCTAAATAATTTTTAACTATCATCCAAGTGATCATGCCCCAAAATGAAGGTCATTATCATAGGTTAGAGGTAGTTTCAAGGACAATTATACATGCACATTGAAGTGAGGCTTAAAAATGCCTCTAGGCCTATCCACACTCTATTTACATTGTATAACTACCATTAGATAAAATTTTAGGATATTTTAAGAACTATTAAGGGTTATTTAAAGTCAAATTAGGTATTTACACCCTCCATATCTTCCCAAAATGCCAAAGTGGACGCATTAAATGCATGTCAATGCTTGAGAATGAGGATAAGGCTTATTTTAACTATGATACACCATCTTGGCCTCATTCATGGCCTCTACCATGATTTGAATCTTCCCTCTTATCTTTAAAATTTTCTATTTAAGTAGGTATTAATCTCTTTTTTTGGCATCCCTCAATTGGGTATAGTAAAGCTCTACCAAAAATTATCTTGTAACATTTTTAAATCAATATAAGACATTTGCATATTCTTGTCAAAATATAGTGTGATTATTGAGAGTTTGATTTACAAAATGTATGAATTATGTTTTCATTTGTAGGTCATTTCATGCACCTAACTTTAAGCTACTATTCTATTGTAGTTTGTATGAAGTGTTAGCAAGTAGGAGTGTTATTGAAGTGTCACAAGTCTCTAGTATCTTGTGAAAATATAGGCTTAATCCTTAAAGTTATAGAATATTATTCAACCTCCAAAAAAATATTCGTGCTTAGCACACCTTCAAGGATTTTGATTAGTCATTATCTCCATTAGGTTCATTAGTAGGTTTTAAAGGATATAAATAAGAGTGGATCTTTAATCAATTGGTGCATCACCACTTAGAGTAGGTTCTTTCATGAGTTTTCACATCTCTCCCATTTTCATTATTGTAATTTTAGGTCTTACATATATAATTGAATTGATGAATTAGGGGATCTATCCCCATAAAATCTATAGGTTTGACTTGTGCATCCCACAGTTTATAGGTCATTTTAATGTTGGACTAGGTCTAAGGTAAACATGAATAATATTTTCCTCTATAATGGTGCAACCTAAATCACCAAAAGTTATAACACACCTGATGGACCAACTATTAAGGTCCTTAGAGACCTCCTTTGACAATATTGACAACATGGGAAGACATTTGGAGGACTAAGAGCATTCAATAATATATTGTAAGATAGTTTCATGCATCATGTTTCCACTAAATCAACTTCAAAAGGTAATCAAATTGAGTTTCTTAAATTATATTTGGACATAGCAAGAATAAATAGGGTCCATAGAGTTAATCCAAATTTCACACCCTCCCAGTTCTCCCAAGTCTCTTAACTCTACCAATTATATTTGTACACAACTATAATTTCACCAATCCCAATTATAAGGCCTAGATTGCAAGCATTTTTACCCTTAAATGGTGGAAACCCTCTAAACCTCAACTAATTTGATGATATTCTAGTTGCTATCTTGAAGATTTTTCCATATGTCATAGGGGAAAACTCCACCACCCCTATAGAACACATAGATGATATAGCAAACCTATGTTCAGTACATAACATCACCTAAGTAAATGTAGCCATGAAACTCCTAGAAACTTCCTTGAAAGGCAAATATCTTAATGTTATATAGGTATCACTCCTACCTCTATAAACACTTGTGATTAATTTGGTGAGTACCTTTGTAAACACTTTGAATATAAAAGTGACCATATGCCACTTGTTGAGTAACTTACCTCAATTAAGAGGGTACCCCAAGAATCTATGGTTGATATCAACTATATATTTCAAAATACTTGGGATATAATCGATGTCATCATTAAACCTACACCAAATTATGCATTTATATATTACCTAAGGGCCTTAAACTTTGATGTTTCTATAATTATATAGCCCATGGGTGGGACAACATTACCAAAGGCATATGAAATATCCATCAGGGTAGAAAATTGCTTGATACAAGTAAGAAAGTTGAATCCTAAACCCCTCATTCCCCTATTTCCTAAACTTGAACCTACTCCCCCCACCATTTCTCTATTTATTACTCTAAATAATCAAGGACAATCCTATTATAACCAAGTAAATAGGCTCAAAAATATTGAGGGTTTGCTAAAGGCACAAAATAATAAGTTGGTAGCCTTGGAGAGGCAATGGCATACTTATTATATACCCTACCAACCTCACTATCAAGTTCCATATCCATCTTACCCATATAATATACCATCTTTCCCACCCAATCAATAATCTCAAGGTCATATCACATAGGTCAAACCCTATAACAATTACAACCCTAATACTGCAAGCAACTCAAGAGCATTTGTGCTAACACAAAACAATTTTGCATAAGAGGTTCAATGGTCTACTCCATGGGATAAATAAAATGAGATGGTGATGTATACAAGTGGGGAAATATATCATAATTCTAGTTTTCATTAGGATCCTACATTTCAAGATTATGACACTATGCCTCTTCTACCACAAGGTCCTCCAATGCCTCATGGTGATATTCTTACTAAGACACCAGTAAAAATTTCTAGCCAACAACAAGGGAATGTGAAAAAAGTAAATATTGACACCACCTTTTTGAATTTTCAATAAGGAGATAACACTTTTGAACATTTGATAACAAACTTGAAGTAGAATACATTAAATCTAGATGATCCATTTCTAGCCCACATAAGGCCTAAAATGAAAATGATTGATGACAACTTGAGGTAGTCTAAGGTCTCTCCCACACACCCCTAAGTGAATTAATAACCTACCAATAAAATTATAGTCTATAAAACATCTCCAACTTAGCAAACATCTCAAACTCATTGGCAATAACAAAAGACTTCATTCATTCTTCAAGTCACAAGTGATGCCTCCACTTCCAAGTTGTAGCCGAAGAGTGCCAATTATCCATTCAACATTGTGGACTACATGAAGAGATACAATGTTAGAATTCCTATGTGGGATACTCTACTTATCCTAGGGTAGAAAGACATTCTCTAATAAGAGCTCTCCAAGTTCTCTCTCTCATGAGTAAAAATGATGATAAGGTGAGTGCATTTTATGTTAATGATAGTCAACCTAGTGAATTCCAAACTCCTAAGGTTGCAAATCCACATCCATTCTACTTGTTAATCATAATAAGATACTATCTTTTAGACAATATCATGATATATAGTGGTGACTCTACCTCAATCATGCCAAAGGCCATAGCTAATAAACTAGAACTCAAGCATGAGCCCAATGAGAAAGGAGTCTTGTAATTAGATGGATCCCCAAAAAAGACATTAGGTGTCTTAAAAGATCTCAAAATTTTATTAGCATCCTACCCTAATTTCACTATCTCATAATATGTCATGGTTTTTAACCTAACCCCATACTTTGACCTATGCCTATCTAGGGACATAATTACAAATATTAGGGGATACCTTTCATCTGACTGGTCATACATGGTCTTTAGGACTAGATATGGGATAAGGGTCACTATTAAGTTAGAACCTATTATTATGTTCCACTTAGAACCCTATATGCCCAACTTATCTAATGTAAATTTTACTACACTTGATGAGGATGACAATGTCAGGGAGAAAGAACATAAGGATCATCTTGAAGGCATATAAAATTTATTCCTTCATGAATGATAAACTAATAACCATGGGTTTGACCCCTATAATACTATTGAAGAGGTATACCTAGGGATATACTATATGCATAAGGGGTTGTTACTCTTAGTCTCATAAGATCAATTCAAGAACATGATGGCATATGGACCTTGTTTTTTGATGTCTCAAGGTCAAATAATGTATGTGGAATTGGGTTAATGATTTTTTCTCCTTCAAATTAGAAGTATTATTTAGTTTTAAGGTTTTAATTTAGTTTTACTTCAAACACCGCTAAGTATGAAACCCTTATACATGGGCTATAAGAGGCAAGGAGGAGAGGCATCAAACTTATACAAGTGAAAGGTGATACTAATATTATAGTGTATCAATTTAGGAGTGTTATTTAATTCAATAACCATATTTTAAAAGCATACAAGCACTGAATATAAGACCTTTTAGAGGACTTTTTGGAATTTGACATCTGTTCTATACCAAGGGTGTCCAATCACCATGTAGATAGACTTACAGCTATTGGTGCCCAATATGAAATTGTAGATGGAGTTAAGTGTACTCAAGGAAAATCACAAATCAAGGTCATATTTAGGCCATCTATACCTAGAAATGAATTAAGTTGGTAGGTCTTTGATAGTGATGAGCAAATTATGTGTTTTCTCATGCAAGAGGTAAAATTCTACCATGGTATTAGTGACATTAAATATCATATTCAATGAAGATAATTATATGAGAATGGACAAGGTAGGTATCTCAACTAAATAAGAGAATTGTGAGAAGATAGTCATCTTTAAGGACAAGCTACTTAAGTTGGGAAAAGTAAACATGTCAAAAGAGATAGACAAATTAATTTCCTTATGTTAGGAGTATGCTGATGCTTTTACATGGGAATACCATGATCTAAAGGGATTTGACCCCAAGCTTTCCCAACATACCATAGAATTAGAAAATAATGAAAAACTGATAAGGGAGAAACAAAGGCCAGTCAAACCTAAGGTGGAAGAGCTGATGATAAGAGAGTTTTTCAAATTGATTGAAGCCAAGATAATATTCCCCATCAAGAATTTCTCATGGGTATCAAACCTTGTGCCTGTGAGGAAGAAGAATGGAGAGATATGCTTATGTGTTGACTTTAGAGACCTTAGTAAGGTGTCTTTGAGGGATAATTACCCACTACCCTCCATGGATGAAATACTTCATAATGTTGTAGGCTATTAGAGGATTTCCTTACTTGATGGATACTTTGGATACAATTAGATCTTGGTTAAAGAGGAGGATATAAATAATACTAACTTCACTACAAAGTGGGGCACTTATGCATACATGAAAATACCTTTTGGACTATCTAATGCAGGGGAAATTTTCCAAAGGGAAATAGATGTTCATTTTGAAGGGCTGATTAATGAGATGGTGTTCATCTACCTTGATTAAATCATTGAATTTTTAAATTATTAAATAGACCACATGGTACATTTGAAGGTTATCTTTGATAGGGGAAAGCAGTTTGGAGTGTCTTTGAATCCCAAGAAATGCATCTTTTCTATTCATGAGAGTAGATTATTGGGGCATGTGGTGTCAAAGGACTATCTTTTTATAGATCCTGATAGAGTTGAATAAATCCTAGCCTTATCCATATATAATCATAAGAAATTTTTATCTATATTTTTAGGGAAGATCAACTTTATAAGAAGATTTATCCTAAGTTTTGCAGAATTGGTCAAGCCTTAGGTTTTGTAGAATTGATCAAGCCTCTTACTCACATGCTTAGGAAGCACAAAGATTTCACATGGAGACAATAAGTAAATAATATATTTAAGGCCATCTCTCAATCCCATACACTCCTTAATCCTAATTTTAGTAAAGATTTTTTCTTATATGCTTTCTCTACATCAGATGCAATTTCTACTATGCTTATGTAGTAGAATGGTGAAGACCTAGAACAACCAATTACCTCCTTTAGTCAAGCCTTAGAAGGATATGAGGAAATATATAATTTTATGAATAATCATGTACTTTTTTTTATGAGAGGATTGAATAAGTTTAGGCACATGGTGTCTAAAAACAAGGTCATAGTTATGGTGGTACTCCCAAGCATCAAAGAATTTATACTCAATAGAGATATAAGTTATAAGAGAGATAGGTGAGTAATAAAATGTATGAAATATGAAATTGAGGTGAGAGTGAAAAATATAATTATAGGTATATGTTTATTTGAGCATCTTATAGTAGAATTAAAGGATGATAAAGACTAAGTGTTGGTAGTCCATGATAGTCAGTAGGAAGCTTCAAGCAACACTCCTCTTAAATGGACTAATGATGTGGTCAAATTACTTAAAATAGGCCAATGTCCTATAGGTTTTGATAGGACTAAAATGAGTAAATTTTTATTGAATACCATACCATATGTCTTGATAGATGGAGTGTGTTATGAGAAAGACATAGGAGGCATGCTTTTGAGATGTGTTGAATTAAGCTAAGTTGACAAGATACTTAAGAAATTTCATGATGGCCCTACTAGTGGGAATTTTGATTTTAAGATAAGAGACTCCAAAATATTTAGAGATGGATACTTTTAGCCTAAATTGTTTACATATTCACATAGTTGGTTTATAAGGTGTCCAAAGTGTTCCTTGATCACTGACAAACAAAAGTTAGATGCCTTTCCCTTGCTACCGATCTAAGTTGAGCAACCCTTCATATAGTGGGGCCTACATTTCATAGGAATGATCCATCCCCCTTCTAGTTATAGACATAAGTGGGTCATCACAACCACTGAATACTTCACAATGTGGGTGGAGGTAGTTGGACTTAAGGAGGTCAATGAGAATTCTATCTTAGAGTTCTATGATAATCTTATGACCAAAATTGGTGTGCCTTCAACAATAATGTATAATAATGCCTTAACCTTCATCAGTATCAAGGTATGTGAGTGGGATCTTATACATGAAATCTACCTCAAATTATCCACTAACTATTATCCACAAGGCAATGGACCAACAGATTCCACAAATAAGAATTTGATAAGGATCATCAAAAGAACCATGGCAGATAGCCAAAGAGAATGGCATATAAGGTTGATAATTTCATTATGGGTAGATAGAGTTACACCTAAGAGGTATAGTGGATACTCTCTATACCTCCTTGTCTATGGTAGAGATGTAAGATTGCCTATTTCCCTTGAACTGCCTACCTTAGAGCTTGATCATCAACTTGAGCTCTTGGAAGATGATGTATTGCAAGTGAAAATGAATGAGTTGAGTTATTTATAGGAGACAAGGGATAATGACATGCACCCATGTGGTATATTTCTCATCAATTTAAGAATTAATTTCACAAAATCGATTCATCTAGGACATTCCAATAGTGATATGTAGTCCTCAAATGGTATGAGGACCATGCAAATCTAGGAAAATACTCTTAATTTGAAAAACTTTGGAGTAGACCTTACATCATCACCTATTGCAAAGAAATTAATGTCTTCCAAATTTATATATTAAATGGTGAGTAACTCCCCATACCTTTAAATAGGAGGTTCCCAAATTTATTTTATGAGTTTCATCATGTTCCTCTTGTACATATATATATATATATATATATAGAGTTTGTCTTTCACCTCCAAGTGGTTCTACACATGTGTTATGCTTATTACTTAGTCTTTTTATTTGGTAGTTGTGTGTTATCTTTCTTTTTATTATTTATTTCTTTGTTTTGTCTAATTTTTTCAAGAGTATGCAAGGTATAAGGTAGACCCCATGAACAGTCAAGTTCCATTTTCTAAGCCTAAATCAAGATTAGGTTCAAAAGTTTTGAGTTTTTTAACTAGTAAGTTGGTCAAGCTAGATGAGTCACAAAAAATGTTTAAAAATTTATAGTCCTATACCTAAATAAAGGTCAAACTAATGCCTTGAATCTTGACTCATCACTGGTGCCATGGTTATCAATCATATCATGAGTTATCAGGGTTGTTTGAATAGTTCACTATTTTGTCATCTCTCACCTTTGCCTTGGTAGCCTTCATTCCTTCTTTCCAACTCAAAACAAGTAGTTTCATGATGATCAAACATGTCTAGATGGTCCTTGATCACTTTTATGGGTCTCCAACATGTGAAAGATGCCATTGTGAAGGTGAATTGAGGAGTAAATTGATAGAGGCTCATAAACACATTGGTTCTATTTAATAACATGAGGCATGTTCACTTTCAATCTTTCAAGGGACATAATATAAGGTTTATTAAGGTTAATTTTAGGTTTCTCATAATTCATAAGGGTCTTCTATATGTTTTGATATAATAATTAAATTGAAATAGAACTTTTAAGGTCATATATGTGTTCAAAGTCAATGTTTTTTTTTGTTATAATGAGACTTAATCTAGCCTTAATGGACCACTAAGTCACCTCACATTCCTCTAGTGGACCACATAAACCTAATAAATCCACCACTAGACTATTTCATGCCTCATTGTATCCACTAGCACCATGGCCAATGCCAATTCCTCCCAAATGAGCCTCACACATGTTGAAAAGTGACTCTTCATCTCCCTCAATTTGAACCATCAAGTTAAAATTGTTATAAGGATCATATTTTCCCTCAAAAATACTTAATAATGATTTTTTAGGTCTAAAACAAGAAGAATTATAGAGAAAATGGTAGGTTACAGAGGTTTCTTTAGTAGTACAGATCTGTACTATATGGACCAACCCAAGTTGAGTCATGATTTTGTAGAGGGAGATCAAAAATGTAAAATTATGAAGATATCAATTCTTGTTAGTGCTATGGAAGCTTAAATCCATTCCATGTCTCCTTCGAGCTCATTGGTAGATTCATAGAGCTCATTAGGTGCATGCTCATACCATATAGAGGAGAGAGATTGGGCGCTCAATTTCATAACTAGAGAAAGTAGACTTAGGTATATTCCACACATGGTCATTTTTATAGGGATTGGTATCCTAATATTTTTGAACATTCCTTATAAATTTAAGGAATACCTATGCCCCTCTCATCTACATAGGCCAACTTAGACTGAATAGTTTTAAGTGATTTTTGACTTATCTACTCAAAATTATAATGGATGTTGTTTACTTGGGTCTTGAAGGATCCTTACACATTAATTTCAACAATTTAATCACACACATGAGCTCACATGACTATACAACCTTCATTTTTATCTCCTATGTATGACCTACAGATAAGTCTGTGTAAAGGGTAAAGGTTTGATGTCTTCATCTTAGGTTATGGATAGGGTTGAAGAGTTTATGGAGGTGTTCCAAGGTTTGTAATTCCTTCTTTATTAGGATAAATTTTAAATGGAATTTTATCACCTTATAAGATCCCAAATAAGAAGGACTTGTGCATATTTGAAGACCATTGTATGATAAAGACTGTATGTATGGCTCAATGACATCTATAGAGCTCTAAATGCTTCCTAAAACATGTAATAGAATGTTGAAATCATAGTGGAGTGTCATCACAACATTAAAATAAAATTTCCCAGCTTTCATGGTGTCTTCACAGGCCTAGAAATCATCTCCATTTTTTTTAAGCCCACATAGTCCCTTTTATCAAAGTTTAAGGTCTTTTGTAAACGTTAACATTTTTCTCAGTTTGTGAAGTTTCAATTGAGGGTTGTGTATGCTTTGTTTATGCCTCTAAATTTTCATGTTTTCTTAGGTATATGTCTAAGGGCCTCCAATATCCTTATGGTTTGTATAGGTAGGGTCTTTAGTCTCCATTTCACATCACTTTTATACTCCTATAGTTTCACCATGTCTTCACTGCCATTTGCATTATGTTACCCCTATTTTTATGTCTTGCACTCCATATCTCCACTACCACCCTCCTCCATTCATCCACCCTTACTTTCAAGGTTAGATCATGATAATGTTCCCTCCATACTCCATTATAACCAATAGAAGAAATGAAACCATAAGGTGTTGAACTTATATGGTCATTTAGTGGATTGAGAATGCAAATGTATGCTTACAGCTAACCCTTTTAGGCTTACTATAGCAGGATCCCAAGAAACACTATGTAGACTATTCAAGGCATGAGGATTAGGGAATGTATACCTCAAATAATTTAATTTTGATATGAGATACTCATATAGGAGTTTTAAATACTATGTAGATCACCTTCTTCTCATATAAGCCTGATAACTAAGCCTTATAGATAATCATACTAACATGTGGTTAATTGTGACATTACTAAGGCATATTGGTGAGTTCATCTTGTTTGGGATAAAATAAAATGTTTTTATATTAAATTTTAAAGTGAATACTTTTGAAGAGGGTCAAAATTTATGGTTACTACCCCTAAGAAGGTATAATAACACCAATGCATGCTTGAAACCACATAGCATATGCAGACATGAGATCTAAGCCTGAGTAAGGGTAAGGTATATAAATAAAGGGAAATTGTAAAATTACTACATGAGAATTATAATGAATCTAATCACATTAATTACATACCTATGGTCCCAAATACCTTAAGAGATAGTGTTGAAAACCATACTTAGAATTTGCATCCTTGAGTGCACAATCAACAAGAAGTTTACTACTAGTTTGAGCTAAAGTGGTGATTTGAGACCTATTTAGGCATGGATAAGTATTAAAAATGGTCATCATGACCCATTAAAGTCACTCACATACTCACTTGTTATATATAAATAGTGGGTATACCTACTATTTTGTCTTAGACCAAGGTTCGTCTATCATAATTATTTATTGAGTTGAAAGGTGCATCCATGCTATATAGGGTTTGTAGATAGTTTAGGATCCCCAAAAGGTTTTTTTTAGTGAAGGATGATGGTAAAGGGTTACCAAACCTCCTCCAAATGTCTAACGCCCATATATATATAGTTAAAAGCCTTGGAGATAAGCTAATACAATCAAACACACAAGCTTGCACATAGACCCTAGTATTATCTTGAGGTTCCTTAAAGATATTATAAAAATTTGAATGGCCAATGTGAGGTGTATAAGTATTATTAATACTTTTTAATAAGTTTTAAATTGCCAAGAGGTTACAAAGTTTATCAAAGTGTCTTCAAATCCTACTCGAGATAGTCAGCCTACACATAGGTAATTCAAAAACCATCTTCAATTGATCACCGACTCCACCAAATGCATGCTTAGGTCCAAATATAATAGGTATGTTTAAGTCTCCCTATGGGCCAAAAATTCATGAAGTATTGGTTGGTATTTAGGGGCTAACCTTTATGAATGAACCTTAAGAAAATAAGCACTTAGAATTTCCTATAATCAACCCTAATGCCAGCTTCTAACATTCATATCTCTAAGCACCCTCTGCATGAGAACCTAGCCCATTCATGAAAGATTAAGAGGTTAGTACCCTACATATTCATGTAATGTTTTTTAGGTTTGGATGTTTATACTCTGTAGACCATCATTAAGATGGTGGATGCTTCAAACCTTGCACAAACCTTAGAAGTGACTTAGTGATGGATTTTGGCCTCAAAACCCATCTAGATGAGATAATTTAACCATGAAATGACCTTTAAGTTCACCTAAGGTCTTCTAATCATCATAGTGACCAACTAGTTGGCATGTGTAAGGTTCAAGATGTACAAAATGGGCCTAAAAGTGATAGTTTGAGCTCAAAAGCAAAGAAATTGGGATGGTTTGTGTGCACAATGAATTTGGAGAGGGATATTGAGTCTTATATCATCTGATCAAGCCATCTAATAGTCATAAATTTTATCTCCATGACTGGTTTAGTAGGTAAAAATATATAGGTGTTGGAATTCAAGGCCATATGCACTCAAATGGGGTTAAATGGCTTGATTAAGTTAGTTTTACTAATTTTTGAGGTCCTTAAGGTAATGTTCAAGTTGGATATGATGTAAAAATGCCCTAAAAACCTATGTTCTAGGCTAATATGCATTATTCATGTCTACAATAGATCAATCTATGACTCCCACTATCACTATGTCATAATAAAGGTGAAGAAGAGTGTAGTTTGAGGAGTAAAAGTGATTCAAATATTATTTGGGAAAGCTATCACAATGTTTATAGGCCTTTTAGCTAACTTGAAACCCAAGAAAATCCCTAAAATTAGCCATTTTTTTTCTAAATATCCTGAGCCTACTCAAAAGTATCATTATTCACATAAAGAACATTTTAAGTGTTTATCACATATGGAAAAATATACATGGATATCCCAACACTTAATGGAAGGTGGGAAGGTATATTGGCTTGAATTTGGTGCAACTATTTTAGAGATCCAATCTTTGATCTCTATGAACCACCCTTAAGACCCCCAAGCACTCATAACCCTTCCTTAAACCCTAATAGTGACTTGACAAGGAATGTTTAAATAAAAATGTATTAAAATGATCAATATCTGATTATATAATTCTTGGATCATGTCTCTAGATCATAGGGGATCATGTCCATGGCTCCTGATGGTACAAAAACTATACAGACACTTCCTGAAAAGGTAAGTTTGTAGGGTTTTATGCATAATTTCTATTATAGAGCCTAATTAGAGGTTCTAAATTATGGAATGGATAATATCAAGACTTATTATACTCATTTAATGTTAATATGGTCCATTTAACTTAATAAAAGTGTCTCTACTACCTCTAAATAAACTACCAGTCTATGAAGAAGTCCAAATGGCCTAGTCATGCATGGCTAATATGTTTGTAGGTGAAAAACAATTAATAGGTTTCAATTTAAATACATTATGGGTTAACCTAATCATGATATAAGTCTTATAAAATGAATTAGGATCCTATTTTAACTATTTTATCATTCAAGTAATGAATATGAGTAGAGGGTTGAAGGACAAGAAAATAGGTCTACTTATCATGCAAGTAGAAGTGTCTAGTAGGAAAGAATGGAATGGTATCATTGATAAACCATATTTAATAATTTTTAACCATAAACCAAGTTATCATTACCCAAATTTAATTCCATTATAATAGGTTAGAGATAGTTTCGAGGACCATTTTGCATGCACATTAAAGTGAGGTTACCCCAACACCTCTTGGAGGCCTATCCACACTCCATTTATGCTGTATAAATTCCATTAGAGGAAATATTAAAATATTTTAATCATTATTAAGGAATTATTGAATTAAAATTAGGGATTTACATCCTCCATATCTTCTTAAAATGCCAAAGTGGACCCATTGAATGCATGTCAATGCTTGTGAATGAGGAGCAGGCTAGTTGTAACTACCATACACTACTTTGGCCTCTACCATGCCTATAATATTTTCTCTTCTCTTTCAAAATTTATATTTAATTAGGCATTTATATCTTGTTTTATCATCCCTCAGCTAGGTGTAGAAAAACTTTACCAAAATTGCCTTGTAACTCTTTTAAATCAATAAAAGACATTTATAGATTCTTTTTAAATGATAGTGTGCTTATTAAGAGTTTTATTTATATAATGTATGCATTATTTTATTGGGTCCTTTCATGCACCTAAATTTATGTTACTTGTATGAAGTGTTAGCAAGTAGGAGTGTTCTTGAAGTGTCACAAGTCACTAGTATCTTGTGAAAATCTAGGTGTAATCCTTCAAGTTACAAAATCCTATTCAACATCCACACAAAATATTCATGATTAGAACACAATCAATGAGTTTTATCAATCACTATCTACATTATGTTCATTATTAGGTTTTAAAAGATATAACTATGAGTTGATCTTTAATCAATTGGTGCATCACCACTTAGAGTGGGTTCTTTCATTAGTATTCACATCTCTCCAATTTTCATTGTGGTAAGTTTAGGTATTAAAGAGAGAATTAAATTATCAAATTATGGGAGATAACCCCATAAAATCTAGAGGTTTTACCTACATATTAATGATCTCATAGTCTATAGGTCATTCTAATGTTGGAATAGGTTTGAGGTAGACATGAAAACTCTTTTCCTCTACAAGGGTGCAACCTAGATCACCAACAAGATCTCAAATAAGACATAAGACAAAAAAAACCATTAGGTCCAAGAAAAGTCTCTTTATATAAAATAGGAAATCAACCCAAGTAACACAATATAAACATAAAAGGTAGAAAAATGAAGCCCAAATTAGATGGGGATTGATGTAAACTTGATTAGTTTAGAATTTTCACTTTGGAAGATTGAGTTTCAAATTTAATTACAAAAAGACTCAAATTTTATAAGGCAAAAGGGCTAGACCAAAATGGGAATCATAACCACACATTTTAAACAAGAGGTATAACAATGGTTTTGGAACTTGGTTTTTAAAATGATAACTAATTTAGAACAATTTAGGCACCATAACAACGCTCCTTCAAACAAATGATAAAAAATGGATTTTGAACTAAAAAATCCAAGACAAATGTTTGAGATGAATGGATAACATAACAATGCTCCAATTAATCAATTGATGCACAAGTGTTTTTGGAATAAAACTCTAAGGCAAAAGTGTGACACAAAATAGGTAGAGTAACACCTCTTAAGCTAAATTAGTATGAAAATAACATGATGGTTTTGGACTTGTTTTGAATTGACAATAAAAAAACAATTTTAGTCTCAAACACATATTTAAATCAAATAGAATATAAATATCACTAATGGCTTATTCTATCCCTAAAACTGACATGGGTGTGCATAGCTTATGTTAAAAATTCTACTGATATACCAATGCTTATGAGGAATTAAATGTTAATCTAAAAATTAAAGAATAGATTTAGGTAGAGTTTTTATTCCCCCTATATATCTCAAGCATTGGTAAGTGGCATGAATTTAAATTTAGAATCACTCTAAATTTGACAATAAATTTTGTGGAAAGTGGGTTTGACTAAAATCTATAAGTTTTGAACACATTAGATGGTCCCAAGTGTGGGTAACACAAGGGTGAAATCACATCAATTGGGTTCATACCTAATAAATTAATATGCAAAGGTTTATTCCTTTTTATAGTGACTCTAGACATGTAATTCTTAGTGGATTTTAATTTTTAACAAGATCTGACATGAGTTTTGATTAGGATCAGAGAGGCTATCCACTCAACCCCTTAGCAATTCTAGTATCATGTGCCCAATTTATATACCCCACTATGAAGTGGGGTTGGTATGGTGATGGGAGATAAAAACCTAGGTCAAAATAACCCTAAATAAATTTTGAGGGAGAAACAAGCTCCCACCCATAAGCCAAATGCATGAAATTAAAATGGAAATATTTTAGAGGTCATTTCTAGATCACCTAGGTCACTCAAAACTTGGGGAGAGCATATGTGACATTATTTCTGACAAGACTAAATAAATAAGGAAATAAACCAAACACTTTTGGTCACTTGAGTTCCCTATAGGTGATGGGGGAGAACATACATAAAATATTTTTTAATTTATAACAAATAAAGAATGTAATCTATGAACTTTGAAACTAACTAATAACAATGAACAAACAAGAAGTGAAAAAGCTCTTAAGATTTCTAACTAAAGTGTGTGTTATTTTTAATAACACTAACTCAAATGTGATTTAAAATTTGACTCTTATATCTTTTTTACACTTGTAAAAACTTTTAAAATACTAAAATATAGTTGTGATTAGGTTGATTTTAAGTACCAAACAAAATTTTATGTGTGATTTGAAGGCATTCATGTAGAATAACCTTACACAAAAAATCTTGTTGGCATATGCTGTAGGCACTTTTATTTATAGATATAAGAACTAACTCTAACCTTAGGGAGGTTAGGTTAAACTCTAACTTTGGTTGGGTCTAAAATAACCTAGGTTGAGTCAGGCTAGCCCTAGGTTGGATCAAAGCACTCATAGAATATTGACACTTTAGTTTCAGATATTTGTGAGGCATGAGAACTCATTTTAGATATTTTTGATGTTGTGACTCATGTTTTTGGAATATTTAGGAATTAATAAATAACTTTACTAGCTCCTTTGACCTTTTACTTCATATTTAGTTAATAACTCTTTTTTTGATAAATGAAATTCACTAATTCAACATGGAATTTTTTGCTTAGGAAAATTAATTAATATTTGTAATGTAATTAATCCTTTTTAGTGTTTTTTTGGCTTTTGGTAATGATTTTAAATGTTTTCAATTAATATATCCACAAGCTAAGAACATCAAATTATTAGGTCATAATTTGACTAGGGTTGAAACTAAACTAGGTTATTGGTAAAAATAAGGTAATACCCTAAATAAGCAAGCCTCACCACATTTTTGGGCAATGAACTCCCTTACATAGATGAATTTGGGCATTCACATGATTTATAAGATTAAATTATGTCATGTGATATAAATTGAACTAAATCTTGGTTTAGGCATGAAAGTGGCCAAATTTGAGTGTCTAAAACCTTTTCTTTGAATTTTAGGCATTTATAAAAGATATTATTAATTCCTTTAACTTTGACCTCATCTTTATTGAAAATTTCCTTTTTTATAAAATGTAATTCCCTAATTGAACTTGAAATTTTTACTTAAGTATCTAACTAAATTTAGTTTTTAATTAATCCACTTAGGTTTTTGACATTTAAGAATTGTTTCATTACTTTTCATTAATATATTGAAAGGCCAATTTTCAATTTTCTAGGTCATAATTTGATTGGGATTGAATACAAGATAGGTTATCTTTTCATGTAGTGTAATACCCTAAATAAGGAAGCCTTGACATAATTTTTGGCACTAATATCCCATGCATGGATGAATTTTGACTTTTTGGTGATTTCTAGGCCTAATTTGTATAGTTTGGTAGAAATCAATCTGAAGTATGGTTTAGACATAGATGTCATTAAAATAGGGTGTTTGCAATAGGTAAGAAATTTTCTAAATTAATTTTTAACCATCTCATTTTATATTATGGTATCCCATCTAACATTATATATGATAATGGTGGTTTGTTTAAAAACAAGGATGTCAAAGCCTTTTGTGTCGATTTTAACATTAAATAAAAAAATTATACAATATATTACCCACACGATAATGTCAAAGAATAGGTGTCTAACAAAACCATTATCAATATTCTTAAGAATTTTATCAATGATGTTGGCCATGATTGGTAGTTTCAAATCTTTTGTGCCCTTTGGGCCTACCATACCAATTTTTTCACTCCAACAAAAGCCACATCATATTCCTTTGTTTATGGTTCTGAGGCCATTCTTCCCATCGAGGTTGAGTTTTCTTCTATGTGCATTTAATTGAAATATATTCTTGATAATGGGGATTAAAGATTTGCTCATCTGTAAGAGATGGAACTATTGGATGAAAAATACATGGCCACTATGAATAACCTTCAAGCATACCAAAACCAATTACATGGTTAGTATAATAGGTATGTGAATCATAAAGAGTTGAAGATTTATGATATTTTACTCAAAGAAAACCAAAATAATAACACTATCAAGAAAAATAAAAAAGATAAGTTCAAGCCCAATTAGATAGGACCATATGTGATTGTTGATAACTATGGCTCTAGAGTATATGGGTTAGCTATGCTAAAAGGAGATGAACTTGATGAACAAATGAACATAATATATCTCAAGTACTTTTTCACTTGAGAGACATGAGGTATTGTCTATAAGGATCATTTAAGTTGTAATGTAACATCACCTTTCTTATATTGTACCATATATTGTTATTTCCATACCCTTCCCTATTAGCCAAAATATGTTTTATCTCCATTATAGTCTTTTTGATCTTGGTTTTGATGCATTGGTACTTCATGTACCTTTAGTGGTTGTATTATGATATAAATAAAATAGAAGATTCAAATTTGAAACTTTCAAAGGCCTTTCAGTCAATGATGGTATCTTGGGGCAGTATAATAGTGGTATTGGCAATTGAATCCTTTATTGTTTTTAAAGTTCTTGATCATTATACCTATGTCATTGTTTCATATAACCTAGGATAAACTTTTATACCATGCATTATCATACACTTTTTTCCTTATTCTAAAAATTTCCATTTGCCTATTTTATGAACTTTGTTACTTGGTCGGATTCTTCATTGTAGGGTAAACTAAAGTGACTTGAGGTCCATTTGGACTATGTAGGTACTGCTAAGTGTTTTCATAGGTCAACTCAGCCACCCCTATTCCCATACTCTCAACATATTATAATCAATTTAATTAATGCTATCACCATTTTATGAGCAACCTAATCTAATGCTCTCATCATTCAATGAGTCACTTTTGTGTGTATTATACATTTGAAATTGATGTATTATTTCACCCTTAGTTTATCTCACATTCTCATCTTTTTGTGATGATTCACCCATTCTATGTCTCATAATTATCCATTGAGTTTAGATGCTTATAAAAACTAAAAACATGAATATATTCTATAGCACTCCTAAATAAACCTTCAATGTTAGGCCATTTAGATTGTATTCATGCCATTCAAGATGTGCATCTCTTAGTCAATAATTATAACTCAAGTGTTCACATGAATCTTGTCATGACCATTTCCATTTTGTATTCCATTTTCCAATAGTGTTTCATCCCATTTCTAGGAGAACTACATTTGGCCTAAATTCCATGTTGTACCTTGTGTCTATGGGACTATGTAGGCATCATCCAATTGGCTAGTGTATTTTTAGTCAACTCGAATAGTCTTGGTGATTGATTTCATTCACTATTTTCTTAGATCATTCTTCCCTCTAGGTTTGTCTCCAAATGGTGTTGGCATTTTTTGAGTTATTTACACTCTCTCTATTTTGAGATTCATAAACCTCTCATGCTCGTATAATTTTGTCAGTTATATATTCTCTCACATTTTTGAAAGCTTATTCTCATTTTAAGCCTTAGACATAGTGAACATTATGAACCAAGTTTATTTGTGAGCACTCATATCTTGTATTTTAGTGGGGTTTTAGCCTCAACCACACTCTCATAATTTTGTGAATTACTATGCCTAACATTTTCATAATCATGAGTGTCAACCCCTCTTTTTTTATGCTCTCACCATTTTACGAGCCCATTCCCACTTTATTAAATGATAAAATTATCTTATTTATCATCAATGTTCTTCTATTCCATATCTTGGGAGAACTACATTTAGCTTGAATTCCATGTTGGAACTCATATCCATGGGACTATGTAAGCAACTTCTAATTGCCTAGTGCATTTAGAAATAGCTTGAGAATTCCCTTCCTCATTCTTCTATTCCTGTTGATAGTTTTAAGTCATTATTTCCTATAACCTATGGGCAACCTTTGTCATCCTACCTTCACCATTGTTCCCTATAGCCTAGGGGTGCCCATTTATATATAGCACAACACTTTTATTGCATGTGCACAAATAGTTAGATTAGTTATTTGTTCATTGTGTTTTAGATTGGTTAGTTATTTTATTTCCACTAGATTGGTTGTTTGTTTATTATGCCCTAGATTACATTGTTTATTGCTCTTGATATAACTTGATTGTTTATTTCTTGTACTTTAGTTTTACTTGTTTATGTTATTTTTCCTTGATTTTTTTGTTAAATTCATTTTCCTTTTGGTTGATGACTAATAATATTTCTTTCATTACTGTTTTAGTTCTTTTCTCATCTTATTTATTTTTATTTATTTATTTAATTAGTTTATTTATTTTAATTAGTTATTGACTAACTTTTTTTTTAATTCCTTCCTTGTGTTAGTTACCATACATTTATTACATTATGTTTTCACTTAAGTCTTATTTATTATATCTTGTACTTGAGTTGTAGATATTTGTATTCATTCTTACACTTAGTTTATTGAAATTATATTTACACTTAGGATTTGATCGATCATATGTTATGCCTAAGTTATTAATACTTGAATTTAAATTAAGTTTTACATGCTTAAGATACATAGTGTTATTATGGTTGTTTATAACTATGATACATAGTGTCACAAGCTAAACTAAAAATCAGACTAATGGATCTCAAAACAATTGTTCCACAATATTTTCCTTTATTCATAATGGCCATTTTTTCCAAAAAAATCCAAGCCCATAATAACCAAATCATAATGACTATAATTTGATCTAATGAAGATGTACATCTCTAAATAAGCATATGTCATAAGTCATAAACATGACCAAATACATACATTTCAACATGCCATAACATGCGATGATGAAAAATGAAAACCCACAAACATGTTTAAATGGAAGTACAACATCAATAGTGCTAAGACAACATCATCATATATCATGATAAAGTAGGAAATGATCATTGCATACATATCACAAGAATAACTATTCATGTACAATGTTGTAGACCAATAATGAATGTCATATACATCAAAAAAATGAATGCCATATATATCATAATAATATACATGTCATTATGCCAAAATACAAGTATGCCAAATAGCTATACAATATCAAATATGACTATGTGAATCTCTTTTTCCTATAGTAGGTGGTATTAGTGGTCATGGATAATGTACTAATTATTCTGAGGCACCTATGTCATGTGTCTATGTCCTAGATTATGAGGACCTAATGATAGCCTTTTGTGCCTCCCATACCTCAAAAGTGGTTATCTATTGATCCCATAACACTCTAGTCTCATATTGTCACTAATAGTAAGAGGCCTCATCCTTAGCTTGAAGGATCTCAAGTACCATTTGAGAAAACACTACCTATTTTCTAGTTCGGTGAGCCTCATCTCACTCCCATATAATCCACTACACATCAGCTCTAACTTGATCTCTCTCTATTATGTTCTGATCTCTCTTAGATAAGGCCTAATTTTGAGTAGCCTATAGTTAACCTATACATGTATAATTTATGTCCCCTTTACATATAATTAGCTAATATGTGACTAAGGGAGAGTCATATCATTATCCATGAGAGTAAGTTTCACCTAAAGTTTACCCACCCTCCTCTTTAGGCCCTCAATCTCACCTACCCATGAAGTGATCTCCTCCAGCATAATAAACTCTCAAGTTTTCTATGTATCTAATGGCTTTATTTGACCTAGATCTGACTGAGTCCCTAAAGTACCTACCTCACTAAGATCTATATCAACAACTCTCCTCTTGGTATCCCTATTACCAAGATGCTCAGTACCCTGGTCCATGCTTTAATCCATATCCTTCTGATCATTTTATCTCTGACCACCCTGATCTTCCACATCCTATACCTCCATCATAATATCCTCTACCTCAACTATATCCTCACTCTCCTCTACCTCCACCTACATATCAATGCCATCCTCACCCTAATCATCCAGTCCTTATCTAGCTAGATCCTATCCAACATGTCCTAGTACCTATGCTAGTGTTATCAATCTCAATGGATAAACCTATGCCCACCATAGTACATAATCTTATGCCACACTAGCATTTTATATACCTCCTACATAATCCCATGAAGTCTATTCAAATCCTCCATAACTAAACACTGTCAACCTCCTAGTAATCACAAGTGTCACTTGAATACTCTTATGATAGTTATGTATAACCCACCTAGGAAACACCATACCTAATCAGGGTTGTACTCTTTGATAATATTCATCTTTTACCCAAACAAGAATGACCTGGTAATCATGAAACTAGTATACCATCTATCTCGTGGCTAGTCTATCTATAAGGTCAAATAGTGTTACCAATTGAATAACTCTAAAGTCAAATCATCCATAATGCACCAATAGAAGTAAATATCCCCATAGTACCCTCTATACCCTACACTTATTTGTACCTATCTATATGCTACTAGATATTATGGGTCCCACACCTTTATATTCCAAACTAGGTAATCCATTACTATGTGTTCTATCCCCACACTTGGAGTAGTATCACTTCCCTAATACTTTGGACTCCTCGATAGGCCACCATGTACAAGTCACTATAAAGCTAAGCCATTATTGTTGACCTATAAGTAAATCTAGTGTTATCATAAATCATACACTTGATAATTCTACCTAACTCCATATGTAAAAACTATCCCCTCTTTTGAGGTAGTAATATGTCTTTGATAATTACCATGAGCACAACCTCTCTATATACTCATGTTGGTGGTGTCAACTCCTCAAGTGCTAGGCCATTTGGTTGAATATATATATATATAAGACTCTAGTAATTCAATGTATTCCTTCCCATGTTTCATGGTAATGTCTCTTTAACTGGTCAAATCATCTAATACCTCTAATAATTTTATTGGGGTTGTTTAAAATAGCCTCCATCCTCTCATAGGTAGCTTAAAGATACAATAGGTATCCTCAAGTGTCTTTGTGGAATCTCCCATAGGAATATAGAATGTGGAAGTCTCAAAGTGTCATTATTCGGCTAGTGCATTCAAGTATTCTTTATCTACTTAGATAAAAGGCATCTACACCACCTCTAATAGACTCACTAACTCTAATAACCCAACCATCTCTATTGTCTAGATATATTATGTCCATAGGTAGTGTGAGTGTCACTCATATGCTATCATTACCTTTAGTCACTCCTACAACCATATATATATTAGAATCAAGTTATATCTATGTTGTTTTTTAGCAAATACCTATCTTACTAGACCTAGTTCATGGCCTAGACATTATTTTTCCCCCTCTCCTAGAGGTTGGACCCCTTTGGGGTCCTTTGAACTATGAATTTTACCTTTTAGGGTAAAGTCACCATTTTCCCAAATGATAAAGTCATTATTTTGATGTTTTCTACCCTTTTTAGGTGAAATCACCATTTTCATTTTTTACAAAAATGGAAACTTCACATGACTTGGGTGAAATCATCAATTAGACATTTTTCATTATTTTTTAGTGATGACATCATTTTTTTTTTAAATGATGACTTCGTATGAAGTTCTCTACAAAGTCATTCTCCTTATCACAAAAACATTGATTTCACTAATCCATGCCCTAAAACTAGAAATAAATATGCCATAAATGAACCAAAAATTTCAAGTGAGTACACTTACTAGTTGCCTATCATGTGATGATTTCTTATTTTCTCTCACCTAGTCTCTCACATGTCTCTGTGTTTGTTCACAAGCCATTTTTATCTATAGAATCAAAGATCTAAATTTTCAATAGGTTAGGGTGAAAAAGAAAAAAATTCACCCCAAGGGGTGAATATATAGCATGTAAAATTAATTTTTCACCCTTAAGGCCTAAAGTTTCTTTAAATTCATTCCAAGAGTTATTTTTTTGACTTTATGGTCTATTTTACATGTTGTTCAATTTTACAGTCACTATGTTTTTATTGGACCCTATTATTGGGCCTTTTAGAGGCCCATATAACAATGTTATTATACCTATCTCATGCTAGTTTGAATGTTCATCTTCATACTAATCAGTTTTCTAGATTCATGTTATTATTCTATGCTAGCTCATCCTAACTCTATTTATAGATTTATTTCATGAGATCCATTTGCTAATTTTCCTAAACATGATAAATCATTTTTGACTAATTACTACTTTATCTTACCTTATTGGGGCAAAATAAATTTTATCATCAATCCACTCTATTTGAGTAAATCATTATGTTGTTGATTATAACCATTTTTGGGCAAATCAATATTTCCACCCCCATTACCACTAGATCATGTCATTTTTCCTCTTTATGAGGGCTCATTCGATGACACCATTTGTCATTCCCTCCCTCAAGGGGAAATCTAATGATCATCAATCACCCACTATGGTATTATACAAGGAACCAATGAATTCTCCATTATTTGAGAATATGTTACTATGTTTGTGTCTTGTAACACCTACTCAAATAAGGGCAAAATATAAACACTCTATTTTAGCTACATCTGTGTCTAAACTAGATATTAGACCAATTTATAGAAAACAATGTAAATTAAGCTTATAAATTACCTAAACATCCTAATTTCATCCACACATATAATTTTAATGCTTATAATCATCTTGAGGCATCCCTAATTGGGGTATTATCTTGTATTCAAAAAAAACCTCCTACATATTCATCTCTAGTCAGGTTATATCCAAGCAAACTGACACTTTCAACCTATTAAGTGGGGCACTTAATCCAATTCTTGAAATGAAAAAATACTAAGAAAAATTAATTAATTAAGTAAATTAAATTAACTACTTAAGTAACTATTCCATGTTGAATTAATGAAAAACAAATCCAAAAATCAAAATTTAACAAATATCAAGGAAATGAGATCATGATGACATCATCATCCTCAAAGTCAAAATAGAAAAATATCAACATAAATTCCATAAAAATTAGAAATGTTGAGCCATGACTATATAAATGCATAATTAATGACCTTATTTATTGCATTTGGACTCCCAAGGTTGACTCAGGGTTAACCTAGACCTAACTACACATAGTTTGGGGTTAGTCCAAAGCCTATAAATACAAGGCTTCACACTCACTTCCAATAAGTTTTTTTTTGCATTGTTATAATGCTAAATTAATCATAGAGAAGTTTAAAATAGGATCTCTTTCTAAGGCCATAGACCAAGTGGACAAACAGAAATTATTCTAGCACACCATTGACAAAGAACCATTGCTCACAATCTAAGCTCAAGCACAACCTCATTCCAACAAGATCTCCAAACTTGCAAGGAAGGTAAAACTATTCATTTATATTCTATTTGTTGTATTTATCTATTATTTAGCTCCACCTAGATCCTAGGCTTAGAAAAATAGCTTTGTTTGATTTGTTTTGTTTATCTAGACTATCAAAGAGAAGCTAACCTCATTTTCCTTGGATTCATTAGGTAGCACTTAGTTATATTTAGTTTCTAAGGTTAGCTTTGCCACTATTATCTCATTATTATTCAGCAATTATTATGTTCTTCTAATGATTTCTTTCTTTATCTATGAGCATTCTCATGTGTTTATATTTTTATGGCTTATTCATCTTTGAAAATTCATTATACCATCACACATATGTTTATGTCATTTATCTCATCTTTAATTTATGTAATAGATTAAATCTTTGAGATATTATTTCCAATCAATCAACCAATTAATTAGACTGATTAATGTTAAAATTTTCCCTAGTATGAAAAATCATTTAATCAATGTCAAATCCACCTTACTGGGGTAAATCATTAGTTAATCAATTTCCACTCTTTGGGTAAATTCCATCATTTAACATTTAATCTAATTCCAAGCTCTTAGCTTTCACATTGTTTGAGTAAAATCAAAGTGTCTTACTTGTTTTAGGATAGATCATTTCCCTAATCCCACAGATTTCACCATGTGGGGAAATCCAAAGTGTGTTGCTTATCATGGGATGCATCCTACCCATTTCCCCTAACCTTGGGGATGATTCAATTCTATTATTCTCAAACATTGGAAATTAAAGAGTGAAAGCATCAGTTCATTTGGATTAATCTCATTTATGGGTTAATCTCACTCTTCTTCCTCTCTTTTTTGAGATTCCATCCATGTCTTTCATCCTTGTATTCCCTCTCAATGGGGCATCATGGGTGATTAATTATTTATTCATCTAATTTTTCATATATATTTTTTGGCTTTTTCATTGGTAGAAAAACTATTGTTTTGTCTGTTGTCTCACAATGCCTTCTCAAACTAGGGTGAAATGTAGACACTCCATTTTCACCATTTCCATGTCTAAACCAAAATCAAAATGATTTTTGAAATCACATGTAAATTTAATCATAATTCATTAATTTATATAATTTACCCATGTAACTACCAATTTAATCAAAAATTGACAACACATTCTTAATTGGGGCAATGCTCCATAATGTCACAATAATTTTATAAAGTGCACCCCAAATTAACTTGACCCTCTGCAAGTGTTATCTCAGGGTAATTAAAAGAACATTTAATTGGAAAAATTTAATTGAAAATGCTATATTCCTATAATGGTTAATTCATTGAATAATTAATTAATCTAAACATCCTCTAATGCAAAATTTCATGGATTTTTAGAAATTTCTAGTATCTAAAATAAAAAATCCTATTCTTGCCTCATCTTGTGACATCACATTGGAAAGTCAATGGGAAAGAAAAGGAGTGAAATAAATTTATTACACTCTCTTAAACCTTCTTCCACACTCCAAAAGGGGTCATGGTTTAAATTTTCTTCTAAATATCTTTCACACTCCAAATTTCATTAAATGGACCCTTTTAAATTTCCAACCTCCAACATTGATGATGTTGAGGACTCATTCCTAGCCATCCATTTTGATATTAAGATGGATGGTTCTCACTTATTCCAAAAGTCTATAAATTAAATGTCTCCCCTCCATTATAGATAATATTCTTGAACCTAAACTTACTCTACCAAAATACATAAGGAGATTCACCATTCTCATGCCAATTCTCAAGCCAAACCAAGTGTACACAAGGGGAAATATTGCCTATACATGGAGTTGACACTGCCAAAAATATTTATTCCTAAAATCCAAGTACATAACTCTTTGGACTGGAAAGCAAAGGAAATATTTCAAGGAAGGTATAATTTTTTGTATTTTTATCTTCTGTTTGATTCATTGTTTTCTTAGTCTTACTAAAACCTAGTGGATCAACTTCGAATGTTATGGTATTTTGGTTATATTAATTTACATTAACTAATAATTATATAACCTTATTTATATTCTTAATATATAAGGAGAATAAATGATATACTCTTGAAGAACTGAACTTAATTAGAGTGATATTTACACCACCCAAAAGGGCCTTAACTCAATGTAGTTATCCCTCCTAGAGTGAGTGAGTGAGTGAATCTTGATCTTTTATATATGCATGTAACTAGTAAATTGACTTGAATGTTTAAAAATGAGTGCCCTTTACATATAATTAAACAAATTTAGACTTTGTATATGATTATTAGAATAAATCAAAATGTAAATTGGAAATATTAATGCCCTTTTGCTCAATGTGTAGTATAATATCCAAATGATTAATAAATGTGTTTTGAGAGGCCTTGATGTGATTATATAGATGAATATTTTGAATATTTTCATGAATTGGCCTTTTTAATAGTGAAAGAGACTTAATATGAAATGTCTAAATTTTTAAAAGTATTAATTAGAGTGCAAAGGACAATGTTGCACTAGTGGACAAGGTGAAGTTGTGTTCTTGTCTAACCTAGTGTGGTATTATCCCAAAAGGTTGGAGACTAATGGAACTTGGATAATAGGAATCCATAAGTATAATAGGGATGCCTAAATGTTGTTTTTAAATATTTTTAAAAAAATAAGTAGAATAGTAAGAACTATCATAGATATTAAAAGTTAATAGAATGATGAATAGGCTGAACAAGGTAAGGATGTCAAGATTAAACATTTTAAAACACTTAATGATTAATTTTGAGTGTCTATAGATATATAAAAAGTCACATAAAAGTATAGTGTAAGAAAGGCTTGGACCAATTTTGGGTATCTAAAAATACATAGATAAATTTTACCCATCATTAGTATCATAATATAATATCAAGCCTAATGTATTTATTCAAAGTAGGGAAATTGATAAGGGAGACCCTATGAGAGACAACTAGAGTTTTATAAGTTTTGTATAGTGCTGAAAATCATTTGATATGCATAAATATTTGTGTGAAGATTATTCTAAGTGTCTAAAGAATTTAAATAAGTCAAAAGGAGAGGAATAAAATCTCCCTTGTAAAGATCATTTTTATTTTATTTTATAAAGTTGCATATTAGAAGTCTTGTATAATTAAATATTTGAAGATCAATAACATATCTACTAGGCACATGAAACTCTAAGCATGTAATATATATATATATATATATATATTAGATGAGTGCAGTGTTAAAATTTTCACCTCACAGGTCAAATTATCAATTGTACCACTTGAAAGTTTGTTTTTCAATACATGATGTACTTCTTTAGGCATGAAAAGATCTAATGGATACATTTTTAGCATGTTCATTAGACTTCTCAAGTGATTCTAGTAGTTTTAATGCTAAAAGCTATATTTTTAGGCCATTCATACAATTCTCAAGGTAAAATTGAGCATCAAACATATTCAAGACCTTATTTATCCATGAAAAGGTCAAACAAGTGATTTGGAGGAGGTTTCAAGTTTTAAAATGTAGAAAACCATTTTATCTCCTATATGGACCTCCCTAGTAGCTCTAGATGGGCTTTTTTCAAATGCTTGAAATCAGTGGCATTAGTTCATGGATTACTAGCCTATTCTGTATGAACAATTGCTAAGAGTGACAGCAAGGCACTATAGCTTATCCATCTAAGAGGGGGATGTTCTTTCACCTATTTATCTAGTTTAAAATTAACTGGGAGAAGAATACTTTTGAGGATGTTTTCTAAAGGTCTTGGACTCCCTTTCATGTTGGTTTTAGTGGCCAACTCATCTCCATGAGGGTATTTCACTTGGAAGAATAACATCTTGGTATACAGGTTATTTCAATGATTTATGATACAAGTCTCTATTTTGTAATCATGGAGGTCATTCTAAGAGGTTTTCTAATATATCATGGAAACTCCCTCAGTTTCATGGAGCTCATATGTTTCAGTCTGAGATGTGTTTTTGTCCTTATTCTTCAAGTATGCTTTCTCTTTGAGACATTATCAGTGTTTGAATTAGTCTATTGGAGTTTGATTTCTAATTTAAGATTATGCACTAGTAATGCATGATGGTGTGGAGTTTTTGGATGACATTGCACCATTGGAAGTCAAAAGAAGTCAAGATAAGGACCAATATGCACACTTTGCAATGGGATCACATGTGTCTCTCTCTTTAATAGATTTGTACGAACTATGTAAATAGTTTGAATATGTATATAAATCTAAGAGTGACTTGATACACTTATACATGCATTAATATGTCTTTCATTACCTCACTACTATCATATAAGTCTCTCAATTTGGCTAGAGACTATATTCTTAATGAACAAGCTCTTAGGAAAAAAACATTATGGGATATAGTCTGTACATCTAAAGGATAGGTGTGTATGAGTGAATGATGTTTGAAATAAGTTCTCATGATTGTGAAAGAGAAATCAATTGATATAAGATTCTTAATGGAAAGGTGGAAGTATAGATAGTCAAAGAACAACAGAGTTGCTTGCCAAGGTACACATAATCAAATAATATCCTACAAGTAGAATTACAAGGCTAATGCAAGGTTTTCCAGGTGTGAGAGATGATATGGTGTTAAATGAATCTATGTTAGAATTCTTGAAATCAAAATACTCTCATCACCTTTGTACACAAGTAACATTATTGATCAATGCATTTTGGAAACACTAAAGAAGTAGGATTCTTGTGAAAAGAATACATATAGCCAAGTTATAATAATAAGCATGCTGACTTGGAGTGAAAATATTTTGAGTGATCTATGGTGGTTATCTCAATGAAATTTAATGTCACTAGGATAAGATTACATCAACCAAACCAAGGAACCAAAGATACCTAGTGAAATCTAGTTATGAAGATCAAGTTTAAATGATAAGCAACTTTGGAATTTCTCTTATTAGTAGAAACTAACGTAATTTTGTGGAGATTAACGTAACTTACGTTTCCTTGTCTCTTCTCATCCTAATAAACCTTGTGACAAGACCCATGTTCCTTTAATAAATATGTATTGATTAGGATAATCAAAGGTTCTTGACCCATTATACATCATGGAATCAACTTCTCAACATTATCATTAGTCCATATAGGTGCCAGATGATCACCTACAGTAAACACCAACCAAACTATGAAAATGTGGTAGAGGAGTCTCTTAAAGATCAACAAGTATGTGATAAATACTTGTAAAGTATTCTAAACAAGGTCCAAGTATCAATGGAAATCATGAACCCTTATTCAAGGCATGGTGTTCATTATAAGAGGTTTTCTAATACTTGATATATCATGTAAACTCCTTCACTTTCATGGAGCTCATGTGTTTTGGTCTGAGATGTGTTTTTGTCCTTATTCTTCAAGTATGCTTGCTATTTGAGACATTGTCATTGTTTTAAAAATTCTACTGGAGTTTGATTTATAATTTTAGATTGATCACTAATAATAAATCATGGTGTGGATTTTTGGTATGAAATTTCACCATTGTAAGTGAAGAGAATTCAAGATAAGGACCAATATGCACACTTTCCAATAGGATCACATGTGTCTCTCTTTAAAATATTTGTATGGACAATGGAAATAATTTGAAGATGTATATAACTATAAAAGTGAATTGATACACTTATTAATTAATTCATATGCCTTTAATTTCCTCAATACCATCATTTAAATCTCTCGAGTTGGATAGAGACTCCATTCTTAATGCACAAGATCTTAAGAAAAAAACATTGTGGCTACAATTCATATAGTTGAAGGATAGGTGTGTATTATTTAATGATTTTGGTAATATGTTACCATGACTATGAAAGATAAACCAAGTGATAGAAGTTTCTCAAGTCAAAGGTGGGCATTATATATAGTCAAAGAGTAAGAGAGTTATTTGCTAAGGTACACATAATCATTTAAACTCCTATAGGCAAAAGTATAAGGTTGATGCAAGTTTTGCCAAGTGTGAGAGATGTTATGGTGTGAAATGAAGATATTTTGGAATTATTAAAATCATGATACTCTCATCACCTTTGGACACAAGTATCATTATTGATCAATGCATCTTGGAAACACTAAAGAAGCAAGATTCTTGTGAAATGGTAACCTACAACCCAGTTAGAATAGAAAGCATGTTTACTTATAGTGAAAAGGTTTTGAGTGATAGATGGTGGTTATCTCAATGAAATTCAATGTAACTTGGATAAGATTACATCAACTAAACCAAGTAACCAATTAAACCTATTGCAATCTAGTTATGAAGAGTAAGTTTAAAGGATAAGCAACTTTGGAGTTTCTCTTATTATTAAAAACTAAGGTAGTTTTGTGAAGATTAAGGTAACTTATGTTTCCTTGTATCTTCTCATCATAATCAACCTTATGAAAAAACCCATGTTACTTAAATAAATATGGATTGAGGAGTATCATATATTCTTGACCTATTATACATCATGGAATCAACTTCTCAACATTGTCATCAGTCTATATAGGTGTCAGATGATCACCCACAGTAAACATTCACAAGATTGTCAAAATGTGGTAGAGGAGTCTCTTGAAGATAAAAAATAATGTGATAAATAATTGTAAATTATTATAAAAAAGGTCCAAGTTTAAATTTACATCATGAACCCTTATTTAAGGCATACACCTTGTATACCATACTTAGACTATCTCAGTCCATACAATAGGGTCTACAAGCCTCTTAAGAGCTAATTTATTGAATAAAGATCAAGGTTTTAACTTTAAGTGAATAGATATAGTGGAAATGATACTATTATGTGATTAATTATATAGGTTGAGTCATTTTCAACCCAATCCACATTTAAATCAAATCGTTTTCTCATACTCTCTTAAATACACACCTACAACTACCTTCTTATGATTCCAACATGGTACTAAAGGTAAAGTTTAACTAGTGTTGACTTCAAGGACTTAAAAGTTGAATAAGGTTATGAGATTATATGAAAATCATAAAAAAAAATTAAATCCTTTTGATAATAATCAATAAATGGTCCTAGGAGATCAAATATACACCTACAACCATCTTTGGTTGGCTCACTTAGAGGGAAGTGTTTACAATCATGGCTCAAGAAAATTGGTGGATGAAGTAAAGTTTATGATAACCCTATAAATATAATAATTACTTATAAATGTTCAATACTCCTATATATATGAAATCAACCTCTCACTCAGCCAATACTGAAGACTAACACCTACAACCATCTCTTGAGAAGGTTGGCTTTCATAGTGGTGTTAATGAAGCAAAAGCTTTCAGTCATTTCAATAAGATTCCAAATATGAAAACATGACAAGAAGCTCATATAGGAAGTTTACATAAGTAATTATGGATATCTTGAAGCTAAATAACTAAAGATTGACTTCATCTAGTGAGTCCTAAGTAAGAAAGTCTAGTTTACTCTCAGGTAGACCTAGTCAGACTTAAAATGGGGTAAATAGGTCATGGTTTTCAAGACAAAGGTGTTTCCACATGATTTGATGATGGTTATAAGTTAGATATGAATTTTAATGTGTAATAAATGAAAATATAACAATAATAACCCTCTAACTATCTACATGGTCCTCTAAGCTCATGACTGCCTATAGTTGTATATAGAGGTTGTAGGAGCTTGACTATATGGGGTTATAAGTTAGAACCAAATGGTTAATAAAAGTTAAAATGATGAATTAAAATAATATTAAGGTTAAATAAACACTCAAAAAAAATTATAATGTTTAAGGGGTTCATAACAATACTCAACTAGAGATCTTCACCACAACTATGTCCTTGGAGGTTTAAGCTAAAAGTGTGATGATATAGAAGGAAGAGGACTTATTCAATTTTTAGAGTTGATCTAGATATCATAAGTTAAATTTGATAATTCATAATTAACTCTGAAAACACTTATATCATCTACTAAAGCCCTAATTATGGAAATATTCACCTACAACCAATGCTTGTTAGGTGTGAGCTAAAAGGAAGAGATGGGAAGCTATAACACTTTTATAGATTGTAGAGGATGTGAAGAAACTTGGAAGGATAGGAATTATGTTTGGATTCTTACATAATCCTTATAAAATATTCATTTTCAATCTTATCCCCAAACACAAGAGTGATAAATAACTTAGTCATAGGCCTATTGAAAACTTAGGTAGCTAACTAACTAATTTTGGGAAATTTGAATTTTGAGGCCTCTATAAGCATGATCTAGATATGAAATTTGGTAAATTTGGTGGTCATGAGTGGATTTAAATATAAATGGTATTGTAAAGGTCATATAATTAGTGTACATATCCACTATTTTGTCTCAGACCTAGTCCACTCCATTTATAGGGTCTATTTAAGAGACCTAGAGATTTACTTAAGATCAAGACTACAAACTTAGCATTCCAGACCTCATGAATGGATTTTATGGTATTTAAAATTCATGATAATTATTTAAATACACTATTAATTTTAAAAACACTTAATTTCTCAATCTAGGTTCCCTTGAGGGCTTACAAATGGAAGGTAATCTTAAACCCCAAGCATCTTAATTAGTGTATCAAATGCATACAGAGGAATTTTGAGAATTATAGAGAATTTATAACCATGTATGGGATTTATTTGAATTTTAATGAGCTTATCTCAGTAGTGGGAATGACTTTTGAGACCCAAAATTTGTTTTTGACACCTCTCACACTCAAGGAACACTAACACAACCACCTGAGGGTCAACTTCAAATGCTCATACCATATCTCACACTTTCCATGGGGATATGATAATTTTATTAAATTTGAGGGGGTATACTAATATTTTTTTCCAAGTGCAAGGATGTTAGTTTGATGTCCCATTTTTATGAACAATCATTAAGACCTTATATAGGTTTTAAACCCTCCTAAAACCCCAATTGTGATCAGTTTGTAGAGATAGACCTCAAATGCATATAAAATACCACAAATTGGCTCTATAAACTAACATTAGTTATTTTATACTCATTTATGATACTACACATGTAATTTTGTTGTACCTTCTCTTGTATGGATTTGTACAAAACTATACTTTTTCAAGGTTTTTAGCCTAAAAAGGGTTTCAAAGAGCATGATTTGATGCCAATCAATGAGAGAGGTGGTTTAAATATTTATTTTACCTTTAAAATCTCAAAAATATATAAAAAAATTCTGAAAAGTTCCTAAAATATTCAAATCTTTTAGGCCAGTCTAAAAATGCTTTAAAAGGGTAAGCTTGCTAATGGCCATTTCAAGGTTCTCATACTTCCACAGAGTTCCAAATCACAAAATTTGACATATATCATGGTGATATCATAGATAAAGTTAATAAAATGTTTTTTTTTAAATTTTCACATGTGTGGTGGGTCTCGAGATCAAGATTTTCACTTTCTAGGCCTAGGAGGGCTAATTAGGCCTAATTTGACTTAAAGAATGTGATATAAAAGATAGTTGCACTCAGAGTTAGGCCACCAAATTTTGTGTAGAGATGTAACGGGATAGACAGTATTTTAAAAGTTGCTCAGTTTCTCATTATCACCTCTATATTCTCCTAGATAAGTAACTTTACTAAAAAATAGGATACAAGGAATTATGAAAGAATTCATGATTTTGGCACAAAGTTGAGTATTTTTTAGTGTTTTATGTCTTTAAAGGCCTTTTTATAGGTTTGATATGAAATTTTAAGATCATTAATGAAATATATTTACATTCATGAAGAGAAACTCCACCTTTTCCTTCTACACCCTTATTAGAAATGAGCCTCTAAAGACTAAAACATTGTATAAATGCTTCATATAATCTTTTCCAAGGATAATATACATTATCCAAACCAAATATTAATATAAAAAATGTTAGAGTTGATTGGAGGAATTTTTCAAAGGTGAAAAAGGTCTTAAAGACTCAAAAAATGCCTTATGTCCATCAAATGCCTAGGATTGTTGAAGGAGTCAAGCTTGTACTTGAAGGATTCTAATATTCCATTGATCATGGAAGGACCTCATAAATTTCCTATAATAATGTTTAAATGAAGAGTAAATGAGGACTTAAATTCCTATTTTCAAGGGGGAAGACCAATTCTTCAATAAAGGCATAGGACCAATAATTATGAACAAGACTTAACCAATAATTATGAACATGTTTAAAACTCTCTCTTCCATGCCACCCTAAGTAATATTAATGTTTTAAAGGGTTGAATAAGTGATATGTAGCACTTAATGAGGAAGAAGACCAATATTGAAGACCCTTATTTTGGGGTTGCTTTATCTCTAAGCATTTATTTTTTTTCTATTTGAAATAATTTTAAAAATTTTAACTCATCACTATTTTATTTTGGTTATGATAAAAGGCTTCCAAAATTTTTACTCACCTTTTGAGAGAAATAAGAAGCTTTTGTATCTTCATTTTTTAGTTTTTTGAGTGAAGTGTATGTGTTTACCATTGATATAACCTAGTGAAACATTTATTTTCATATTTTATTATGTAGTTAGTGTACCTTCATAAGGTATATTTGATTTTATAAATTTCATATTAAGTTTCTATATCATCTTTAGTTAGAGCATTGGATGTGATTTTAGTTCTTTTACATTCCTTCCTTGCATAAACTAAGTTTGTCAAGTCCTTCTTATGAAACACTTTTGTAGAAATCATTCCTGAGTGTAGAGAATGTGTGAAAATTTCTTCCTTTCATAAGAGTGTTCATTTAAATCATAAGTGTTCATAAAACATTGGTGCATCACCTTCATTTCTAGTTTCCCTTTTAATACCATTACAAATAATGTCTTTTTTCACCCTTACCATTGCTAGAAACAGTAGATAGTAGGTTTAAGACTAAGTTTTAGTTAAATCACCAAGGGAACCATCCCTATCTATAGATTATTTCCCTTACAACTTCACCCATAGCTAAGATATATTCCATGTTCCATCATGAGTGAGAAATAACACACTTTCTCTCAAGGGCACACTCTTAATTAACAATAGTTTTTGGCATGCCCAATGGGACACATGCTCCTTAGAATAGATAAATTTTGGAGCTAAGGAAAGGTAATTTAGCAATATAGGATACTAATTATCATCATAACCTAAATATTTCTTTAAGTTACATATTTCTTATCAGCTTTCAGGTAGCACTTTCATGTCAAAGGTTACCACAAGATCATCTAGTAAAGGCATTCCTCTTGACTTAATTGAGTTTCCTTCTACCTATTATAAAATATCAAGTTTAATAATACAAACCCATATCCTAAAAATCAATATCTATCTCCTAGTCATCTTATTGTCCTAACTAGTGAAATTCCCAATATCTAGATGGTCATCAAAAACAAAGTGTTTATCTCATTCAATAAAGGTAGCCACCAAATTGAGCCTAGTTTGATGACATACATATATCAATTATTAATATCATCCCATTATTCTAAAGAGAATAATAAAAAACTCTTGTTGATAACATCAAGGTTGTTCTCAGCCTTTGTTCAGTCTATAATGTCATTTAGGAGAACATGGCTATTAGACTTCTTGTTGCTTCCTTACAAGGAAAAACACTACAGTGGTATAGAAACCTCCCAATGAACTCCATTTCTTCTTAATATGACTTAGGTTAAGCCTTACTCAGATAATTTGATGACAAATATGATCACTTATCCTTAGTTAAATAGTTAACTACCATAAAGAGGGCTCCCCATAAGTTCATGATTAACTTTAACCTCAGATTCTAAAAAACATGGACTAGGATACCTCTAATAATTAGGCCATACCCAAAATATGCCTTATTATACTATTTAAGAGCCCTCAATTCTGACATTAGAATTATGATATAGTCAATGGGTGGTAATACTTTCCTTGATTCATTTAAATTTGTAATAAGAGTTGAGAACATTTTGATATAAGATGGAAAAGTGGCACCTAGGCCTCTTATACCTTTTTTCCTTAAAACATAACCCATACCATCCCCTCAAGATCCTAAATTAATTCCTATTCTAACCACCTAGGAATAATCTTTAGCCCCTCCTAGCTAATTAACTAAGATGGGAGAGCTCAAATGGATGTTATAATCCTTTAGGAATGAGATTGTCCAACTAAAGAGGTAGTAATATCAAGCAAACAAGCCTTACCAAATGCCTAATCAACATACTTATAAACCTTTTAGAGATAATAGGTTACCCTATCAAGGTTTTAGAGAACAAAGACCATCCTACCAAGATCAAGGATCTATAACTCAAGCTAAACCATACACAATTATTGATCTAAATGATCCATCATCTTCTAAGGATAATTTTCTCATGCCCTCAAATCAAAATAACATGATTTTAGATATAGGTTAGTAGCCCTTAAATGACTTACATAATTAAGCATTAGTTAATAAATATATATTCATGCATCAAATGACTCAAAAATAGGTTTATCTTCAAAAGAATGAACATAATGAAGGTATGTAAATACACCAAAATAATATGACTCATGGTTAAGGGCAACTAGATTCTACTTTTGCTAATTTGTATTTAGATGATCATGTGGCCTTAAATCAAGTTGGTCACTCAGGTACATCAAGCAATGTGGTTGCAATTGTGACTAGAGCTAAAAAGAGAGTTATTTAAGAGACCAAAGAGGTTAGTCATGCATTAGGTGCACCCTAAAATATCCCTAATATTTCTAATAATTAGTTTTTTGCCCCTATACCACAAAAAAAATTAGGATGTAGAGGTTGGCAAATCTCATCAAACATCACATGTTCAGGATCAGCTAATTATTCAAAAATTATAGCCAAGGGTAAGTTTATTTACTTATAGCATTGTTTTTGATAAAGTAAGGTGGCAAACCAGGGGCTAAACCCTATACAGTTACAAAAGACAAGAAGGCAAACAAACAAAAAATGCCTTAAGAGAGATGATAGCACAGTTGAGAACAACAGACAAAAACATAACACAAGCCATGGGAAGACCAGAGTCAAAGAGGTCTCCCCTTACATAACTATTGATTTGATAAGATCATTGAGTTTCTCATTCTCCACATTGTCAGCATACCCAATATTACCCACCACTTCTAGCATACACATGTTCAGCAAAATTATATTACGAAGCCCTTTGGCAAAGACCTTCTCCTACTTCTGAATGTGGTCCTTTAGGGCCCTAATTTTAGTTTTCCAATCTCTCATTCTCAGTGCCCTCACTAGCTTCCTTGACATACATTTTCCCCTTATTGTCAGCAGTTCCCATAGTGTCAGCACCCTACTCCTTAGTAACCTCAAAATCCCTAGTAGCCTGTTTCCCTCCAATGTCCTCCAAAATTTCCTAGATTTCTAGCTCCTCAAACTCTTCCTCCTAGGTTGCTTCTTCTAAAGCACTTTTTGAATAATCAATCAGTCTAGCCTTCAGGATAGTTTACCAGCAATCCACCTCGACCTTCACACTCTAAAGGGGAATCCTTCCTTATTAATTTTGGAAGGCTTGTGAGATTTTCCACCTTGGCCCCCTGTGGCCCTGCCCAAACTCCTATGGGTCCCTTCCGTAGTCTCTTTAATATTTTCTTCCTCTTCATCAACCTTTCTCTTATTTCCCTTCTTGCTCACAAAAGAGCTAGGGGTATCAACAGGGGTCTTTTTAGGGTCATCAATGCACCTCATTCCTGACAAGTCATCTCCTTTTGAATGATCTCCCTAATGTTTAAGGGAATATGAACACCTTGTCACCACACCCTCCAACATGAAAATTGTTGCCCAAGGTTGGCACAAGCATCAGTGACCCTGTTGCCTTCTCTGTAGGTATGGGAAATCTCAACTTTAGAAAACTTTTGTAAAAGAAATTGGATATCAATAATGATGTCTTTTAGCTTGATTCCCACATTTGAATCTTTATTAATGGCATCTATGACCATCTTAGAGTCTCCTTGTATATTCAAGTTCCTTATTCCTAGGGATATAGCTAACTTTAATCCCCATAGTAAAGCCATTGCTTCAGCATCATTGTTGCTCTGGCATCCAATTCCACCAACATAGACAATAGACATCCATCCTTTATCATTCCTTATAATTCCTCCTCCACTAGCTTTACCATCCAACTTGGATGCCCCATCAAAGTTGAGTTGCATCCAGTTAGGTTTAGGGGGTATCCATTTAGTATTAAGTCTCTGTAGAATTTTGGAGTTATTATACCTAGGGATCTAGTTTAAAACCTTCCATTTGGCTACAATTTGGCTTTCAATTTGAGATAGGGGTTTTTCCACAACATGAATATGAGCTATTATAACACTTTCCATTATGGTCTTAGTAAAGGAGTTAAATCTTGAGAAGCATTTCTAGCAGTGTCCCTAAAAATTTTGTGATTGCGCTCTTTCCATAAAGTCTAACTCAAATATGGCAGAGCTTGCTTCCATAATTCCATAAACCAAGGATGTGTGAAGGTTGGGTTCTAGCTGAGCATTACTTCTTTAAGGTCAGAATTGTAGACCCATTCAATACCAAAGTTGTTAAGTATTGGTCCCCATAATTCCCAAGCAAACTCATAGTGGATAAAGAGGTGTGAAACTGATTCCTCTTTTGAACCACACAGGAAACATCTATTAACCAAAGTAAACCCTCTCTTTTGAAGGTTATTCTGAGTAAGGATTTTGTTATGAGCAGAAGCCCACCAAAACATGTTAATTTTTGGAATAATTTTATGATTCCAAAACTTTTTCCATACATCTTTATTCTGAGCTTCAGGAATGAGTAGATGGTAAGCAGATTTGATAGAGAATGATCCATTCTTATCTAGCCAATAGTATTATTCATCCTCCTAGGGAAAGAGAGGGATTTTGATCTTTTGAACACATTGTTAGATCTCCCAAACTCTTGAGAAAAACGTAGGTTGGTGCACATAGGAATCTAAAAGATTTTTCTAGCTCCTCATCCCATTATTATTTTCCATATAATCACTGACCCTATCTCCAAAAAACTAGGTAGTCAAGTTAGTAATCTCTCCATAGTTTCCCTATGTTATGAGAGCCTTGTCTTTTAACCAGATATCATCCTAGAATTTAATATGCTAGCCATTTCCAAGTTTCCATCTAATTCCCTATTTGAGAAGGCTTCTACTTTTTAGCATTTTATTCCATATCACAGATCCCTAGGGTAATCCCATCTATTGAAGAAAGTTGGAATCATCAATGCTATGCATGTATTTGGCATACCTTATTTCCCCCTAATCATTGTTTTTATGAATCATGTTCTAACTAACTTTTGAGAGAAGGGCTTTGTTCATGTTCCTGATGGACCTAATATTAAGTCCACCATGAATTTTGGAAGACACACTTTTTCCCATCTGACTAAAGACATTCTCTGTTTGTCTTCCACTCCCATCCATAAAAAATTCCTTTAGATCTATTCCAATTTCTTAGCAAAATACGTAGGAATTTTAAATAGAGATAGGAAGTATGTAGGAATACCTTGCAGTAAAGCCTGAAGAAGTTTTAGTTTACCAGCATTGCTGAGTAGTTTCCCCTTCCAACCAAGAACTTTCCTCTGCATTCTTTCCATAATTCCATTCCAAAATCTAGGAGATACCTCTTTGACTAAGATTGGGAGAACCAGGTAGGTAGCTAGTAGGCCAGCTTCAGCACATTCTAATATATCAATGATTATATGTCTAAGTTCATTAGGAGTGTTGAAGAAATACACATTGCTTTTCTAGAAATTTATCCTTTGTCCTGACTCTCTGGCATAATTATTTAAGATATTCTTCCATCTTCTAGCTTCAATCACTAATGAGATGCCAAAGAAGATGGTATCATCCACAAATTTTTGTACCACCATAGGATGAAGGGAGGAGGCAGGTTTGATGCCCACTAGCTTTTTTGAGGCTATATCTGCTTGTATGTATCTTCTCAGTGCCTCAGCCATAATGATGAATAATTATGGGGAGAGAGGTTCTCCCTGATGAATTCCTCTTGAGGATGAGAAAAACCCTCTAGGAACACCATTAACTAGTACTGATAATTTTTTAGAAGAGACCGCGTTCCATAACAAGTGAGACATTTTATCATTAAACCCAAATTTTTTGATCACTTAGAATAGAAAAGTCCATGAGACTCTATCATAAGCTTTAGAAATATCAAGCTTGAGAGCCATCCTAGGGATTCTACTCTTATCCATGGAGTGAATAGTCTCATGTGTGGTGATCACAACATCAAGAATCTGCCTGCCTAAGACAAAACCTTTTTGAGCAGGAGAAATAATTTTGTCTAGCAAAGGTTGAATCCTCATGACCAGCATTTTAGTACATAATATATACATAGTGTTGCATAGACTAATGGGCCTAAAATTAATGAGGTATGAAGGTTGTGATTTTTTAGGAACAAGTACTGTGAAGGTATTATTAGCTTGTTTCAAAAAATTACCTAATCTAAAAAAATCACATGCAGCAGCCGTGAGGTCTACTCCTACTATCTCCCAATATTCTTGAAAGAATATAGGAGGAAATCCATCAGGTCCCAGGGCTTTAAAAGCACCCATGGAGAATAAAATAGCATGGACTTCTTCCTTGGATATAGGCTTTAACATCCCTAGATTATCTTCTTCTGTTATCAAATAGGGGATTTTAGCAATAAATTGATTCATAGGTCTATCGATTCTATCATTATTATTTTATTTTGTAAGCAGATTCTGAAAAAAAGCCCTAGCTTGTTCCCCTATTTCATTATCCTTGGTAGTAATGTCACCATTATCTAAGACAAGCTTAGTTATTGAGTTGGCTTTCTTATGTTTCATAGTTGATAGATGAAAAAAGGCAGTATTTTTATCCCCCTCTTTAAGCCACTGAACACAGGATTTCTATTTCCAAAAAACCTCTTCTCTTTCCATAAGATTCTTCCATTTTGAAGATAGGATATTCTCTTCTTCTAAAGTGTCCTCAGAGTCATCTCCTTGATCTATCAATTATTGTATATCCTTGAGTTTTCCCACTATATTTTTCTTCTACTAGAAGACATGCCCAAAGCTGTATCTATTCCATCCATGAAATTCTTGTTTAATGTGTTGGAGTTTCTTGACTATTATAAACATAGAAGTACGTTGAATAGTAATTTTCCACCATTGGGCCACCATTTTTCTAAAGTATTTGTGTTTGATCCACATAGCTTCAAAATGGAATGGGGAAGGTTTGAAATGTCCCTATTCTCTCCAACTGAGGAAGATCGGGCAGTGGTCAGACATGGTTCTAAGGAAGGCCTATGCCTACATATTATGATAATCCTTCTAATTACTTGATATAATAAATCTATCTAATTTAAAATAAATCATTTGATCTCCTCTTCTTTTATTGGTCTAGGTAAAATTCTCGTTTTACAGCTCTATGTCCAATAATCCCCAATCATTGATGAATTCAGCAAAGTTAAACATGCTTTTTGAGTAATCCATAATTCCACCCTATTTTTTAGAAGGGTATAGAGGAGTATTAAAATATTTGGCTAACATCCATCTAATTTTCTAGGGATTATTCCTAAAACTACTCAAGTCTATCCATAATTTCTATCTCAAAGCTCTGTTATTCGGTCCATAGACATTGGTCAGTGACCAATTCAAAGATTTCATAGAAAAATTGGTAATCAAGAAGTGCTTATTATAAGCCATAAGAGACACTTGGATTTTATCTCTATTCCACATAGTGACAATCCCCCCTAAAGCCCCTTTAGCAGGACTAATGCAAAAAGCTGCCTTAGGCCATATATAGGCAGCAATTTTCATAAAATTCTCCTCATTCATCTTGACTTCTTGGAGTAATAAACTATCTAATTTATTATCTAAAATGTAGTTTTTAACATCAAACTACTCTGAGGGACTGTTAAAGCCCCTCATGTTCCAAGATAATATTTTCATTTAGAGGGTTTGGGGGGTTGGGTCTCTAGTGTATTCTATTTACCACTGGCAATCTCCCTAGCAATCTCTCTTTGTCTTATTTCTCTTAAGGTTGGCCTCCCTTGTTTGGGCTCAGTGCCAACATCTACATTTTTTTACCTTTTCAGTTCTTTTTCTTTGGGGTAACCCATTCCTCTTGTTCATTACTGCCACTTTGTCCTATTACACCTATTGCTAAGTAGTTTCCTACTTGGTCTCTAACTTCGAGAGCATGGAAAATGTCTATATTTAGTTGTGGGTCTGCTTCTCCTTTAGTGAGACTTTTTAGAGTTACTTCTTCCTATCCAAATCTTAGAACTTTGTCTTCTTCATTGACTTCCTCTATCAAAAGGTTACCTCTTTCTCCTTCCTTAGACATATTAGTCTATTTTTCTAGAGGGTTGGTTGTGTTAAATATAGCCTTTTGACTATCAGCTGATACTATATTTTCCTTTGGGATAGCTTTTCCCTCACTACTAGTGATATCCTCCTTTCCCATCTTCTCCTCTCCCTTTTCTATGTTGTGAGGATTTTCCACATATTCTCCATTTCTTGCTTGTTGTTCTTTCTATAATTGAGAGCCTAATCCTCCCCTTCAATCTAGGAATCATCTTTCCTCCCCTTTTTCTTTGTTGTGCATTGTGTCATTAAATGTCCCTTTCTCTTACATATTTGACAGAAAGTGGTAGCATTTTCATAAGTGATCGGCTGAGTCTAGGTCCCATATTTAGAGTTTAGCTATATGGTCATAGGGAGAGTCCTATTTATTTCAACATTGACACAAAGTCTAGCATACACACATCTAGACTTTGTTCTAGTTGTATGATCTGTAGTGACATATTGGCCAATAGAATTGCCAATAGCTGTGAAAATTTTTTCATCTCAAAATTCCAAAGGGAACCCTGGCAATCTTACCCAAGTAGGAGCATACTTATTAAGGTCTTAGTTAGGATCAAATCCTAGTTTCCATGAGCATATGGGAAGATAATGTGGGCCATATAGCCATGGTCCTCCAACAAGAGTAGCGATCATGTCCTCCCTATTCATAAAACTAAAAAGGAATAAGCCTTTTACCATGGTAGTGATCGAAACACTACCTTAACTTTCCACCTAGATAGAAGCCATTTCCTAATCATTTCAATACTAGGATGGAAAGAAAAAAACTTACCTACCAATGTAAGGTCCATGGATGCCACAATTTCCTCCACCAGATCATCTGGGATATGTAGGGTTATGCCCTCTGAGATAACATGGAGGCTCATCATGCTTTTCAAGGGGCACATCTTTTCACCTATAACTGCCTTCTTCCATCTATTGGATGGACTATCCACTACCATATTTTTGAATAGATCCCTAGAGGCACTACCACCAGCAGTGTCCTCCATTGGATCTGTGATCCCATCGATCACACTTAGGGGGCCCAACTTGGTAGGAAAAAACCAGTTTCAAATGTTGTCCAAATGCAGAGTTATAGCATTTTTGATCATATGAATAATTAAAATTTTATTATGAGTATGTAGGATTCCTTATCAATCCTAAAACAAAAGGACATGCTCATACAAGAACTTTTAGATCTCAAATTGGTGTCAAAACCATTTGAGAAGAACATAATATTGATAAATTTGGATCAGCCAACAAGACATTAGGTCTAGAAAGTACATGAAGATATAAATTTGGGCAAGGATGAAGTAAAACAAGGTAAAACACCCTCTTTTTATCTTTCTTTGATAGTTGGTGACACTTTAGTTCATAACTATATGGTGGATAGTGGAGCTAGTAACACTATCATGCTCAAGTAATTTATATATAAGCTTGGTTTAGTTTATGATCCAAATACAAAAGGGGTATTTAAGTTGTATGTATCACCAAAAAAATATAGTATGCATGATTAAAAGCCTAAATTTGACACTACATGTTTATCCAAATGTTACCATTCAGTAGGATGTAGTGGTGGTGGACTTGCCTCTTTAATTTACAATGTGTTTATCAAGAGACTTCACCTCAATGATTGGGGGCTACCTATCATCTAATTAGACATACTTAATGTTCAAAACTAGGTATGGTATGAAATTAACAATACATTCTGAAACCATTGCACATTTCCACTTGGATCCTTATATGCTAAGTGTTGTAAACACTAACTATGTCATCTCGAATGAGGTGCTAAAAGCTAGTGGAGTAAAAACTAACTCACCTTTAGATGGAGTTACATATTTATTCCTTTATGAATAGGTCTCAAATTTACATTAACATGGTCCTTAAAATCTAATTGAGGAGGAGGTACTTGGTTTTTATTTTGTTCATGAGAATGATGCACTAATTCTAGCCATGATGAAAGATGATGAATCTAGTAAAGGTCTATGGTAGTTGTTCTTCAATGGATCAGGAAATAAACATGGTAATAGGGCTATAATTATGTTTATTTATATAGGAAAGTAAATGCATTTTTCCTCATTTAAGTTCTAGTTTAATTGTTCAAATAATGTTACAAAGTATGATGCACTAGTTCATGATTTGTAGTGGCCTAAGAAGATGAAAATCAACACCATGAAAGTTTTTGGTGATAGTGAACTTATATTTCACCAAGTAATAGATCTTAATATATGAAAAAACACATTTATTAGATCTTATAAGCATAGGGTGTGGGACTTACTTGAGGATTTTCAATATTTTAACATTCATATAATACTAAGAGATAATAATAATAAACATGCAGATATGTTGGTTGTCATAGGAGACCAATTTAGCATTTCAGATGATATTAAAAATGAGAAAACTCAGTCACACATTAATGTGGTTATGAGGCCTTCCATTCTAGATAATCATGAGAACTAGTAAGTATTTGAGGATGACAATCAGATTGTCAGGTTCTTATAAGAAGAGGCTAAGTTCTCCTTCAAGAATTAGTCAAAGTTATTGTATCGATATGGGGATAATATTGTGTAAATAAAAACTAATAATCTACCCAAAGGATGGGTCACACTTGAGAACATATTCAATGGTGATGATGAAATGAGAAAAGAGAAATCATCTTTGTCAACTAAAGAATATCACTATGTCAATGTGGATATTATAGCTAGAAAGAACTTGAAATTGGGTAAAGCATGCACTCCTTCACAAAAATAATATTTCATTTAATTATGTAAGAGTTTTTCTAATGTATTTTCATGAAAATATAGCATTCTAAAAGGATTTGACCTAATTCTAGCTCAACAGGCCATTGATCTAGAGGTTAAAACTAAACTAGTGACACAAAGGCAAAGGTTATAGATCCAAAACTTGAGCCTTTGATGAGAGATAAGCTTCATAAGATCATAGAGTTATCCATCATATTTCCAATCAAGCACTCAAATTGGGTAGCAAACCTTGTTCCAGTATGAAAGAATAATGGTGATATTAGACTATATGTTGACTTCTAAGATTTGAACAAGGCTTCCATTAAATATCACTATCCATTTCCATCCATGAAAAAAAAATTGTAGATGGTTTTAGGTTTAGATAGGTTCTCTTTTTTATATAGATATAATGGCTATAATCATATCTTGGTTAAGGAAGAGGACCAATTCAAGATACCCTTCACTATAAAGTGGGGGACCTTTGCATATAAAAAAATACATTTTAGTTTGTCCAATATTGGATTAACCTTTTAGAGGGACATGGTTATGAAATTCTAAGGTCTTATTAATAGGTTTTTACTTGTCTATTTGGATGACATAACCATGATTTTAAAGATTAAAAGTGAGCACATGGCCCATCTCAAAGAAGTGTTCGAAAGGTGTAAGCAATTTGGGGTGTCTCTTAACCCCAAAAAGTGTGTCTTCTCAATTCATGAAGGTCAGATTCTTGGACATGTGATTTCAAAACATGGCTTAAGTATATATTCTGAAATAATAAATTCAATTCTTGATCTTTTTTTCCTAAGAACAAAAAGGCCTTGCAAAGCTTCTTAGGAAAAATCAATTTTATAACAAGATATATTTTAGATTTTTACACTTTAGCTAAGCCACTTAAAGACATGATAAATAATAATTAAAGTTTCATCTAGTCCAAGGAAGGAATTAATATTTTTTAAGAGATCAAGAAAGCCATAGCTAGTGTTTCTATCTATTTCTTTATTTTTTTCCTAGTTTTGAAAAGAAAGAAACTAGTTAAGAGGGTGTGTAGAAAAACATGTTAAGAGATGCACATGTTGAATTCCAAAATTTGTGAGATATTTTAGTTTACTTGGGAGGATTTCCTGAAATAATAAACCACTACAACACACTTTTTTTTAGACAAGTACATGGGTGGATTGCCTAGCGTGAGCTAGATCCTAGAAGTGAGAGCTTCTTAGGAGGCTGTCAATCCACCTACTTTAAACACTTGAGTTTGTGAATAAAAAATAAATTAATTTCATAAGATAATATCAAACTGAAATAAAATACAAGAATATGACATAAAATAACAAATTGTATCACAATAAATTTAAATACTTTGATTAGAAGATGACTAAGCTAAATCAACTAGGGCTGAAAATTAGTCAAAGCAAAATGGTGGTTTCTAGTTTTGTAACTTGATGGCAAAGGTAAAAAGGATTATTTATTTGGGTTGGGTAAATTATTAAGGATAAAAATATACAAATATATTAATTTTTAAATGGGTCAAATGAGTAAGGAGGAAAAAGGGGGGAAATGGGTAAAGATGGCAAAGAGGAAAAAGGGGCAACTGGGACAAAGAGGTGAATGGGGTAAAAGAAGTAAATGGAATAGGAATAGCAAAGGGGTAAAATGAGAAAAATGAGATGAAAATACAGGATTCAAGGGGTCAATAGTATGCAGGCCAAGAAAAATAAATGCCAAAGGGAAATAAAGAAATGAAATGCAAGAACAAAAGCAAATATTACCTCCCCTTTGTGAAGATGATTGTTTATGATTTTGTTAAAGCTTTTTGATGATTTTGGTAGAGTTTCATTGCTTCATGATCTTATCTCCAAGATGATGAACTCCTTAACATATGGATGATGCTCCCAAACCTGAAATAAAAGGAACCAAAACTAAATTAACCTTTGGTAAAGGAGAAGGGGGTATTTATAGCATTTATTGTGAAGAATCATGACAAAAGAGGGAATAGTATAAGTATGGCACCATTTTTCAAGTGGGCTCATAAATGACAAAAGGGATAAGGATGGTGGTATTCCCACCTTGTTGGTTTGTCTCCCACCTTGAACATAAGTCCAATTTGGAGTGGGAATCATGCACATGGGCTCAAATGAGGCCAAAGGACTTTTCACCAAGATAATTTATCTTTTGGCTAAGTGCCCCATGAATTTTGGCACCAGTATCCATGTGGATGCATGAGTGGTCATGAAATATAAGGGGGTGAGATTCCCACTTAGCCAATAGGTCTACCACTTGGTTGGTTTATCTCCTAACTTGATAAAGATTCCAAAATAGAGGGGAAATCATGCACATGGGCTCATATGGGTCCAAAATACCTTCCACCACTTACTTTCATCTTTTGGTTAAGTTCCCCATGAATTTTGGCATCATCCTCCATGGATGAGGACAAAAACATATGTTGAATGATGGCCCCATAGGGAAAAATGTGCCATATTCCAAAGGAGGGGCCCATTGGTGCTTTATGATGTCATGAGGTACCTAAGAGGTGGGTCCCAGGTGGGGTATGATGTCCCACCTCAAGCCACCTCACTTCTAATCCATGTCACTTACCATATTACCTTTTATGCCACTTTTCATGATACTTGTTATGTCACCATGAATAGTGATAGTGGGTCCCATAATGAATAGTGCTTTCAAATAGTACTATGTGAATAGGAGAATAATGATTTGGTTAGGTTAAGAGGGGTTGGTTAAGGGTTAAGAAGGTTTTAGGGGGATTTTAGGGGATTTAAGGCATTCAATCATCAAAAAATATAAGTGTGTAGTTTTCTAGTGTCTACATTTTACCCCTTTTTATTATGTACCTTTGAATTAATAAACTGAAAAACAAAAATGGATCACTTGGTCAAAGGTTAGGATGCCGTGAGAATGGGAAGACATATCCCCCCTAAAACTAAGATTGGATGAGGTAAAGTATAATTGGGTATGGGTTTGATAAGTGGTTGGTGGGGAGATACTAAGTGTGCCACAAGGTAGTTGGGTATTCAAGATGCAAACATACACATAAAATGTGACTAAGTATGGTAGCTGAGATCACACATGAACTAAAGTTTCCAATGTTGGTTAATTTAGGTTTGGATCTAGAGGGACATGTGTTAAGGGTAATTGGTCTACAACATTAATCATAGCTAATCAGGTTATGCCTATCAAGTGATATAGATAGGGTTGGGGTTGGTTCTAGGTATCCAAGGTAGGAAGTGGTCTTATGAAACAACCTAAATGGTTGAGTCATTAAAAATGCAACATGCAAAGGTTGGTTGGTGTGGTCAAAATGGCCTAGGCAAGGTTATCACAAAGATATGCAGTAGTTAGGGTCTAAACAACCAATGTCAAGGTGGTTATGGTCAAATGGTTAATTAGTTGGAGAGAGTGGTCAACAAGGGTTTAGGTAGGGGGTGGTCGAGATGACTCCATATACACTAGGCAAGTAGACACTTCCTACATAGTTTCATGGATGTGATATCCAACAAAATTTAGGCCAAATGTAGTTCTTAGTAGAGTTTAGATGGTTTACCCCAATGTGATATACCACATGGTTAGGTTGGGATTGATGGTTGGGTAATAGTGAGGTGTCATGGTGTAGATTTGTGAATAGTCACCATAATAATCTGACATGTATTAGGAGGAGAAGACATGGATGGCTAGGGTAGGATAAATAAGTGGGTAACAAAAGACTAAACATAAAAAATATCCTATGATGGAGCTAATCCAAAGAAAAGGTACCTTCATGATGAGGTTACACCTTATAAAATTGTGCAAGGGTATAAGCATATTGTTGACATATATTGCTATAAGCTAAGTTTTAGGAGGTGGGGATCTATCATGATCTACATAATCTATTTGTCAAAGGTTCATCACCACTACGAGATAAGTTTTAAGGGTAGTAGTAAAGTGATGACCTAAAAAGAATTTATTTAATAGCTAAGTATATTTCATGAGTTATAAAGGTGGTATCATGGTGAGTCATATAGGATGGGTTATTTTTTACTCAAGAGTTGTATAGCCAGTATGGGCAAAAGGTGTCCATGTCTACATCCTCTATCCCAGTTCCTTAGAACTAATGACTTTGGGTTCCACTTAGAAGAGGCCCTTCTATAATGGAGCTACATGGTCTAGGATATTGGTTATATATTTGGATAATATGGGGGAGATTCTATAGTGGCATGTATTTAGGAACCACAACCACTAGAAACCATAGTAGTTTTGGAGGTGTGACCATTATAGCAGCCCATGGTTGGAAGATAATTTACATCAACTAGGGTAAAGGTGACATTCATGAAAATGACCACCAAGCCCTCAAGGATCACAAGATGACAAAGTAATCAGAGAAATCAAATGTAGATCAGATGATAAGGGCAATAAAAAGACATCATGATAGTGCATAATAACTTTATCAAGATGACCAATTGGATTCAGGGAGACATGGCCACATGAAAAGGTAAGGAGATATGACTATTTCAAGTGGGAAGACTATTTAAGGGAATAAATAGCATCATAGGATCTTTCCCATTGATGGAAGGGATAATCATGTCAGTGAGGAATAATACTTAGGTAGTTTATTTAAATAATTATGGTAAGAATGAATACCTATCATGAAGTGATTTGGTTTTATAGGTTGTTCAGGGTGTAGAGAACTACCAAAGGTTGAAGATGGTGAACAATGGGAGCAATGGTAGAGATAATCAACAACCCCCATAACCTGAGATAATCTACATGGTGAATTTACATATCTACCAAATACTACAACATGTAATGGTGATAATGGAAGTGTTATTAAACTAATATCAAGAGGAAAGGTATCCATGGCCTAAGCTTGAGCTTGAACTCTTACCTCCTCAATAGTAAAGAAGGAAAGACTTTCATTGCACAAATTTTAGGGCTAGAGAACATGATGTTTGACCTATCCATAAAGGGAACCCTCATTATCTAAGGGGATGTGTGTTGAGGTAGAAACAAGCAGTACTTATGTGAGTAAAACAACCAAAGTAGAGGGATGTAATGGTTATGATAGTCGATCATGGTGAAAGACCCAGAGTGGAGTATGATTCTCTCCCTATATGGATGAATGTGGGAGAGGAGAATAGAGCACACCCTTTATTAACTACTAAGATAGGGAATTTTACAAATGTTAGTTTAGGGAGTAATAAAGTATAAAGATGGTTGAACACAAATCCAAAGTCACTAGATAATTTATCTAGTGCTTAGGTAGGAAAATAATATATGTAGAGGCCTTAGGATAGCTTGATAACTTTTTATGTACCATGTGATACCTCACACCCTTAAAATAAAATATTGCACAGTTTATTGTAAACATGTACAAAATGTGTTGGATTTCATTTTTTGAATGTTATTATGCGTAGGGTTATGTGGATACTCATGAATGTTATGCTTATGGTTATGATTTTTATGGTTATGGTTATTGTAATCTGTTTATGAACAACATTAATATTAAAGTGAAGAATATAATCAAATATCATAATAAAAATATCAACCAAACATATTAGGATAAGAGGGTACAATGTTCCTTCTATGATGAGGACTAAAAAGAGACCTAAAGTGGGCTTGTCTTAATGAACATAAGACCTATGAATGCATTGTATGAGCATTATTTAAAGGCTAAAAAAGGGTGTGTTGATCACACTCTATCAAGTACACACAAAATGTGTAGAGGTTTTAAAGTTTAAAGAGGTGATGGGTAAAAAAAGGGAATAATTGGAGAGGGATAAAAGGAAGACCCGTGCTTAACTGATAAACACACTAAAGGAAGAAATGGGTGTCTTGAAGTAGTGACTATAACAAGAATTCATGCATTAAAGCAAGAGAGTAGAGGACACGAGGAATAAAACATGTAAATGCATGTATATGCAATGTGACTAGTGACCGCACTCTAATGAGTGAGAAGCTAGAGTGTGAATGTGAGAAAATAAAGGAAATCCAACAAGGGATGAGGTGAAGGAAGACCAAAATATGGATGAAGAGATAGGTAGAGAAAATAATGAGGTTGTAAATAAAGATGAAGGTAGAGAAGGATGGAAGAATCCAAGCATGGATATGGAGGAGGAGAAAAAGAAGGTTAGGAAGAACAAGGAGTGTCATTAATGGAGATAATAAAAATGAAATGAAACAAAGAAAAGAGAAGAAAAATAAAAGGTAGAAGATGAGGGTTTGAGGAATGTACTAAAAATGACATATTGGAGAATTGACAAGGATGGGGAGAGAAATGTAACAATCATGAAGGGTAAGGGGAAGATGAGAAATATGAGAGGCCATGAAAGGTTTGGAATAAGTCCAAAAAAGACCAAGGAAAAAATAGTTTGGTGATGAAAATGAAAAACAAGGAAATACACAGAAGAAAAGGAAATAGGAGGGAAAAGGAGTGAAATGAGGACCAAAAATGATGACAAGAGAGTGAAGAAGTAGGTGAAGATGTGACCAATGAAGCATGGATGATGATAGGAAAGGAGAGTAACAATTAATCAAATTAGAGGGTGATGTTGGAGATGATAATGGGATGGAAAATGGGAAAGGAGCTAATAAAAATGATGGGAATCAAAGGATGGGTGGATAAGAAACTAAAGAGATAAGGTATGTGTTAATCAGCTAGTTAGAAGAGATTGACAAGTTGAATGGGTGATTAGAAGATATTGACAAGCCAAAAATTGGTGAGGTGGCAAATAAATAGGGGAACAAAATGAAAGGTAATGAGATGAAAATATAAGATGAAGATCAAGGATGATAAGAAGGAAAAGAGAGAATTGAAGCAGGAATATAAAGCATGGACACTCACATAGATGCAAAAGACAAGTGAGTACTAAGAGGAAAATGGGAATGTAAAGTGTGAAAGGCTAGGATTTATAAGAAGAAAATGGAAATTATGTAAGGCTTCTCAAAGGATAAATACATAGTTATAAGCTAGTTGTGGAGGAAAAAAATGGAAAAGGTGGGGAGAGTGGCAAATCGATAGAGAGTGGTGACACACGTAAGAAAAAATGGGATTCTAGAAAAAATAAAAGAAATAAAAATCATGCCATATTGAAAATATGGAAAAGAGGAAAAAAATAACTGAGAATTAGAATGAAGGTGGTTTAGAAGTAGTGGAAGGGTATTAAGAAGGTGGTAACAAAGAAGAAAAGGAGGGAAAAGTGTCCATCAATGTGAAAAGGAATAGGATGATGTGGAATTGGTGAGGAAAAGAGAGTGAGGAAGAGGGTATGATAGGTTTCCAAGGGTAAGGGGAAAGGATGAGAATGGTGGAAGAAGTCCAAGGGGATAAAGGGCATGGTTGATAAGAAGTGGAGAGAGGGACAAAAAACATGAAAAGTGGGTGGGGAGCAAGCTATGAATCATGTGCAAGGAAAGGTGATGAGGAAGTCAACAAACCAAATTAGGTCATGGCTTTATAAGATATAAGAGGGTCCAATGAGGAAGGTTATCAATCCTTGTGTTAAAAGAGATTAACTAGCTAGAAAAGTGGTTAAAAGATATTGACAAGCTCTAATGAGGGAGGTGGTGAGGAGATAGGTAGAGAAGTGGAAGAAGATATTTTAGGAGGGAAAACAAAATAAAGGATATCACCAAACTAACCTCAATAACTGAGTGTTACCTGTATAGTCCAAAAATACCTTAGGCCAATGTAGTTATCCTAACAATTGGGGAAAAACAAAGAGGAAGTATTAGGTGGTGTTAAAATATAAGGATGCTAGAAATAATCCAAAGTTTCCATAATATAGGATGCCCTAAGTAAGAGGGTCTTTTTATAAATATAAATTAATGTGAAGAAAAGGGGGAGGGTAACTATTTTTTAGTGGTTGAACTACCTTTAGAACTCAAGTAGTGACTACATAGTCCACAAACATCAAGCCAATGTAGTTCAACTAGGGTTAGAGAATGGTGCTCAAATGGGTTGCCCCAATTTGATGGGCCACATAGTCTCATTTTGTTGAAGGTTTTTAAATAAATAATGTGCATCAAAGGCAAGTTGGGGTTGTGGAGAAAGATATCCCCAAAAGGTGGGTTGATTGACACTAATGGTATTCTAATTTTGTTTATGGTTTAGATGGATTATAGTGGTGGCACATAAATAGGTTAGAGGATCTTACTATATGTGGAAAAAGACATGAAAAATACATGACTCAATGAGGATAGAATAATAAATGAAGTTTAATGCCTATTTGTTGATGAGGAAAAAGTAAAACAAAACCCAAGGTTGGATTAACTTAAGGAACATAAGCCTTTTTAATGTTTCACATTAGCTTGTGTTGGTTGGTAAAACAAGTTTCATGATCACAGTGTGCCAAGTAATCTCAAAATACCTTGATTTATAGATATTATAAAGTGAATATGGGTGATAGGTGGTGTGAAGGATAAAGGGTAATATGTATGGTAACCTTATGTGGGTAAGTTTTCCCATTCTATAGGTGACCTAAAAATGACAATACACAAGTCCATGTCATATGCTAGATGTAGACTAATCAATTCAAGAAGTATACATGTGAAATCCAACTGTGGCTTGCATCTTATTATGTTGTTTGAGAGTTGATTACATCTTTCAAGATTATTTAGAATTTGATTTGATTGTGATAGTGGGTCTTTTGCTTTATTGATGTATATGGGAAGTTGATAGATGTGGGAAGCTTCCAATAAATTTCTCTAATTTTTACAAAGTTAACTTAGCTATCCTTCAAGGGAGTGGTCTAAGTTTAGTGGCTTTGTTTAATGATCTCAATAGTTTTCCTTCAAGGGACCAGTATACCTTATACTTGGCAAAAAAAATTTGGGTAGTTGTCCTTCAAGGGAGAAGTCTGTAATACTTAAGATATTGACCCAAGTAATATTTTGATATTCAAATTATTTTTGGATGTGATTTTTTTTATACATAGATAAGTCTAAATAAGTTCATAGGTTTACTTTTACAAGAGAAAAAACTTTGACACAAGAGGGTTAAATCATAGGTGAAAGGAGGTGGTTTGATAGACAATGACGATGGGATTCCATCTTGTTAGAGATGAAAAGTATCCATGAGAACCATGCTATGGGTAGAGCCATGGTACCCATATTTAGGATTAGGCTATGACTATGATGGTTAATCACATGGTTACATGTTGTAATCAATTATCCTCAGAAGGAGAGGAGGAAGATGGGTGAAGGTGAAAATCTTGTTAATTAAGGGATGAGCTTAAGTCAGACAAAAAGTGAACTTGATCCTTTTTTAATAAAAGAATAGATGTAGATGTGAAGCATTAAGAGGCTTAGGTTCTAGTTTATCTTTGAGGGAAGACAAATGATAAGCTCTTGATCCATACTTATGGGCTATGACATAGGGTCCAAGCCAATTGAAAGAAAACTTGCCTCATTTACTTTTCTCCATGTTGGTTTTCATTTAGGATGAGGTCTCTGATATTAAAGTCTCACACTTTGAGGTGTTTATCATAAGCGTGTTTTATGCATTTTTGATAGACATAAAGATGGTTAAGGGTGGCTAGATGATGCTCATCAATTAATTAAAGATGAGCTAAATGGTGTTGATGATAATCATCCTTAGAGATGAGCTCTTATAAATATATGAAAAGGGATGGGAATTGGACTTTGAGAGGTAAGATTGCCTCAACTCTGAAGACTAGAGAGAAAGGGGTAGCACCCATAGAGGTTTGAATGCTAGTGTGATAGGCCCATAAAGTGAAGGGGATATGAAAATGACAATCTTGACCCAAAGCACTAACTACTTTGGTTATATTTTGTTGAGTATTTTGTTAGAGGATTATTCATGTCCATTTGCTTGTAGATGGTAAGGTGAGTAAAAACTCAAGTTAATTCCAAATGCATCACACAAACCCTAAACTTGCTTGTTTTTTTCCATTTCTGATGATGATCTTATGAGGAATACTAAAGTGGCAGATGATATTATGGTTGATAAAGTTGATGATCTTCTTCACTTTGGTTGAGATGGGAGGGATAGATTTCACCCACTTGGTGAAATATATGATGGATGTGATTATGGATCTATTTCATTATGAAGAATGGGGGTTGATTTCCCCAATGAGATTGAGTCCCCATTATGAGAAAGTTCACAATTCCTTAGATACTTTGAGACCATTGGCTAGTGTGTGATGTAAATTAATGTACTATTGACATTTAGCACACTTATTTACATAATCACAATAGTCCTAGTTGAGGGTGGGCCAATAGTATCCAAGGAAAAAGATACATTTAGAAAATATTATACTACTAAATTATCCCCCATAGATCCCATCATGTGTTTCCCTAATGGTGTGGGAAGCTTCATGGCTACATAGGAAATGAAGAAAGAGACCATTGAAACCATGTTTGTAAAGGATTCTCCCTAGTATGGTGTAATGAGAGGTACTCTAAACAAAGTTTCTTCAAGCATTCCTAGAGAGGTTGGGAGGAATGATGCCTAGGTTGAGGTAGTTAAAAGTTTGGTCATACCAAATATCAGATCGGGATCCATCCACATTAAAAATGGTAGGGAGGTTGGATTGGTTATAAGAGGGTGTGGTAAAATGATGAAAGGTGACAAATATTTTAGAACTAGAAGGCTAGGAAGGGATCTAGGAAGCAAGCTAAGCCATTATATCTATGAATTTAATGGTAGATTGGAGAATAGATTAGACCAGGTAATGTTTGAATAATGCTAAGAGTTTGCCAACTAAAATTTTGTATTTTTGTAAGACATCAATCTTACATTGACAAGAACCATTGACTTGGTTGACCACATGCTAGGAATCACCAAAGACATTCATGGTCTTAAATACCAAGGCTAGAACGGTTTAGAGACTTATGACTAGGGATTCATACTCAACCATATTATTGGTGCATTCAAAGATAATTTTGAAGTAAAGAGGAAGGGTTCACCATCAAAAGTAATGGTAACAAATCCAGCACCCCCACCTTGTTGTCACTTTGAACCATCAAAGAGCATAGTCATTTGGTAGGTTATGTCCTCTTGGGAAAGAGTAGCGATGGATTCATCTAATAATTTAAGAGGAAGTGGTTGGTGATCTACTAAAGGTTATTTAACCAATTAGTCAGTAATGAATTTCCCTTTAATTGACTTTTGTTTAAGGAACTCAAGATTAAATTCTACTAAGAGCATAAGCCACTTAGACATAAATTGGCTTTGGTATGGTTTGGAATGCATATACTTGAGTGGATTGGTGTTGGTTATGACATAGGTTTTATGGTTAAGAAGGTAGTGGTGGAGTTTGGTGGCCATAAAAGTAATGGGGAAGCATAGTTTATCGATATGGGTATATTGAGTCTCATATTCTACAAGCATATGGCTAAAGTATTATATGACTTGCTCTCTGTTGACGCAGTGGATTTCACCCAAGGCAAGGAGGTTAAAATCTTGCCTTTCCACATGCAATAATGGAAACTCCCCTCTTGCTTGTGGGACTAGTGAAGTTGGAGGGGAGAGTCTCTAGGTAAGGGCTAGCTACCTTTGATGCATATGATTTATTCCAATAAGTGCTAACATATATATATAATGGGGGGATGAAAAGGGAGAAAGTTTGTAGGAAAAAAAACTACTCTAAAGGAGGTGATGCACCAAAATGATCCGACCTTCTCACACTCACACTTAAAATTAGACAAACACATACATACACTTCAAACTAGCAGAAGGACTAGGCTTCAAGAAGCTTGGTAGGGAGGTTTTAATGGAAAATACAAAAAGATAGAGATTCACCAAAGGTGCTGTGAAAGGCACACTATATAGTAATTTCTTTTATTTCTGCACTTCCAAATACAACTCTCCTTGTCAGCTATAGAAATGGCACCTTATAGACACTAGGTATGTTGGTGTTGAACCTGTGGAAGCATTAAGAAGCAATGACTAAACACAAACTAACACTCAGACATACACAAAGATATCTAACTAGGATTGAGGTAAAAAATGTGTTTATTGATTCAGGTGAAAATTTGCCAGGGCTACGCCTTACAAATGTGGAAGATGATTTCTCAAATGACAAGTCTTCATTATATAGAGGAAGAAAAGGGGCCCTTTGGCACCCTTTTTAACAAGTGACCCATGCACCTTTCAAGCATTAGGATGAGGAAACTATCTGAATCTAATGTTGTGTCAGCTCCTATCAGGATTTGAATTTATGAGCCACACCATTTAACTGCTCTCCGATGAATTTTAAAGAAAACTAGTCACATTGACCACTATTTGTGCCTCCTTGATGATTGCAAGGTAGGAACTGTGTCAACCACTAAAATAAATTCTTGAATTGACACCTTCCTACGTCACTTAGATCGCTTTGTCTGCTTCTATGTGATGGTCATTCTGCTGTCAGGATTTGAATTTATGAGTTACACCATTTGACTGCTCTCTAATGCATTTTGAAGAAAACTAGTCATGTTGACCACTGTTTGTGCCTCTTTGATGATCACATGGTAGGCACTATGTTAACCACTAAAATAACTTCTTGAATCAACACCTTCCTATGTCACTTGGATTGCTTCATCTACTTCTGCGTGATGGCCATTCTACTGTCAAGATTTGAATTTATGAGTTGCACCATTTGCTTGTTCTTTGTTCTCTAGGCTCTTTGTCCTTTTCTACTCCTTTAGCCCTTAGGGGTGATCTTCTGATGGGTCACTACATTCCTCAGGCTATTTCCATGATTTGGCACTCAGACAGTTCAAAAATAATGGCTATTCCACTGTGTTAAATTTGATGTTCATGCGGCCGTCACCCAACGGCTAGTTTGTTTGCTTAAATTTGATAGCTTTTAGGACATCATCATCCTCGAAAAAAATTCATTCAAGTCCTTCAGCAAGATTTTCCATGATTTTTCTATTTCGATCCTTTTCTTGCAGACAAAAAGTTTGTGGGAATTGGCTGCTTTGACTTTTCTATGAGCTTTTGACTTTTCTGCACCTTTAGGCCCTTTGAAAATCCTTTCCCTGATTTCCTTTGGGTCTTTTGTAGCTCTCTCTACCCTCTACAGGGGATTTTGGATCTTGAACTACCCTTCAGCTATAGGGCACACCCTTGAACCAAGTTGTTGAACCAAAATTGGTTCAACAGTTTAATTAGTTCAAGACTGCATGTCGAGCTTGTTAAACCAATCCATTGAACTTTGCCAATTGAACTCTGCATTGAACCAAAGTGTTGAACCAAAAAATGGTTCAATGATGCCAAATTTCTTTGTGAATTTCTTCAGATGAAAATCTGAAGAAGCTTTGTAAAATCCAATACTCTCTAAAACTGATTTTCATCTACCAAGGATTACACCTGTTAAGTCCATAGAAAAACTTGTGAAGTCCATAAAAACTTGTAGATTCCATATAAAACCAAACTCTGCAGAGTCAATAGAAATGGACCTGTAGAGTCTATAGAAATGGACCTATAGAGTCTATAGAAATTCCTGGACTTATGCAAAAATCAAAAATGAATTAGCCTTAAATAGCAGGGGAAGAAGGGGACCAATTTTTTGCCCTATTGGGCAAAAAAATGGTCAACAAATTGGTGACTCCCTGGGGAAGCATGCTTGCTATGCTTAGAGACCAGTTGCCTCAAATCCATTGGGCACAGAGTTAGATTGTAACTTTAAAAATAGCAATAGCCTTGATAAATTCTAGAATCAATCATGAAGATTTACCTCAAAGGGAAAAGGAAAAAATACACACAAGGCTAAGAAAACTACTAACATGTGCAGAAAGCACATAGGGAAAGTAGGACAAAAAACAAGGGAAAATATATACATGATGAAAATAGACTCAGTGGCAATGCTTCAAATGTATCCCATTAAGTGGGATATATAGTTCTTCACCATCCAACCTAGAGAGTTGGAATGCATTATGTTGCTTGCACTGAGTGATTATGTATGGGCCGCTCCATAGGGCATCAAACTTTACATACTTTCCAGGCTTAGCTCAGTCTTCATCCCATTTCAAGATAATATCTCTTTAAGAGAAACCTTTTGACGAATATTTCTTGTTGAATTGTCTCTTCACTTGCTATTGGTGGCTAGCCATGGAGGCCATAGCCTGGTCCCTTGCCTCTTGGAGTTCCATCAGCTCACATAATCTAACTTCCATGCTAGTTCCTTCTTTTAATTATAGCTAGTGAGTGAGATCCAAGGCTAGCAATTCAAGTGAAATTGGGAGCCTAGCTTCCCTTCCATAGATGAGTGTGTACAGTAAGTTGCCGATTGCCCTCTTTGAGGTGACCCTATCTGCCCACAGGGCTATTTTCAGCCTGGCATGCCAAGTCCTCTGATTTTATTCCATGGTCCTCTTGATGATCTTGATCAAGTTCTTGTTGGTGGACTCATCTAGCCCATTCCCATATGGGTATTAATTGGATGAAGTGCTAAGATATATACCATATTTTAGTGCCCATTCACTTGTTTTTGTTCCCAAAAAAGCCAATGCATTATCTGAGATTATGGTTGCTAGAACCCCAAACCTCGCCACCAGGTCCTCATAAAACTCTAGGATTGCACTTTCATTTGCCTCCTTCAGAGCAACAGCCTCCACCCACCTTGTGAAATAGTTTGTGGTGGTCAGGACCCACTTATGTCTACCACTGGAGGGAGGATTAATCATCCCTATGAAATCCAAGCCCCACTGCATGAATGGCTACTCCACCTAAATAGGTTGTAGGGGCATGGAAGCCAACCGTTTCTTCCCATCAAAAAGTGCACACTTCTGGCACTTTCTTACCTAGGCATGGGTGTCCCTAAAAAGAGTAAGCCAGAAATGGCCAGCTCTCATTATCCTTGTTGTAGTAGCCCTAGGAGTGAAATGACTACCCACTAGCCCATCATGGAACTCAGACAACACCTTGTCAGCCTGATTTGAGTCTATACATCTTAGAAGGACCCTTGAGAGATCCTCTTAAACAATACTCCATCAACCAAAACATAAGGAAGAGACTGGAGCTTGAAGTACCTTCTTCTAGTCTTATCAAGACCCTGCAGGCACTCACCAGTGAGAACGAAATGCCTCAAGTCTAATGTCCAATCCTTCATGATGGTTGGTTCTTCTATTATAGCTGCATCATGAATTAGTAAGTTGTCTTCCCTTTTTTGTTTGAAGTCTGTAACAAGGTGTTCGCACAGGCCTCTTCCCCTCACCAGCTTGGTGATCTTGATGTCTACATCATACTCCACCTTGGTGATCTACCCCACTCTCTTTTCATTTAGGTCTCAATTGCTCAAGAAATCCTTAATGCCAGGATGTGGAACCATGAGGTGAATCTTGCTGTTAGACAACATATGCCTAAATTTCTTTAGGCTCTGTACTACTGCCAAGACTTGCTTCTCTACATACATGTATTTGAATTTAAAATCCTCTAACCCCTGGATAAAAAATGCAAGTGGTTGCTCAAGGTCATCACCATTTGCTTGGGTAAGCATGGTGGAGATTACCTCTTCATTGCCAAAAGTGTAGAGGTTGAAGTCTTTATCAAAGTCAGGGCTTATCAAAGTAGGAGCCCAGGCTATGGCCTGCTTGATAGCTTCAAAGTTGTCCTTCCTTTATGTTGTCCACTTGAACTCCTCACCCTTCCTCATCATAGAGGTTAGTGGCTTGACTATCTATGTGAAATTTAGAATGAATCTTTGAATGAAATTTATCCTGCCAAAGAAGCTCTACAGGCCTTTCTTATGCTTAGGTAGGGACATCTCCAGGATAAAACAAACTCTCTCAGGGTCAATGGATAAGCCCTCCTTAGACATAATGTGGCCAAGGATTTTCCCCTCATGAATAGCAAACACACATTTCTTCAGGTTAATGGAGATGTCGAACTCCCTACACCTTTCAAAGATTTGTCTGAGGTATTTCATGTGTTGGCTCACTTCCTTGGAGAATACCATCACATCATCGAGGTATACCAGCACATTGTTATTTATCAAGCCTAAAAAAACCATGTCCATAGCTTGTTGAAAGGTAGTACCAGCATTAGACAGCCTAAATGGCATCTTCTTGTAGGCAAACATTCCCCATTTAGTAGTGAAGGTTGTTTTGTGCTGGTCACAGCCTTGCACCAAAATCTGATTATATCCTAAATATCCATCTAGGAGGGAGAAATGGTCACTGCCTATTACCTTCTAAAGGATCCACTCCATGCTCAAGAAGGGATAATGGTCTTTTAAAGAGACTTTATTAAGGTCTTTGAAATTGACACATAGCCTGATCTCCCCATTCTTCTTTTGAATAGGAACAAGATTGGCCAGCCAGGAGGAATGTTTGATTGGAAATATAATCCCAGACTCAATCAATTTGGCCAGTTCCTTTTTCATGAGAGGCTCAATCATTGGGTTGACAGGTCTCTACTTTTTCATGATTAGCTTGGTGCCTTCTTCTAATTTGATGGTGTGTTGGGTGAGTCTTGGGTTGAAACCCTTCAAATCACTATAATCCCAAGCAAAAACATCAGTAAACTCCTGACACAACAAAATGAAAGCCCACCTTTCTTGAATCGTGCAGACTTTTCCAAGTGCAAGTAGCTTATCCTTAAAGATCTCAACCTTCTCATAATTCTCCTCCTTAGTTATGATGCATGCCTTGTCACTTCTTAATTGGTCATATCCATTGAAGATACTCTTAAGAGTGACCAAACCTTTAGGGAGCTTATTTTTCTTCAATTAAACAATCTGGTTGCCATATTGCTGCTACAACTTTGCCTGGTTCTTTGTTGCAAACTCAACTTCTTCCTACAGGAAGAATGCTATTTGTTGGTCATTTTTGAAGACCTACCAATTTTTAATGTTGTCAAGGATAGAGGTCCAAACTACCACCTTCAAGTAGCCTAAACCATAGTCTCAGCTTATCTCCCTGGAAACATTGAACTGAGCACCAATTGCTGCTAGTCTATCTACTTATTTGTTCTGCTCTCTAGGAATGGAGATGATATTGAAAGAAAGGAAATCTTCCACCAAGTCCCAGACCCTATTCTTGTAGGACTTTAGAAAAGAATTTTTTATTAGATTCTAGCCTCTCACCTGATTTACAATCAGCTCATTGTCACCCAAAACTTGTAACTCCTTGATTCCTCTTTTCCTTGCCCATTCCAGACCATGGATAAGGGACTTGTATTCTGAAACATTGCTTGTGCAAGAAAATTGGAAATGGAAAGCTAAAAATTATCTCTCCTTTGAGGGGGAGACTAACATCACTCCACCACCAGCTCCCAACCCACTTCTAGAACTATCAAAGTATAGCTGCCATAGACCTAGGTCTTCTTGGCTTGCCTTCATTACATTTGGCATGAAGGTACCCCTTTTGTGTATGTAGTAGACTCCAAGGCCTGCCTTCTCTATGGACTTGTAAGGGTCATGCTTGAATTTATCACTTCCCCATTCATCCAAGAGTAGGTCTACAACTCCTTTAAGAGTAGAGGATAGAGATTGGTCTATCTAGGACTCTTCTTGGTCGATAATGGTGTAGCTAATGTTCACTGCCTTGAGAAAATATGGTTCCAGATGGTCCCTATGGAGTGGCTTGGATTCAATATTTACCTTGGTGCCATACTTGGTTCTAAAAACTAGATAGGACCAATTCACTACTAGATAGCCACCTATCTTGGATGTGAAGTCCCTGGATAAGAAAATTGCAAAATAAGGAGGAACATCTGCCACTATTATATCATGGGGGACTGAGAAAGTCAAGAAATCATGTAATTTCAAGCTTAACCCCTTCATTATCCCAACTATTTTTGTAGGTGTCCCATCTAACTACAGGACTCCCTTATTCATCTCTTCATATTTCAGTCCCATCTTGTCAGCTATGCATTTGGTCATTACTGAGGTACTAGCCCCACTATTAGTGATGCAGTTGTGCACCAAGAAATCTCCTATTATCAAGGACACATAGAAAGGGGGAATTTTCTCTTCCTTCTTTACTTGGCTTGAGGTGGAAGGTTGTCCATTCATCATCAAGACATTTTCAGTCCTTGTTGGGATAGCTTGTCAATCTGGCTCATGTAATTCCCTTTGTAGCATGTCCTTTTGCCCTGGTAGAGACAATGAATCCCATAAGGAGATGTTCATATGTAGCTTCTTCATCTGTTCCACCACATTGACTTAGGGACTACCTCCCTTCAAGCTTTCTTTGGGGCTAATTCCCACCTGAGGTGCAGGTTGAGGGGCTGAAGGTACAAATGGTGGTCTAAAGTTTGGGACCTTTTGGTTTGAGTGTGATGGAGAAGGTGTTGATGCCATTTGGGTAGTAGCCTGGGCTTCTCCCATTACTCTTCTCTTGAATCTTGTGTTGGCTGCAACATAGTCAGCCTAATTATTTGCAACACCCACATAATTAATTACATAGAACTCACCTTCCAGGTGGTTCATAAGAGTAGAGTCAGGCTGACTCTAACTGTTGCTTGTGTTGGGTTGCATTAGAGCCTCAAAGACCTAGGAATGAGTAGTTGCTTAATTGTCTATATTTGGGTAATAACCCATCATCTCATTTGTATAAACAGCCTGTTCCTGACCATATCCCATTATTGAACAAATTGGCTATTCCTGCACTAGGTTATTCTGAATGAGCACCATGACCTTAGATGATGAAGGGGGGCATGGGTTGTAGCCTTGAAAGGGTCTGGTCTAAGTAATTTGACCCTATCCTTGATTGTAGTTTTGGAAAGGGGGTCTAGGGGCTTGACCATAATGCTGGTATCCCTGGTTTGGTTTGTGTCTTTGAGCTTGTTGCCTTTTAAGAGCTACAGGTTCATTTGACATACTTTACAACAGACTATTAACCTTATGAAGCTCATTAGATGGAGTAGCATCTAGTTTCTCTATGCTGGGCAGAGGAGCTAATATGGGAGCAATAGCCTGAATTGGAGGTAGCATTTCCAGGAAAAGTGGCATATGGGGTTTAGGGGCTATTTTCCCAGCCTATACTAAGCAATTTGGCTACTATGGCTATGTCATAGGTAGTAGGTAGCACATGCCCTCCCATGGATTGTATCATAATAGCAATATCACTATTTAATGCTCTTAAATAATACAGGAAAACATAGCTAGAAGTTGGTCTTACCAGAATGGGGATTTTATCCCATGTCTTCTAAAATTGCATGTTGAAATCCTACATATATTTGTGTGGGGCTCTTTTCATGGTCATCAACTGCTCAGCAAGTGAGAGGTGGTTGCTCTTTTCTCCAAAATGGTCCATCAATTGAGTACCCAATTCATTCTAGGAATGGATTGAATTTATAGGCAAATTCCCGTACCAGTCAAGAGGCTTACCCTTGAGAGACAATTCCAGCAATTTGATTGTGATATTTTCCTCCATGACATTGTGAATATTGCAGAGGTTAGCAATATTCCTAATGTGCTCAATGACTATAATGGGCCCCTCTCCATTGAAAGAAGGCACATTTTTGAGGGTTACTCCTGGAATTGGGTCATAACATGGGAGATTCAAGGGGCTCTGACCGTGAAAAGTTATAAAGGGTAATGCCATGGCTGGGATGGGATGTAACTGTAGCCTTGCTGCATATGCATTCCTTACAACAGGTCTATGAGGGTGGTTTTATAAATAAGGATGGGTCTTCTCAAACCTTAATCTTTTTGTTGAGTTCAAAGGCAACTCAACAAAATTGAAAGGGACACCCTTACAAGCAGACCATGTGGTGACTTTAGGCATAGGAAGTTAAAATTGGTCTTTGATTAGAAAACTAAAGCTCTTACCAATGGAGTCACTAGATGCCAAAAATATTTGATTTGCTGTAATAGGACCAGCATCAATCCTAAAATCTTACTGAATGTGAGTCTACATCCCACCGAGCATGCCAAAAACTGTTGATGCAGTGGATTGCACCCGGGGCAAGGAGGTTGAACTCTTACCTTTCCACACGCAACAATGGAAACTCCCCTCTCACCTATGGGACTGGTGAAGCTGGAGGGGAGATTCTCTAGGTAAGGGCTCACTCCCTTTGATGCATTTGATTTATTCTAGTAAGTGCTAACATATATATATATATATATATAGATATATAATGGGGGGAATGAAAAGGGAGAAAGATTGTAGGAAAACAAACTACTCTAAAGGAGGTGATGCACCAAAATTATCTGACCTTCTCACACTCACACTTAAAATCAGACAAACACATACATACACTTAAAACTGGTAGAGGGACTAGGCTTCAAGAAGCTTGGTAGGGAGGCTTTAATGGAAAATACAAAAAAATAGAGATTCACCAAAGGTGCTATGAAAGGCACACTATATAGTAATTTCTTCTATTTTTGCACTTCCAAATACAACTCTCCTTGTTAGCTACAAAAATGGCACCTTATAGACACCAGGTATGTTGGTGTTGAACTTGTGGAAGCATCAAGAAGCAATGACTAAACACAAACTAACACTTAGACATACATAGAGATATCTAACTAGGATTGAGGTAAAACATGCGTTTATTGATTCAAGTGAAAATTTGCCAGGGCTACGCCTTACAAATGTGGAAGATGATTTCTCAAGTAACAAGTCTTCATTATATAGAGGAAGAAAAGGGGCCCTTTGGTGCCCTTTTTAACAAGTGACCCATGCACCTTCTGAGCATTGGGATGAGGAAACCATCTGAATCTAACACTGTGTCGACTCTTATCAGGATTTGAATTTATGAGCCACACCATTTGACTGCTCTCCAATGCATTTTGAAGAAAACCAATCGCACTGACCACTATTTGTGCCTCCTTGATGATCGCATGGTAGGCACTGTGTCAACCACTAAAATATCTTCTTGAATTGACACCTTCTTACGTCAATTAGATCACTTCATCTACTTTTGTGTGATGGCCATTTTACTGTTAGGATTTGAATTTATGAGCTACACCATTTGACTGCTCTCCAATGCATTTTAAAGAAAACTAGTCACGTCAACCACTGTTTGTGCCTCTTTGATGATCACATGGTAGGCACTGTGTCAACCACTAAAATAACTTCTTAAATTGGCACCTTCCTGCATCACTTGGATCACTTCATCTGCTTTTGTGTGATGGCCATTTTACTATCAAGATTTGAATTTATGAGCTACACTATCTACCTGTTCTTTGCTCTCTAGGCTCTTTGTCCTTTTCCACTCTTTCAGCCCTCAAGGGTGATCTTCTGGCAGGTTGTTGTATTCCTTAGGCTATTTCCATGATTTGGCACTCAGACAGTTAAAAAATAATGGCTATTCCACTATGTTAAATTTGTCATTCACATGGCCATCACCTAATAGCTAGTTTGTCTGCTTAAATTTGATAGCTTTCAAGACGTCACCGTCTTCAGCAAAAATTCATTCAGGTCCTTCAGCAAGCTTTTCCATGGGTTTTATGTTTTGGGCCTTTTCTCGCGAACAAAAAGTCCATGGGAATTGGCCACTTTGACTTTTCTGTAGGCTTTTGACTTTTTTACACCTTTGGGCCCTTTGAAAATCCTTTCCCCAAATTCCTTCAGGCCTTTTGTAGCTCTCTCTACCCTCTGCAAGGGCTTTTGGATCTTGAACTACCCTCCAGCTATAGGGCACACCCTTGAACCAAGACATTGAACCAATCCATTGAACCAAAATTGGTTCAATAGTTTAATTGGTTCAAGATTGTGCACTGAGCCCGTTGAACCAATCCATTGAACTTTGTTGATTGAACTCTACATTGAACCAAAAAATGGTTTAATGATGCCAACTTTCTTTGTGAATTTCTTCAGATGAAAATCTGAAGAAGCTTTGCAAAATCCCATACTCTTTGAAACCAATTTTCATCTGCCAAGGATTACACCTGCTGAGTCTGTAGAAAAACTTGTGAAGTCCATAGAAACCTATAGAGTCTGTAGAAATGGACCTGCAGAGTCCGTAGAAATTCTTGGACTTGTGAAAAAATCAAAAATGAATTGGTCTTGAACAGTAGGGGAAGAAGGGAACCAATTTTTTGCCCTGTTGGGCAAAAAAATGGTCAACACTCTCTATGTTGTTCATCTCAATGAGCCAACATTACCCCTAGGTAATGGTTAGTTGCTAAAAAGAATAGATTGAAGGGGTGGTCATCCTTAGGAGGGATGAGGATAAGTGGTTAAAAAAGGTGTTGTTTGAATTATTTAAAGGATTTTTTATAATTACCATTCCATTTGAAAGAGACATACTTCATGATAAGGTGATGGAAAGGTTGGCACTGGTCTGAAAGTTGGGAAATTAAATGACAAATGGATTGAAGCTTTCCCTATAGACTATAGAGTTGCTTAAGGTTGGTAGGAGGCATCTCCAATATTGCCTTGACCTTGGTAGGGTCTACTTCAATTCCTTGAAGGGAGATGATAAATCCAAGAAGCTTCCTTGAAAGTACCCCAAAAACACAATTCTTAGGGTTAAGTCTGACATGGAAATGGATTAGGCATTCAAAGATGATGTCGATAACTTTTAGATGATCTTGGATAGATTTGGATTTTCCCAAGAGATCATCGACATAGTCCTGTATGATGGTGTGGATGAGGTCATGGAAGATGTAGGTCATGGCTCATTGGTAATTTGTACCAACATTTTTTAACCGAAAAGGCATGAATCTATAGAAAAAAGTTCCCCAAGGAGTGGTAAAGGTGGTTTTATGTTGATATTTAGGAGCAATCAAGATTTGATTGTAACTTGAAAACCCATCAATGAGAGATAACATCTCATGGTTGGATGTAAGATCAACAAGTTGGTCAATACTAGGTAGAGGAAATTCATCCTAGGGGTAGGTGAGGTTAAGGTCATGAAAGTCCACACAAATGTGTAAACCCCCAATGGCTTTGGTGACAGGTATAATATTTAAGACCCATTAGGGATAGTTAATGGGTTAAATGAAGTTTATAGATAGAAGATGTTAAATCTCTTATTTAATGAGAAGGGCTATGTGAGGATGCATACATCAAAGTTTTTGTTTAATAGGCTTGGTGTCATGATGAGTGATTAAGTTATGGGTAGTGATGGTGGGGTCAATCCTGAGCATATCATTGTAACACCAAGTGAATGTTATGTTGTGGTCTTGGAGGAAAGAAGAGAAGACTTGAAGTTCTTTGACATTCAATGATTGGCCTAATTTTACAACATGGGGGTTGTCCATAGTGCCTAAGTTGATATTCATGGTGGATTTATTCAACATAGTCAAGGATTTAGGAGGAAGGGATTTATGGATTGAAGAATCTGAGGCACCAAGGTAGTTGAGAATAGAATCATCATCTTGATGTTGGATGGTGTTGATGTTAGGAGAAAAATTTTATACCATTTCAAGATGGAAGAATGATATTAAAATCCTCAGACTTTGAAGGAGGTTAGGTTGGTGAGTATGGGATGTTTTCCTTGATGGTGGCAATAGGTTTGGGTGAATTGGTGGGCTCTTCATGTGGTACAAACCCAAGGCCTAATGACTCATGAGGTTTTTGGGTTTTAATTGAAGGTAACTCATGAGGTCCTTATTCATATCAACCTAGACCAAATCCCTTCTAGGCACACTTGTGAAGGTATAATTTAGCAAATTCTAGTTTTTCAAGGTAGGAAAAGTTACAGGTAAATGGTTGGATGGAAGAGGTAGTGATAGGAGCAAGGAGTGGATGATCAGTTCCTCCATAGATGAAGTTCATTTAATGGTTGAGGGGACTAAAAGGGATGATGGTTTTGATGTTAGGGTCTTAGGAAGGGTCATGTTTGAGGTTCCCATATTCTTGAGGAGTAGGGAAAGCATCCAATGCAAGAAGGTGATACTCCCCTAATGAGAATAATTAGAACATATATCCCAAGGGCTCTTTTATGGGGATTTATGAATAAGGGATGGATGATATAGTCAATGTTTCATTAATGGTTGGTAGTTGGGGTGTAACTAGTAAAGGTGTATTGGATGGGTGTACAAGGAAATCATTGGGGTGATAGGTCATGTTTCATGTTGAGAAAGGATTTAGGTTTGCTTTGATATTGATGACGTAGCCCTCATGCTCAAACTTAATGCATCAATAAAGCATAGAGGGAACACATTATATGGGGTGAATCCAAGGCCATCCCAATAATAAGTTGTATTATAATTCTCATTCCACCACATAGGAGAGTTCAGGGAGTGTACAAGGTCCCACATGGATATGAAGGATGATGGTTCCCAAGGTAGTGGCCAAGTGTCATTCAAGGATCAAAGGACCGCCATGGATTATGACATGATATTGTTTGGTAAGTTGAGTTGGTTGTAAGTATAGGAGGATATGATGTTAATTATATCTCCCCCATCTATCATCACCCTTTTGACAAGGGTTTGGTTGATGTAAGTGGTAATAAAGAGTGGAGTATTTGGGTCCTTAGGGTGGATAGAAGGTATTTTTAAATTCTTAAAGGTGACAAGGTTAGAAGTTTAGAGGGCACCAACACATGCAACTAGATTTTGAGGGTCATTGGGTTATACCTTGATGGATTACAATGCCTCTATGAGTGCTTGGTGGTGATGGAGAGAAGTAGAAATCAACTCATATAAGTTCATTTTTGCCAGGGTCTGGTGAAGTTGCTTAAGGATAGATTTTTAGATAGATATTGCATATGGGTTGGGGTATGAAGGTTTAGATTAGGGGGCACCTAAGATAGAAAGTTTGGCTTTGCTTAAAGATGGAGATGGTTGGGTGTGGTTTTTTTGGGAGTTTGAAGAGGGGTAAATCTAAGTAATAGATACCTTCCCCTTATCCCTTTGTTGTGATATAGTGACATTGTTGATAGTGTGTATAGAAGGAGAGGGTAAGGTAGTAGAGTGGTTAGACTCATCTTCATTCTTAGGTGAGAGTGGAGGAGTGGGTAAGCATTGGGTAGGTATGGTTATTTTTTGGGTTAGAATTAGTGGAATTGGAGGCTCATCTATCAATAGATTGTCTTCATTGTAAATATGGTAGATGAGAGTTTGGAGAGATTTCTAATTATTTGCATCATGGTTGGGTGTCTTTTGGTATAAAAAAATAAAAAAATAATTAAACCATGATGATTTGGGATGTGAAGGGTCAAAGGGTTTTATGCATGGTAAGCTCAAGGAAGAGGTTTGTAATAACCATTGGATAATGGTTAAGTAAGAATTGATTAAATGTGGTAAAGGTATGGCAGTTTTTGTTTTGGGTGTTATGGTAGAAGGTTATTTGGGAGTAGGTTTGGTGATAGGTGTCTTAGGTAAGGTGGTATTCTTGGTTGATGGTTTTGGTTTAGAAGATATGGTTGATGAGATAGAGGTCGAGGATGGCAAGGTAGGTAACTTAAGAGGTGTGTTAGGAAGCATGTGTGGAGGTGTAAACAATAGAGGTGGTGGGGTTTTGGTAAAAATAATGGGCTTCACACTCAAGGTAGAGGGATGAGGACCCAAAATAGAGGGCAAGGTTGAGAGAGGTAAAATTTGAGGCTTTAGGCCTTTAGGTAGTTTTACTTATTTGGTTTCTTTGGTTGTTGGTTTTGAAGGGGGTTTGGTTATTTTAGTTGTCTTGGTGGGTTTAAGTGTTTGAGGGTCAGTTAATTTGGAAGAGGTTTTAGTTGGTTGGGTGGAGGTTTTATTTGGTTTAAAAGGGCTAGGTTCATCTACCAAAGAAGGGGTTATAGGTTCTAGTTTTTTTCCCTTGCCTTTGTCTTGGTTTTTTATGGAAGGTTCTAAAGTTATAGGTTTGGTAGGTGAAGTTATCTTTTCTTGTGAGATATCTTCCAAAGATAGAATAGATGTTTCTATAACAGGGGAGATAGGTGTGGTAACCTCTATCAAAGGTGTGGATATGCTTAATTCCTCTATTTGGATGTTTGAGAGGGTAAAAGTTAACTCCACTATTTTAATAGGTAGAGAGGGGTTGGTAGATTGGTGAGGGAGTTTTTTATTAGTGGGTGTGTCAAAAACCATGTTAATGGTATGATTGTTAGGAGGGCATTTAATGTTGTTACTCTCATTTTTGGTGGGAGTGTGGCTTGGAAAAAGTTGCCTAAATATGTCTAGTGCTTGTCCAATATAAGGTCCCCCTTGTCAATGAGGGATTGTACAAGGTATTTGAAGATATTTCACCTATTGATGTCATGTCCTATAACTTAGTGAAAGGCACAATGGTTATTTTTTTTATACCAACCCAGCATGGGGTGAGAACCATCAAACTATTAGGGTGTTTTAATTGGTGGAAGTTTGATGATATTATCTTTTAATAACTTTTATAAAATAGAAGAATAGGGTTCCCCAAGGGGAGCTAATTTCTTTTGGTTACTCCAAGTCTAGTTCCTTGGGTTTTGGTTTGAAGAATTAGAGGAGTTGGAGGTTTGGTTCCTCAAGTTTTGTTGGTTGGTAGATGGTGGAGGTGTGTCTTTAAGGACAATAGTATTAGTGGTTTCTTTGTTTTTGGTGTTTGGATTGGTTTGGTGGTTTGGTTTGGAAGAAGAGGGATCATTACGCTTGTAAGTTGAGTTCTTATTCTTTAAATTTAACTTTCCTTCATCAATGGCTCTATTATTTACTTCATAAGCCATGGTAAAAGCCTCATGAAATGTCCAGAAGCTTTAGACATGTAATGTGGATGAGATATGCTTGGCACATGCCTGAGTAAAGAGGTCTATAAGTTAAAGTTAAGGAAAGGAAAAGGAAATTTGGCTAATTAATTTCCTCCAATGAGCCACAAAATCAGCAATGGACTTGTCCTCAAATTCTCAGATGGAGTAGAGGTTAGTAATGGAAACTTTCTTGGATATATTGATCAGAAAGTGATCCAAGAAGTTTTGGGATAGTTAGTTAAAAGAGAATATGGAATGTTTGGGTATGACACTATACCAATCTAATGTTGGTCCAAATAATGACATAGGAAAGGTACGGAGGAGAAGAACATCATCATCTACAATCAATTAGCATGAATGTCTAAATGATCTTAAATTTTGTTGAGGGTCTTCCTTACTATTAAACCTGGTAAATTTTAGAAGTTCCCACTAGGCTGGATAAGGTTTAATAGGGACCAAAGGGTGAATAGGCTCATTGAAAATTTGATCATAGGAAAAGAGATTATGGGATTTAGAGATGGATGACTCAAGGGTAGTCATCTTGTCCATGATCATCTTCATGAAGTATGTTTAGTGTTGAGTACCCAGGAGATTATAAGTTTCATATTGTGGTGGTGGTTGAGAAACATGTTGATAGTTAAAAGATTGGTATGTGGATGCCAATGGTTGGCTAAAAGAGATATATTGGTATGTGGATTCTAATGGTTGGGTAGGGTTGGGTGGTTGGGTAGTGAGAATGTGCCCTTGTGGGTTATGGAGATAACTAAAGGTTTTTTTTTGGGTAGGAGTGGTAGTTGGGTTAATAGCTGATGGAAGGGTGGTGACCTTTGTACTAATAAATGGTAACATGGAGGGTATGGACACCACAATACTTTGAAGCAAAGTAGTGTTTGATGGTTTGGAGGTAATTACAGGGAGATATTTAGTGTTATAGGTAGGCACTCTAATTTTGGAGTGATTGGTAGGTGATATAAAGGAAGTGGTAGTTTGGGTTGGTTGATTTTGAGTGGTAGCCTCAAAGGGATTGTCGGTCAATGATAGGGTTGGGTAATTAAAGGTTGAGTAGTTCTCATGGTAGTGGAGGTACTCCACATGAGGTGGAGAGGCATGGAATAAGGTGGATTTATAGGTGTATTTGAAACCAATATTTAGTAAGACGTAATTCTAAGGTAATGTTTTAAGTCCGTGTGATTATTATTTTAAAAAGTGACAAAATCTATATCTCCTAGGATTATCCAAATAGGACTTTTCAAAGAGTGAGGGGAGTCCATGGGTTTAGAAACATGTTCTATAGATGGAGAGGTGGAAGAGATTGGTTGACTTGAAGGTGGTTTTTATTCCTCAAGGTCCCTTCATTGTTGGTGAGTAAGAAACATATGAGAAAATGGGTAAGGAATGATGCGTTCTCACACCTTAAAACAAATAACAATCAAAAAAAAGATTCAAGGAAAATAATGCATTCACTAAGAGCGCATTAAGTCCTAGGATTACTTTTAATCTTTGTTTTGGCTTATGCCTTATAGAAGTGTGAAGAATAAATTAGCTTGATTAGATCCTAGAAAGCAATCTATGTTTGGTTTTGGGTTGCATTTAGGTGGTCAAAAAAAGTCTATATTAGATCAGGTACAAGGATTGATACTTGGGGCTTGCTCCCCTCACATAAAAATATCATAGCTAGTGTGGGTGCTTAGCCTTTATACCATTTATCTAGAGTTTATATTCAACTATAAATTTGAGTTGTGTATCCCCTCAGTGATTAAATCTAAGTATGATAACTGGGAAAGGGTAAGGTGATTTGCAAGGTGATGAAATCCTAGTCAGGCCTTGTCTCAAGTGTGTTTGATGTTTATTTTAGTGAAATTGGTTTGGTTTGTGTAACATTTGTGCATTATGTTTAATTTTGTGTGCTTAAATTAAACTAGATGAGCTAATTAAATAATCAAGCAAACTATGTATGCAAGTTAATTTTAATCCCAAAAATAATGATTTATTTTAATGAATACAAACTAAATGTAACCTAAGTGCAAGATGATAATTAAAATCCTAATCCTATGATTATTGATTATTTATTTTCTCTTTTATAAATGCAGGATAATAAAATTTAACTCTTTTTGAAAAATGCAATTAAAAGTGCAACTAAAATGCAAAAAATAACACTTAGTGTGTATAGAATGAAACTAAATGAACTTTTCACTAATAAAATTGTTGACCAATTTTGCCCACAGGCAAAATTTCGGTCACCTTCTTCCCTTACTATTCGAAGATAGTCATTTTTAGGTGTAAGTTCGGTTTTGTTCAAAGTTCAAATTTGTCAAAATTGACTACGTCCTAAATTCCTTTGGACTTTTTGCCCAAAGGAATTACTTCAGACAAAAAGTCTAAAGGAATTTGGGCGCAGCTCAAAGCAAAGACAGAGATAGACCCGGGGAATTTCTACGAACTTTTTGTCTACGAGAAAATGTCTACAGACAAAAGTTCATGAAAAATACACAAAGCCCGTGGGAGCCCGAGGGGCAAACTAGAGGACCAAAGGACCCACCGAAGGACCCCAAAGGGCAGATGCCCTTACAGGAGACTCTTGACTTAAATACAAAGGGGAACTAAGCAAAGTCAGGAGGGTGCTAAGACTAAGCAACGCCGTAGAGAGCTAGTGAAGGACCCAAAGACGTTTTGAAAGCCGTCAAGTTTAACAAAGCAGATTAGCTATTGGTTTTCAAACCAATGATGGCCATATGGATGTCAAAGTTAGTGAAACAAAATGGTTGTTTGTCTTCAAATTGAGGGAGAGCTAACCAAGGGGCCAAAATGTAGTGACCCGCTAAGAATTCACCCCCAAGGGCTGAAGGAGCCAGAAGAGAAATTTGAGAAAAGATAAGGAGATGAGCATGGAACGAGCAAGCAGTTAGTCCAAGTGGCACCAATTTGAGAAGTGACTCTCGTAGGTAAAACAGTTCCTATGAATTGATCATTAGGGATGCAAATAGCTAGTAATGCATTCAATTTCTCCATTTTACATTTAATGAGTAGACAAACCATGTATTGACCTTGAAAAGGTAGACTTCAAACAGAAAAAGTGCACAACTCATTAATGTTTTGAGCAACTTGTTCTTTCTAATGAAGGGATGCGATAGGCCACTTGTAAAAAAGGAGCACCAAATAGGCCTCCTTGCTTCTCCTATATATTGAAGACTTGTCATTTTGAGAAAGATCTCTTTTCACTTTTGTAAGGCATAGCCCCTGGAAAAATTTCCACCTGAATCAATAAATGTAGTTTTTTACCTCCATCTTGGATAGATTTTTTGTGTATGTTCTAAGTGTTTGTTTGTGTTCAGTCATTGTCTCTTGATGCTTTCACATGTCCAACACTAAAATACCTATTATCTACAAGGCACCATTTCTACAGCTGATAGGAGAAGAGTAGTATTTGGAGTGCAAAATAGAGGGAGTTACTTATAGTGTTCATTTCACAGCACCTTGGTGAATTTCTATTTTTTGTGTTTCCATGAAAGCCTCTCTGCTAGTTTCTTGCAGCCTGGTCCTTCTACCAAGCCTAAAGTGTATGTATGTATTTGTCTAGTTTCAAGTGTGGATGTGAGAAGGTTGACTTATTTTGGTGCATCACCTCTTTAGAGTGGTCTATTTTTCTGTAATCTCTCTCTCTTTTCATCCTCACCCATTATATCTATATATATGTATGTGTTTGCACTTGCTGGAATGAACATGATGCATCAAAGGGAGCTAGCCCTTATCTAGAGAATCTCCCCTCTAGCTTCACTAGTCCCATAGGCAAGAGGGGAGTTTCCATAGTTGCAAGGAGAAGGTAGGAACTCGGCCTCCTGCCAAGGGTGCAATTTCCTATGTCAATAGTTTTGGCATGCCTAGTGGGACCCAGTTTGACAACTCAATAAGGTTTCAGGATTGATGCTAGTCCTGTCACAACAAATTTAAGATTTCCAGCATCTGGTGACTCCACTAGTAAGAGTTTTAGTTTTCAAATTAAGACTAGTTTCTTAACTTTTTATGTCTAAAGTCACCACAAGGTCTGCTTTAAAAGGGGTTCCTTTCGATTTCGTTGAGTTGCCTTTAAACTTTGTAAAGAGACTAGAATTTGAGAGGACCCATCCTTATCCAACAAGAAATCCTCCTAGACCTATTGTAAGGGACGCAGACAAAGTAGAGCCCCAGTTATAGCCCATCCCAGCAATGGCACTACCTTTTACAGCTTTTTGTGGTCAGAGCCCCTTGAATCTCCCATGCTATGATCCAATTCTAGGAATAGCCCTCAAAAATGTGCCTTCTTTCAATGGAGAGGAGCCCATTATAGTCATTGATCATATTAGGAATATTGCTAACCTCTGTAATATTCACAATGCAATAGAGGAAAATATCGCAATCAGATTGTTAGCATTGTCTCTCAAAGGCAAGGCTTTTGACTGGTATGGGACCTTGCCTATAAATTAAATACATTCTTGGAAAGAATTGGGGACTCAATTGATAGATCATTTTGGGGAAAAGAGTGATGGCCTCTTACTTGCTGAGTAGCTGATGACCATAAAGAGAGCTCTGCATGAGTATATGTAAGATTTTAGCATGCGGTTTCAAAAGACTTGGGATAGAATTCCCATCTTGGTAACACCAACTCCCAGCTATGCTTTCTTATATTATTTAAGAGCTTTAAATAGTGATATTGGTGTGATGATCCAATCCATGGGAGGGCATATACTACCTGTTGCTTATGACATAGCCATAGTAGCTAAAAATTGCTTAGTACAAGTTGGCCAAATAGCCCCTAGACCTCACATGCCACTTTTCCCAAAAATGCTACCTCTAATTCAGACCGTTGCTCCCACATTGGTCCCTCTGCCTAGCATTGAGAAACTAGCTATTGTTTCGTCCAATGAGCTTCACAAGGTTAAAATTCTGTTGCAAATCATCTCAAATGAACTTGTAGCTCTTAAAAGGTAGCAAGCTAAAAGTAACAGGCTGAACTAGGGATATCAACATTAGGGTCAAGCCCCTAGACCCCCTTTTCAAGGCTATAATTAAGGACAAGGTCAACTCACTCAAACTAGGCCATTTCAAAGCTATAATTTAGGCCCCCTTTCATCATCTAAAGTCATGGTGCCAGTCTAGAACAATCTAGTACAGGAGCAGCCAAGTTTTTTGACCATGGGATATGGTCAAGAATAGGCTATTTACATAAATGCGACAATGAATTATTTATAAAATGTAGACAATCAGGTAGCTGCTCATTCCTAGATTTTTGAGGCTCCAACTCAACCCAACACAAGTAGCAATCAAGCCCAGCCTGATTCTACCCTCATGAATCATCTAGAAGGGGAATTTTATTTAGTGAATTATGTGGGCACTATAGATAATCAGGTTGATTGTATTGTAGCCAACACAAGATTCAAGAGAAGAGTAATGGGAGAAGCCCAGGCTACCACCCAAGTGGTAGCAGCACCTTCTCCATCACACTCTAATCTAAAGGCCCAAAATTTCAAATAGTCATTTTCACCTTCAGCCCCTCAGCCTGCAACTTAGGTTGGAATCAGCCCTAAAGAAAGCTTGAAAGGAGGCAGTCCCCAGGTTAATATAGTGGACTAGATGAAGAAGCTACATATGAACATCTCTTTATGGGATTCTCTATCTCTTCCAAGATAGAATGACATATTGAAGAAGGAATTACATGAGCTGGATTGACAACCTATCCCAGCAAGCACTGATAATGTCTTGATGACAAATGGATAGCCTTCCACTTCAATTCAATTAAATAAGGAAGAGAAAATTCCCCCTTTCTATGTATCCTTAGTCATAGGGTATTTCCTGGTACACAACTGCATAATTGATAGTGGGGCTAGCACCTCAGTGATGCCCAAGTGCATAGCTGACAAGATGGGACTGAAGTATGAGGAGATGAACAAAGGAGTCCTACAACTAGATGAGACACCTACAAAAATAGTTGGGATTGTGAAGGGTTTAGGCTTGACATTGCATGCTTGCCCAACCTTCTCAATTCCCCATGATATAGTGGTAGCGGATGTTCCTCCTTATTTCACAATTTGCTTGTCTAGGGACTTCACATCAAAGATAGGTGGTTATCTAGTAGCAAATTGGTCATATCTACTTTTTAGAACCAAGTATGGGACCAAGGTAAAAATTGAGTCTGAGCCACTCTACAAGGACCATCTAGAACCATACTCTCCCAAGGCAGTGAATGTCAGTTACACCATTATCAACCTAAAAGAGTCCCAGATAGACAATCTCTATCCTCTGCTCTTGAAGGAGTTGCAAACCTACTCTTGGATGAGTGGGGAAATGATAACTTCAAACGTGATCCTTACAAGTTCATTAAGGAGGTAGACCTTGGAGTCTACTGTATGCATGAAGAGGGTGCCTTCATACCAAATATAATGAAGGTAAGCCAAGAGGCCCCTGGTCTATGGCAGCTGTACTTTGATGGTTCCAAAAGTAGGTTGGGTGCCGGTGGTGGGGTGATGTTAGTCTCCCCTTCAAAAGATAGGTATTTTTTAGCTTTATGTTTCCATTTCTCTTACACACGCAATGTTGCAGAATATGAGTCTCTTATCCATGGCCTTAAATGGGCAAGAAAAAGAGGGATTAAGGAGTTGTAAGTTTTGGGAGATAGTGAACTGATTGTAAATCAGGTGAGAGGCCTAAATTTGACCAAGAATTCCTTGATAAAATCTTACAAACATAGGGCCCAGAACTTGGTTTAAGATTATCTCGCTTTAAATATCGCTTCTATTCCCAAAGAGCAGAACAAACAAGCAGATAGGTTGGTAGTAATTGGCGCTCAATTCAATGTTTCCAAGGAAATAAGTCAAGACTATGGTTTACGCCACTTGAAAGTGGTGGTTCAGCCCTCTATCCCAAACAAAATTGCAAATTGGCAAGTTTTCAAAAGTGACCAGCAAATAGCTTTCTTCTTATAGGAGGAAGCTGAGTTCGCAACATAGAATTAGGCAAAATTGTAGTAGTAATATGGCAATCAGATTGTTCAGTTGAAGAACAATAAGCTCCCTAAAGGTTTGGTCACACTTGAGAGCATCTTCAATGGAGATGACCAATTGAGAAATGACAAGGCATGCATCATAACCAAAGAGGAAAAATATGAAAGGGTTGAGATCTTTAAGGACAAGCTACTTGCACTTGGAAAAGTCTGCATGATTCAACAAAGGTGAGCTTTCATTTTTTGTGTCATGAATTTGTAAATGTTTTTGCATGAGGTTACAGTGACTTAAAGGGCTTTAACCCAAGGCTCACCCAACACACCATCAAATTAGAAGGTGTCAGGACAGTCATGTAGAAGTAGAGACCTGCCAATTTGAAAATTAAGCCCCTCATGTAGAGGGAACTAGCCAAATTGATTGAGTCCAAAATTATATTTCTAATCAAACATTCCTCCTGGCTAGCCAGCCTTGTTCCTATTAGAAAGAAGAATGGGGAGATCAGGCTATGTGTCAACTTTAGAGACCTTAATAAAGTATATTTAAAGGATCATTATCCCCTTCTAAGCATGGAGTGGATCCTTCAGAAGGTAACATGCAGTGAGCATTTCTCCCTCTTGGATGGTTATCTAGGGTATAATCAGATTTTGGTGTAAGGCTGTGACTAGCACAAAATGGCCTTCACCACTAAATGGGGAACGTTTGCCTACAAGAAGATGTAATTTGGGCTATCTAATGCTAGTGCTACCTTTCAATGAGCCATGGACATGGCTTTTGGAGGCTTGATAAACAACAATGTGCTAGTATACCTTGATGATGTGATGGTGTTCTCCAAGGAAGCAAGCTAACACTTAGAACACCTCAGGCAGATTTTTGAAAGGTGTAAGGAGTTCGACATCTCTCTTAATCCATAGAAGTGCATGTTTATTGTTCATGAGGAGAAGCTCCTTGGCCACATCATGTCTAAGGAAGGCTTATCCATTGACCCTGAGAGAGTTCATTCTATCTTGGAGATGTCCCTACTAAAGCACAAGAAGGGCCTGTAGAGCTTCTTTGGTAGGATAAATTTCATTTGGAGATTCATTCTAAATTTCATAGAGATAGTCAAGCCACTAATCCCTATCCTGAGGAAGGGTGAAGAGTTCAAGTGGACAACACAAAGAAAGGACAGCTTTGAAGCCATCAAGTAGGCCATAACCCAGGCTCCTACTTTGATCAGCCCCAACTTTAACAAAGACTTCAACCTCTACACTTTTAGCAATGAAGAGGTGATCTCTGCCATGCTTACCCAAGCAAATGGTGATGACCTCGAACAACCAATGGCTTTTTTTAGCCAATGGTTAGAGGATTTTGAAGTCAAATACATGTATGTAGAGAAGCAAGTCTTGGTAGTAGTGCAGAGCCTAAAGAAATTTAGGTATATGTTTTCTAATAGTAGGATTCACCTCATGGTCCCACATCCTGGTTTCAAGGATTTCTTGACCAATCGAGACCTAAATGAGAAGAGAGTAGGGTGGATCACCAAAGTGATGGAGTATGATGTAGACATCAAGATCACTAAGCTGGTGAGGGGAAGAGGCTTGTGCAAATAGCTTACTACAAACTTCAAGCAAAAAAGGGAAGATAGCTTGCTAATTCATTATACAGCCATTGTAGAGGAACCAGATATCATAAAGGATTAGATGTTAGACTTGAGGCATTTCCTTATCACTGGTGAGTGCCCATAGGGTCTTGATAGGACTGGCAGAAGGTATTTCAAACTCCAGTCTCTCCCTTATGTCTTGGTTGATGAAGTATTGTTTAGGAAGGATCTCTCTGGGGTTCTTCTAAGATGCATTGACCCAAACCAGGCTGATAAGGTACTGTCTGAGTTCCATGATGGGCCAGCAGGTGGTCATTTTGCTCCTAGAGCTACTACAACAAGGATAATGAGAGCTAGCTATTTTTGGCCTACTCTTTTCAAGGACACCCATGCCTAGGTAAGAAAGTGCTAGAAGTGTGCACTTTTTGATGGAAAGCAATGGTTGGATGTCATGCCTCTATAGCCTATTTAGGTGGAGCAACCATTCATGCAGTGGGGCATGGATTTCATAGGGATGATCAATCCTCCTTCCAGTGCTAGACACAAGTGGGTCTTGACTACCACAGACTATTTTACAAGGTGGGTGGAGGCTATTGCTCTAAAAGAAGTGAATGAAAGTGCAGTCCTAGAGTTTTATGAGGACCTGGTAACAAGATTTGGGGTCTTGGCCACCATAATCTTAGATAACACCTTGGCTTTTATGGGAACCAAGACAAGTGAATGGGCACTAAGGTATGGTATATACCTTAGCACTTCATCCAATTATTACCCACAAGGGAATGGGCTAGCTGAGTCCAACAAAAATTTGATCAAAATCATAAAGAGGACCATGGAAGAAAATCAGAGGACTTGGCATGCCAAGCTAAAGATGGCTATGTGGGCTGATCGAATCACTCTGAAGAGAGCAATTGGAAATTCTCCATATACACTCATATATGGAAGGGAAGCTAGGCTTCCCATCTCACTTGAATTACCAGCATTCGACTTCACTCGCTAGCTACAGTTAGAAGAAGGAAGTATCATGGAAGTCAGCTGTGTGAACTAATGGAATGCTAAGAGACAAGGGACCGGGCTATGGCCTCTATGACCAGTCACCAACAGCAAGTGAAGAGACACTTCGACAAGAAATCTTTGTCAAAATATTTCTCTGAAGGAGACATTGTCTTGAAATGGGATGAAGATTGAGCTAAGCCTGGAAAGCATACAAAATTTGATTCCCTATGGAGTGGTCCTTACATAATTACTCAGTGCAAGTAGCATAATGCATTTCAACTCTCCATGTTGGATGGTGAAGAACTGCGTATCCCAGTTAATGGGATACATTTGAATCATTGCCATTGAGTCTCCTTTCATTTGTATATATTTTCCCTTGTGTTCTTTCCTATTTTCCCTAAGTGTTATTGCACAAGAAGTAGTTTTCTTAGTCTTGTGTGTGTTTTCATTTCTTTAGAGGTAGATCTACGTGACTAGTTCTAAGATTTATCAGAGTTATTGTTGGTTTTCCAAGTTGTAATCTAACTCTGTGCCCAATGGTTTTTTCAAGGCAATTGGTTTTTAAGCATAACAAGCATGCTTCCCCTATAAGTCACCAATCTGTTGACCAATTTTTCCCACAGGCAAAATTTCGGTCACCTTCTTCCCTTGCTATTCGAAGACAGTCATTTTCAAGTGTAAGTTTAATTTTGTTCAAATTTCAAAGTTCAAAGTTCAAATTTGTCAAAATTGACTAAGTCCTGAATTCCTTCAAACTTTTTGCCTGAAGGAATTCCTTCAGACAAAAAGTTTGAAGGAATTCAGGCGCAGCTCAAAGAAAAGACAAAGATAGACCCAGGGAATTTCCATGGACTTTTTGTTCACAAGAAATGTTTGTGGACAAAAGTCTGTGAAAAATACACAAAGCCTACGGGAGCCTGGGGGGAAATCCATAGGACCAAAGGACCTGTCGTAGGACTCCAAAGGGCAAATGCCCTTGTGGGGGACTCTTGACCCAAATACAAAGGGGCACTAAGCAAATTCAGGAGGGTGTTAAGACTAAGCAAAGCTGGAGAGAGCCAGCAAAGGACCCAAAGATGTTCCAAAAGCTGTCAAGTTCAACAAAGTAGATTAGCTATTGGTTTTCAAACCAATGATGACCATATGGACGTCAAAGTTAGTGAAACAAAATGGCTATTTGTCTTCAAACTGAGGGAGAGCTAACCAAGGGGCTAGAATGTAGTGACCTACAAAGAATTCACCCCTGAGGGTTGAAGGAGCCAGAAGAGACAAAATTGAGAAAAGATAAGGAGACGAGCATGGAATGAGCAAGCAATTAGTCCAAGTGGCACCAATTTGAGAAGTGACTCTGGCAGGTGAAATAGTTACTGTGAATTGATCATTGGGGATGAAAATATCAATTAATGCAAATGGTTTCTCCATTTTACATTTAATGAGTAGACAAACCGTGTATTGACCTTGATAAAGGCAAACTTCAAATAGACAAAGCGCACAACTCATTAATGTTTTGAGCAACTTGTTCTTCCCAATGAAGGGACATGATAGGAAACTTGTAAAAAAGGAGCACCAAATGGGCCTCCCTACTTCTTCTATATATTGAAGACTTGTCATTTTAAGAAAGATATTTTTTCACTTTTGTAAGGCATAGCCCCTAGCAAAATTTCCACCTGAATCAATAAACGTAGTTTTTTACCTCCATCTTGGATAGATTTTTTGTGTATGTTCTGAGTGTTTGTTTATGTTTAGTCATTATCTCTTGATGCTTTCACAAGTCCAACACTAGCATACCTATTGTCTACAAGGTGCCATCTCTACAGCTGATAGGAGAAGAGCAGCATTTGGAGTGCAAAACAGAGGGAGTTACTTACAGTGTGCATTTCATAGCACCTTAGTGAATTTCTATTTTATGTGTTTCCATGAAAGCCTCTCTACCAATTTCTTGCAGCATGGTCCTTCTGCCAAGCCTAAAGTGTATGTATGTATTTGTTTGTTTTCAAGTGTGGATGTGAGAAGGTTGACTTATTTTGGTGCATCACCTCTTTAGAGTAGTTTGTTTTCATGCAATCTCTCTCTCTTTTCATCCCCCCCCATTATATCTATATATATGTTTGTGTTTGCACTTTCTAGAATGAACATGATGCATCAAAGGGAGCTGGCCCTAATCTAGATACTCTCCCCTCTAGCTTCGCCAGTCCCACAGGTGAGAGGGGAGTTTCCATAGTTGCGAGGAGAAGGTAGGAGCTCAGCCTCTTGCCAAGGGTGCAATTTCCTATGTCAACAAAAACTAAATGAAATTTTCAATAATGCAACTCTAAATTTCCTAAAACAACTAATAAATTAAATAAAACTCAATGGTCCCACTAGGTGTGCCAAAATGTTTATATCTATTTCTTTGTTTTTTCCTAGTTTTGAAAAGAAAGAAACTAGTTAAGAGAGTGTGTAGAAAAACCTATTAAGAGATGCATGTGTTGAATTACAAAATTTTTGAGATATCATATTTGTCTTGGTATTATTACCTAAAATAATAAATCACTACCACACACTTTTTTTTTATACAAGTAGATGGGTGGATTGCCTAGCATGAGCTAGATCCCAGAAGTGAAAGCTTCCTAGGAGGCTATCAATCCACCCACTTTAAACATTTGAGTACGTGAATAAAAAATAAAGGTTTTACATAAGATAATATAAAACTAAAATTAAATACAATAATATGATATAAAATAACCAATTTTAGCACAATAAATTTAAATACTTTACTTAGAAGATGACAAAGCTAAATCAACTAGGGCTGACAATTAGTCAAGGCAAAATGGTGATTTTTGGTTTGGTAACTTGATGATAAAGGTAAAAATAATTGTTTAGTTGGTTTTGGTAAATGATTAAGGCTGAAAATATACAAATATATGAATGTTTAAATAGGTCAAATGAGTATAGATGGCAAAAGGGTAAAAATGGGTAAAGATGGCAAAGAGTAAAAAGGGGTAAATGGGACAAATAGGTGAATGGGGTAAAAGAGGTAAATGGAATAGGAATATAAAAGGGGTAAAATGGGACAAATGATATGAAAATAAATGGTTCAAGGCTTCAAGAGTATGGAGGCCAAGAAAATGAAATGCCAAAGGGAAATAAAGGAATGAAATGCAAGAACAAAAGCTAATATTACCTTCCCTTCATGAAGATGATTGTTTATGATGTTGGTGAAGCTTTGTGATGATTTTAGAAGAGTTTCATCACTTCATGATCTTATATATAAGATTATGACCTCATTAATAATTTTATTATTCTCCCAAACCTACAATAAAAGGCTCCAACCAAAACTAACTTAACTTTTGGTGAAGGAGAGGGGGTATTTATAGAATTTGTTGTGAAGAATCATGCCAAAAGAGGGAATACTAGAAGTATGGCATCATTTTTCAAGTGGGATCATAAATTAAAAATGGGATAAGGATGGCATGATTCCCACCTTTTACATTTGTCTCCCACCTTGCGCATGAGTCCAATTTGAAGTGAGAATTATGCACATGGGCTCAAATGAGGCCAACAGACTTTTCACCAAGCAAATTTGTCTTTTGGCAATATGACCCATGAATTTTGGCACCATTCTCTATATGGGTACATGATTGGTCATTGAATACAAGGGGGTGATATTTCTACTTATCCAATAGGTCTCCCACTTGGTTGGTTTGTCTCCCAACTTACTAAAGAGTCCAAAATTGAGAGGAAATCATGCACATGGGCTCATATGCGTCCAAAATACCTTTCACCACTTACTTTTGTATTTTGGCTAAGTTCCCCATGAATTTTGGCATCATCCTCCATGCATGAGGATAAAAACACATGTTTAATGATGGGCTCATAGGAAAAAATGTGCCATATTCCAAATTAGGGGCCCTTTGGTGCTTTATGACATCATGAGGTACCTTGAAGGTGGGTCCCATGTGGGATATGATGTCCCACCTCAAGCCACCTCACTTCTAAGCCATGTCACTTATCATATCACCTTCCATGTCACTTTCCATGTTACATTCCATGTCACATGCCATGTCATCATGAATAGAGATAGTGGGTCCTACAGTGAATAGTGATAGTGAATAGTAATTTTGAATAGTGCTTTCAAATAGTACTATGTGAATAGGAGAATAGTGATTTGGTTAGGTTAAGAGGGGTTGGTTAAGGGTTAAGAAAGTTTTAGGGGGGATTTAGGGAGTCTAAGGCATTTAATCATCGAAAACTATAAGTGTGAATTTTTTTAGTGTCTACAACTAGTTCTCCTACACTCATAAATCTAGATTTCTCAAAAGACTTCATCTTTTACACCAATGCTAACATGGACACCATTTCAAGTATTCTTATGCAATAGAATAATAAGGCCTTGGATAAGGCAATATCCCTATTCAATCAAGGCTTAGAGGAGTATGAGACAAGGTATTTTTTTATTTAAATCATGTCCTTTCAGTAATTAAGTCTCTTAAGAAGTTTAGATACTTGTTATCTAACAATATGATACACCTAAGGTTGCCCATCCAAGTATCCAGGAGTTCTACTTAAACAAGGATATAAATGAGAAGAGAGCTGGTTGGATACTGAGAGTAATGGAGTATGATGTGAAAATAAAATTCATAAAATTAATTAGATTTAAAGGACTTTGTGAGCATCTATCCCAAGACTTGCAAGACACTAAAGAGGTAACTTTAGTGCTGAATGATGAGGAATTTATAGCTAATTCTACCTCACCTTATATATGGTTTCATGAATTGGTAAGATATCTTAAATATGGTTATTATCCTTCTCACTTATGTGATTAAAAAGCAAGATATTTTAGATTGTAATCTATTTTATTTCTTTTTGTTGATGGTTTTCTTTTCAATAAAGACATCAATGGTATGGTGTTAAGGTGTATAGAGCCAAGCCAGACACAAAGGTTGATTAAAGAGTTCCATGATGGACATGGTGGATGAAATTTATTAACAAGGACTACAACCTTTTATATCATGAGATGTGGGTACTATTAGCCAAGTATATTTTGTGATTGTCATGCATGGGTTAGGAAATGCAAGCAGTGTGCTATGTTTGTAGGAAAAATGAAACTTGCAACTTTACCTCTCCAACCAATTGTGATGGACCAAAATTTTATCCAATTGGGATTGGAATTTATTATCCTCATTAACCCTCTTTCAATCTCAGGTCATAATTAGATTGTTACTATCATAGATTACTTCACAAGATGGATAGAGGCAGTAGCATTAAAAGAAGCAAACAAATCTAATGCACTAGATTTTTATTAAGGTTTGCTTACTAGATTTGGGGTTCATATAACCATCATTTCAAATAATTTCATGGATTTTGTGGGATATAGGATCAGCCAATGGGATATTTAACATGGTGTTTACCTCAGCACCTCATCAAACTACTATCCACAAGACAATGGCCTTGATGAGTCCACCGATAAGAACTTGTTAAAAATCATAAAAGGGAATATTGATGATAATCAAAGGTCATGGCATTTAAATTTGGAGTTATCTCTATGGATTTATAGAATCACATACAAAAGATCAATAGCCAACTCTCCATACAAGCTGGTATATGGTAAAGATGCAAAGTTACCCATTTCTCTTGAGTTTCCAACTTTAGAACTAATGCACCAACTTGATTTATTATATAATGAACTAATGGAGATCAAGTATGTTGAGCTTATGTATCTAGAATAGATTATAAATCAGTCCATGCTAGTCATGGAAATTCACCAAGCACAAGTGAAGAGAGACTTTGATAAAGGAGATTCATCATAGATTTTTAAATAAGGAGATTTAGTTATCAAGTGGGATGAGGGCAAAGCTAAACTAGGAAGTCATACCAAGTTTTACTCCCTTTAGAGTGGCCCATACATAATCTCTTGTTGTAAATCTCATGATGCGTTCCAACTTGCAAAGATGGATGGTGAGGAGCTTCCAATCCTAGTTAATAGGATACCTTTGAAACACTACTATCAAGAGTTAAGTTATTTATACATATTTATTTTTTTTTGTTTTCCTCCAATTGTTTTCCTAGAACATTAGTTTGTTTATGTTTTATCTCAAATAAGTGCTTTATTTTCACATTTGCTTTGTTAGTTAGTTTCCCATGTTTTGTGTGTTTCCTTCCTTGTTTTGGAGGAGAAATTGGTCTTATTTCAAGTCAAAAGAGGCTCATAATCATGAATCATATTTTTTAATATTATTTTTAAATGTAATTTCAGTGTTTATGATATTTAAATAGATGTCAATGGTCTGGTTCTCAAGCATAACATACATGCTTCCTAGTTGAGTCACCAAAATATTGATAATTTTAACCTCAAAGGTCAAATTGTCACCCTTACCACTATAAAATTTTATTTTCAAGATATGATATACTTATTCAAGCATTAAAATATCCAATGGATACATTTTTCATCATGTTCATTAGACTTCTCAAGTGATTCTAGTAGTTTTAAATCCAAAAAGGCCTATTTTGAGGCCATCCATATAATTCTCAAGGTAAAATTGAACATTAGGAATCTTAAAGACCTTATTTTCCATTAAAAGGTCAAAAAAGTGATTTAGATGAGATTTTATGTCTTAAAATGAAGAAAAATATTTTATCTCCTATATCAACCTCTTGGCAGCTCTAGATGGGTAGTTTTCAAATGCTTGATACAAAAAAAGGAAATAAAGTTAGGAGATAAACCATTGTACATTGTTAGGGGTCTAAGTAAGCTTCAAATAAGTGGCATTGGTTCATGGATTTGTGGCCTTTTCTTTATTGACAATCACTAAGAGTGATAGCAGGTCACTATAGTCTATCCATTCGAGAGGGGGTTGTTCTTGCACCTATTTATCTAGTTTATAATTCAATAGGATAATAAATATTTTTAATATGTTTTTTACATGTATTGGATCTCCCTTTCACTCTAATTTTAGTGTCCAACCCATCTCCATGAGGGGATTTCACTTGAAATAAAAATACCTTGGTGTATAGTTTGTTTCAATGATTTCTATTGTATGTCTCTATTTTTTATTCATGGTGGTCATTATAAGAGGTTTTATAATACTTAATATATCATGTAAACTCCTTCACTTTCATGGATCTCATGTGTTTTGGTATGAGATGTTTTTTTGTCCTTATTCTTCAAGTATGCTTGCTCTTTGAGAAATTATTAGTGTTTGAACAAGTCTATTAGAGTTTGATTTATAATTTAAGATAAATCACCAGTAATACATCATGGCATTGATTTTTGGTATGAAATTTCACCATTTTAAGTGAAGATAATTCAAGATAAGGACCAATATGCACACTTTCCAATGGGATCACATGTGTCTCTCTTCAACATATTTGTATGGACAATGGAAATAGTTTGAAGATGTCTAGAACTCTAAGAGGGACTTGACACACTTCTTAATGAATTCATATTCCTTTCATTTCCTTAATAATATCATTCAAATCTCTCAATTTGGATAGATACTTCATTCTTAATGCACAAGATCTTAAGAAAAAACATTATGGGCTACAGTTCATACATCTAAAGGATAGGTGTGTATGATTTAATGATGTTGGTAATAAGTTCCCATGACTATGAGAGATAAAACAAGTGATATAAGCTTCTTTAGTCAAAGGTGGGAATTATAGATAGTCAAAGAGTAAGAGAGATGTTTGACAAGGTACACACAATCAAATAAGCTCCTACAGGTAGAAGTGCAAGGATGATGCAAGTTTTTCTAGGTGTGAGAGATGTTATGGTGTGAAATTAAAATATTTTAGAATGCTTGAAATAGTAATACTCTCATCATGTTTAGACACAAGTATCATTATTTATCAATGCAGTTTGGAAACACCAAAGAAGTAAGATTCTTGTGAAATGGTTACCTATAGCCAAGTTAGAATAGAAAGCATGTTGACTTGGAGTGAAAAGGTTTTGTGTTATCCATGGTGGTTATCTTAATGAAATTAAATGTCACCAGGAAAATATTACATAAACCAAACAAAAGAACCAATTAAACCTAGTGAAAACTAGTTATGAAGAGCAAGTTTAGAGGATAAGCAACTTTGGAGTTTCTCTTATTATTAAAAACTAAAGTAGATTTGTGAAGATTAAGGTAACTTATGTTTCCTTGTATCTTCTAATCCTAATAAAACTTATGAAAAAACCCACGTTCCTTTAATAAATATGGATTTATAAGGATTATCAAAGATTATTGACCCATTATGCATCATGGAATCAACTTCTCAACATTGTCATCAGTCTATCCAGGTGTCAGATGATCACCTACAATAAACACTCACAAGATTATCACAATGTGGTATAGGATTATATTTAAGATCAAAAAGTATGTGAGAAATAATTTTAAGTTATTCTGAACAAGGTCCATGTTTTAATGGACATCATGAACCCTTCTTCAAGGCATACACCTTGTATACCATACTTGGATTGTGTTAGTTTGTGTAGTAAGGTCTACAAGCTTTTTAAGAGCTGATTATTAAATGAAGATCAAGGTTTTCACTTTAAGTGAATATAGATAATGTAAATTGTAAAATTATGTGAGAAATACTTATAGGTTGAGTCATTATCAACCTATTACACATTTCCATCAAATCACTATCTCATACTCTCTTAAATACATACCTATAGCTACCTTTTTGTGATTCCAACATGGTACTAAAGGTAAATTTGAACTAGTATTGAATTTAAGCACTTAAAAGTTGAATAATGTTAGAAAAGTTATATAAAATCATTAAATTAATTAAAACCTCCTAAGAGGATGCCATACATTCAAGCAATAGTCCTAGGAGCTCAAATGCACACCTACAACCATCCTTGACTAGCTCACTTAGAGGGAAGTGATTAGAATAATGGATCAAGGTAATTGGTGGATGGAGTAGAGTTTATTAAAACCATATAAAGATAATGGTGACTTATAAATGTTCAAGACACATATATAGATGAAATTAACCTCTCACTCATCCAATAATGAAGACTAACACCTATAGCCACCTCTTGAGAAGGTTGGATTTCATAATGGTGTTCATAAAGTAAAGGGTTTAAGTCATTACAAGAGGATTAAAACTATGAAAACATGACAATAATATTATATAGTAATGTTTCCTAAGAAAGTAAGGACATCTTGAATCTAAAAAAATGAAGACTAACTTCATATAGTGGGTCCTAAGCAAGAAAGTCTAATTTACTCTCAAGTAAACCTGGTTAGTCTTAGAATGGGGGAAATAGGTCAAGAATTTCAAGAAAAAGGTGTTTTCACAAGGGAATACGATGTTTATAATTTATATATGGATTTTAAATTGTAGATATATGAAAATATCACACTGATAACCCTCTGATTGTGTATATGGTCTTCTAAGCTCATGACCACCTATAGTTATATATAGAGGTTGTAGGAGCTTGACTATAGAACGTTATAGGATAGAACCAAATGGTTAATCCAATTAAAAATTATGAATTAAAATAATATTAAAGTTAAATAAAAACTCAAAAGGTTTTTATAATGCTCAAGGGGTTCATAACAATGCTCAACTAGAGATCTTCACCTACAACTATGTCCTTAGAGGTTTAAGCTAAAAGTGTGATGAGCTAGAAGGAAGAGGACTTATTTGGTGTTTATATTTGATATAAATATAATAATTAAAATTTTATAATTAATAATTAACTCTCAACAACACTTTTATCATCTACTAAGGCCCTCATTATGTAAATCTTCACATACGGCCAATGTTTAAAAGGTGTGAGCTAGAAGGAAGAGATGGGAAGGTATAACACTTTGATAGCTTATAGAGGATGTGAATAAACTTGGAAGGATATGAATTATGTTTTTATGATTCCACATGACTTATCAAAGATTAATTTTGACTCTCAGACCCAAACACAAGAGTGAAAAAACAACTCAATCATAGACCTATTGAAAACCTAGGTAGCCAACTATCTAGTTTTAGGAATTTTGAATTTTTAGGCCTCTATAGGCATGATCTAGCTGTGAAATTTGGTTTAGTTTGTAATTATTAATGGATTTAAATTTCCATTATCTTTGAAAGGTTATATCAATTTGGACATATCCACTATTTTGTCTCAGACCTAGTCCACTCCATTTACAGGATTTATTTAAGAGACCTAGAGATTCACTTAAGCTCAAGAACACAAATTTAGCATTCCATACCTAATGAATTGATTTTATGGAATTTATAAATAATTTTAATGATATAAATACACTATAAATTTTAAAAATACTTCAATTCTTAGTTAAAATACCCTTGAGGTCTTGTAAAGTGAACGCAGTCTTAAAACCCAAGCACCTTGACTAGTGTACCAAATGCATATAGAGGAATATTTAGAACTTTAATATAATATATAACCATGTATGGGATTTATTTTAAGGTTTATAAGCTTCTCATATTGGTTTTAATGACTTATGAGGCCCATAAATTATTTTTGACACCTCTCACACTTAAGCACACTAAGACAACCACTTGAGGAGTAAATTCAGATGCTCATACCATCTCTCAAGATTTGTATGGGTATTTTATAATTTTTTTAAATTTTATGGGGTATAATAATATTTTATTTAAATTTTAAAGAGGTTGGTTGGATGTCCTAGTTTTATGAATAATTTTTAAGACTTTATAAAGTCGTAAACCCTCCTAAAACCCTAGTTGCGACTAGCTTCCAGAGATTGACCTTATAAAAACATAAAATACAAAATATTGGACCTAAAAACTACCATAATTTGTTTTATACTATATTTATTATATTTCACATTTAATTTGGTTATACCTTCACTTTTATGGATTTTTACAAAACTATACTTTTTCAAGATTTTTAGCCTAAAAAAAGGTTTTAGAGATCATGAGTTTATGCCAATAAATGGGAGAGGTGGTTCAAGACTTATTTTACCTATCAAATCTCAAAAAATTATAAAAAATTTATCATAAGTTCCCAAACCATTCAAATATTTTAAGCCAATCTGAAAATGCTTCAAAAGGGAAAGCTTGTCAATGGCCATTTCAAGGTTCTCATACTTCCAAAATGTTCCAAATCACCAAATTTGACATGGATCATTTTTATATCATATGTAAAGTTAATAAATTGTTTTTTGGTATTTTCACCAATGTGGGGTGTCTCATGAGAAATATTTTCACTTTCTACATCTAGGAAGACTAATTAGGCCTAATTTGAGTAAAAGATGTGCTAGAAAAGACACTTGCACTCAGAGTTAGGACACGAATTTTTTTTTGTAGATGTAAGGGGATAAATGGTATGTATATGTTTTTGTGTGTGTGTGTGTGTGTGTGTGTGTGTGTGTGTGTGTGTGTGTGTGTGTGTGTGTGTGTGTGTGTGTGTGTGTGTGTGTGTGTGTGTGTGTGTGTGTGTGTGTGTGCGTGTGTGTGTGTATATATATTCTAATTTTATCATTTTAATCTCCATATTTTCCCAGACAAGGAGCTTTTCTAAAAAAAAGGATACAAGGAATTGTGAAGGAGTTCATGGTTTTAGTGCAAATTTCAGTATTTTTAGTGTTTTATGTCTTCAAAGGCATTTTTATAGGTTTAATATTATATTTAAATATCATCCATAAAATATATTTTTATAAATGAATATAAACTTTACCTTGTCCTTTGACGCCCTATTGGAAATGAGCTTTTTAAGGAGCCTAGAGACTAAAAAATTGTATAAATGCTTCATATAAGATTTGAAAAGGCTAATATACATTATCCTCACAAAATATGAATATATAAAAATTCTTATTTGATTTGAGTAATTTTTCAAAGGTGGAAAAACTCTTGAAGACTCCAAAAATGCCTTCTCTCCTTCTAATGCCTAGGCTTGTTGAAGGAGTCAAACTTGCACTTGAAGGTTATAACAGCCCATGGATCATAAAATGACATCATAAATTTCCTATAATAATGTTTCAATTAATATTAAATGAGGAATTAAATCCCTATTTTCAATTAGGAAGACCAATTCTTCAATAAAGACACATGTCCTCATATCTAGGGGCTATAGCAAGGATCTAGTCACTATCCAAGTGGTCAAGGCTTGACCAATCATTATGAAAAATTTAAAAAGTCCTAAAAAAGATTTAAAATATATATTCCATGCCACCCTAAGTAATATTAATGTTTTAAAGCTTTGAATAAGTGTTATATAGCACTTAAGGAGGAAGAAGACCAAGATTGAAGACCCCAATTTTGGGGTTGCTTTATCTCTGACCATTTGTTTTTTATATTTGAATTAATTTTATAAAATATAATTCATAACTCTTTGATTTTGGTTATGCTAAAAGTCTGCCAAAATTTTTACTCACCTTTTGAGAGAAATAAGAAGTTTTTGTTCCTCCATTTTTAGGTTTTTTGAGTTAAGTGTATATGTTTGCCATTGATATAACCTAGTGAAGCATTTGTTATCCTATGCTATTTTATATTTATTTTACCTTAATAAAATATATTTTATGTTATATAGGTCATATTAAGTGTCTATATTAGCTTTAGTTTAATCAGTGGATGTGAGTTCAGGTCTTTTGTATTCTTTCCTTGCATAAATTGAGTTTGTCAAGTCTTTCTGAAACACTTTTGTATAAGCCATTCTTGAGTGTAGATAAAATGTGAAAGTCTCTTCCTTTCATAAGAGTGTTAATTTTAAGCATAATTGGTCATAAAAAAATGGTTCATCACCTTCATTTCCAATTTTCCTTTCAATACCATTAAAAATAGTGTCTTTTTTCAACCTTTCCATTGTCAAAATTAGTAGATAGTAGGTTAAAGAGTAATTTTTAGTGAGAGTACCAAGGGAACTAAATATCTATGGATATTATCTCCCTTATAAATTCACCCATACTTAAGAGATATTCCATGTTCTAAAAGGAGTTAGAAACAATGCACTTTTTCCCAAGGGCACACTCCTATTTGACAACATGTAGTGCATGGGTGTAATAAGAAGTAATAAATCCATGTTCATATAATTAATCCACTTAAAAAAGGAATATAATATGAGTTTTTATCAAAAGAAAATCCAATTTATGAGTGTGAATTTGATCCAGAATTAGAGTGTAACCCACAAAGGAGTAGTAAAGGTAAGTAAAAAGAAACACAGGTAACACACACACACACACACACACACACACACACACACACACACACACACACACACACACATCTAATAAGACAAAAGTGCTCAGGGAGGAAGCATTAATGTTTTTATTTATATTCTCCTAAATTTGAATAAAATTCACCCATTCATATAATATTAGCATATAAAAAAATCCCATCATTGAATATATTTTTTAAAAACGTAAATTTAGTTACACTATTATCTAAATGCATACTCATCTCTATTTTTTATCTTTATGCAAAGACCAATTTTTACTTATTTAAAGAAACACTAGTTTTTCAAGTATGTGGCACCTATGAAAATTTAGTGTCTTTAGAAGAGGTCTACAATTGAAGGAATTTGTAGTGATACATTTCTAGAATGATGAATCATGGAGGTTATAGTTGCATAATAGGACTTCAATCATTATTTACGATTAAAATAATATTTTAATAAATGGTTATATATTCTTAGAGTTAAAGTATTATAAATTTTATATTTATGTTTTAGGTTGAATTTTTTAAATCATTCAATCTAGATTTATTAAACAATCTTAAATATTAGTAATGTTTTATATAGTGTTAGTTTTATTTTGTATAGTTGTGTTCAATTTAAATATTTAGTTTATAGTTAGGCATTTTAGTGCATCATAAGGTTAAGTTTTCTTTTTAGTAATTATATTCAATAAAGGGTAAAAAATTTAGAAAATTAAATATAAAAAATCCTTTATTCTACTTACAACCTGAAATAATTGAATATATCCCAATCCATTAAGTGTATAGGGATAAGGTTTAGCCACATTGTGTATTTTAGAGTACTAAAATTTATCCTAGAAGGATTTCATTCCTATTTTTTTTTGTGTATTTAATTTTTTTAGTGCCATTTTAGATTAGTTTTCAATAAAAAATTGCATGAAGTAATAGTATTAATTTCATATCTCTTAATTGGGATGTATTTTTAAGAAAACAAATTTGGCATGCCTTGTAAAATTATACTTTAATCATTGTGGTATAATTTGTTTCATAAAACCATATGGTTTGGATAAAATAATTGTTTTCATAAATATAATTAGCTATAAATATTTATTCTAAACATGGGTGTATTTTTTTTTTGTAACCAACATGTATACATGTTCTTATTATTTTGGGGGGAATTTATGGAAAAGCAAATGTAACACTGAAACCATGACACATCATGAAGAAAATTTTGGCCTATGAGTCCATTAGGTTCAATCTTGTTGAGTGATCCAAATCCACTGGAGGTCATAGGAAATGAAGGAAGGAGGCCCAATGGAATATTTAGTTCTTTACTAAATCAAAGGTTATAGTCCATTATAGTGGAAAAAAATATTTTGTTCAAAATAACATATAGCTAAATATTTGATAGTCATCAATTGAAGTGATAACATACTCTAGATATAAATGATTTAGAAGACTTATATTTGTTCAGTGAGGCCTATGAAATTAGATTATTATAATAGAAAATAACTCAATTCACATGCCACACTTATATTAGGTAACATGTGTGTCCTTACTCACTTCTTGCAAAGGTCAATAAAACTCAACCAATTTATTTTTCTATGAAGTGCATGTGTCTATTAACAATTCTAAATATTGTGTTTATTCCTATCCATTTTTGAATGATCTTGGATAAGTGAGTGTATCCATATCCCTAATCAGATTTGTACACCTTATTTTATTATATAATGTTCCCATCCAACATTTTTTTATCTTGAACTGGTGTGTGTCCCAATTCTTATGTAGTTCATTGCCTTCTTTATGTATATGTTAAAGGGGAAAATGTTGGATATTTAATTATTATGACCTAGTTTTGTATTATTATTAGTTAATAGAATGGTTATCACTAAAGGATTTTGATGATTTTGAGAACAATGATAGATTAGAATAGCATTTTATTTATAATTGGGATTATATTTTTAGGTATTGTAGGAGCCTATACCAAGATTTACTTATACACTATGCAATGGAGCCAAAAAAAAGTAATTTAATCATACTATATTAATTCATATAGAATAATATATTTATATAGGAAAAGTCTTTCCTATAATTGTGGATCTCATATCTCCACCACAATCTCCTCATATCCCTATGAATATGTAATCTCCTATATGTGATTTATTGTTTTTACATATAATAATATAACTCTAAAATATTATATTCTAATAACAAACTTACATAACATAACCATAAGTAATATTTACTCTACGGTAAATACCTAATGTAAATAATAAACCCCAACATTCCCCCTTCCCTTATTTTTTAAATGGTAAAACATATCTCATTCTCTAATTGTAGCGTGCCACCTTTATGTGATCATGATCTTCCCACTGATGGTTTTCCCTAGCTATGACCAACAACCTTACCTAATTGGTTTTGCAGGTGTGCCAATAACCTTTCACAATTGGTTTACCAAGTTTACCAAAAAACTTACACAATTGGTTTTATAGGTTCACCAAAAGCCTTACACAATTGTTTTTCCAAGTTTACCAATAACCTTACATGAATGTTTTTTCATAGGTTTACCAATAGCCTTTACATCATGATGGCTTAAATACATTTTAATCAAAATTCTATAATGTTTGTACAAAATGGGTTACATGGGGAACACTCACAATTGAATAGGAATACGCATCTATTATTATTTTCACACTACACTAAAAATCTAAAAAAATTGAAATAAATGTCATCATACTAGAAGTGTGTCCCCATCATTGATGACTAATGAGAGGTTGTTGTTTGACCTCTTTATTCGATTGCCTTTGACCTCCTTCATGAAAACTACTTACTTAGTGAATATGGATTTGAATATCAACCTTTTCATGTTAGTTTTTATGAAAATACTCCCCACCCCATAATTCAAATGTCGCATACAAGAGATAATGTGTCTATTACAATAAAGGGTTTGACTAACAACATATCTAAAAGAAGACCTTAAGACTCTTTTGATTTTTGATATTTGACTCTTAATACTTTGAAAATTAACATCAAATGAAATACTTGGACTTAGTAATAAACTCAAATACTCAATTGACTCAACTATTATTTTGATTTTGAATCTTAATTTTGATATACAATAGACTAAAATATTTTTCATGCTAAAAATAAAAGAAATAACCCAATAAAACTACAACCTATAAAACTTATGATAGAGGAAAAACAAAAAAATATTTTTTTAATAAAATCTAATTAAATATTTTATTTTACACATATACATATAATAAATATACAATTAATACAAACAAAAAATATTTTGATCAACACACATTAATTAATAAAACTATAAATAAAACAAGCTAACACACCCTGTTATTTTGTGGAAATTGCTTGCAGTGTGTTAAGCACTAAGAATAAATATGACTACATACTTTGAAAGTTGTCATATTTTCATGTGAATAGAGGACTATTAAGTACATAATGCATAGACTTTAAATACACAAAATAATACACACCATATATTAAATGGAAGGTAGAATTATATGTAAGAATTGATACAACAAATAGTTGAGTGTCGGTTATATATGCATGTATATAGGGAGGTCTTTTATCTTTATCAGAATACTTACTTTAAGTACTTATATTCTAATTTTTTTTGGCATAAGAATTAGGATTACATAGTTGAATGAGCCACAACACTATATATCACAACTGAATGCATACCAAAAAAACTTATGGTATGATAAATCAATATATTGAATCAAATATGTCACAACTCATTGAAGATCTCATTGATTTAGTGAGTTCAATCTTGAATAAAATATGATAAGAACACATAAATCATAGACTATACAAAAACATTGAGTACAACTAATGGAATCAAACTCAACTGCCATAAGATCTCTACTTTTAAAGTATCATTTTCTCATTCATCTAGGCAGAGCAATAATATACCTGCCCCTTAGAGAATCATTATGCTTCCATTAAAAAAATACCAATGTGATTTCAATAAATAATATACTCACTCTAATACCATTTTTAGGTATTGTAAGATCCTATACCAAGATTTAATTGATACACTATGCAATGGATTTGAATAGAAATTAATTTAATCATGTTATATTATTTCATATAAGATAATACATTTATACGGGAAAATTCTTTCTTATAATTGTGGAGCTCATATCTCCACCACAATCTTCTCATATCCCTATGAATATGAAATCTCCTATATGTGATATATTATTGTTACATACAATAATATAACTCTAAAGTATTATATTCTAATAACTAACTTACATAACAACGTAACTATAAGTATTATTTACTCTACAGTAAATACCCAATGTAAATACTAAACCCCAACATATATAGGATCATATCCTAAAATTTAGGATATGAAAATTTTTATAAATATTTTTATTTTTAAATGTTAATTTATCTTGATACAAAGAGAAATTTTTCCCCTAGAATCTAGGATAAGCACAATAATAGTTAGACTTTTGTGTATAAACATGGGAGGTAATATGATCAATTTGTTTTAAAGCATTTATTTGAGAGTTTCAATTATATAGGTTTTAAGTTTGATTCATTATTCATAGATTTATTTGTGTTTCTTGACCCACATTGGAGATGAAATATTATAAGATACAAGTTTTGAATGAGAAACTAGAGATGAAATTTGTAGTAGCATGCTCAATATTTTAGTCATGGGGATCTTCAAGTGACTTGACCTTTAGAGATAGGTTTTGGACTTATTTTTATAATTTATACATGGAATGCACCATAGTAAGAATCTAATGTATAAAATTTATGGCACTCTGAATAGGTCTATTTGATTATTAAATATTATTATTGATGGTAACACTAAATACACTACTTATCATGGTTGGGAAAATATAGATTTATAATTTTAAAATTAAAACATTTTATATTCAATACTCATGCATCCTACATGATTTTTTACCTTACCTCTTCATTATGATAGTGTGGACTTCCATATCCAATATAATCCTAAAACAAACAATAGGGGAGGGATTTTCACTATTATTACAATGATATCTTGAGGGAGAAGGAATGAAAGGAGTCATACATGCCCTTTCTCTCTGAGTAGTAACTAGAAGCATTTGAAATAAAATATTCATACAAAATGTGTTACTAAAGAGTGCTAATATTTCATCACATGGAATATCATCCTTATTTTTGTTTCATTTTAATTTTTCACTTTTCCTTGTTTTAAATATGAATCTATGATATAATCAATAAAGTAAATATCAAATTTTCAACATCATAGCTACAAATAATATATATAAATAATTTCAACCTATGATTACGATCAAAAAGTGTACAAATAATCAAATTCTAAGGGTGTAGGTATGTAAAAGATTAATTTTACAAGGTCCAAATAAATAAATGAACACCCCAAGAAAATCATGATGAGTTTTAGGAAAAAATAAGAGTTTTTTATCAACATTAGTAGATGTTTAAAACCCATAATTTTTATAGATATTATGTTTCCATATTCTAAAAAATGAAAAAAATGATTTTAGATAAATTTTGTGGATTTGTTTATCTATGTTTCAAATTACCACCCACGATCTATTTTTAGGAATATTATGAATGTTAGAGAAACAAAACATGACCTGTAGTTTTAAAAATAAATATATTCTTCATCTTTTAGAGCAATTTTATTGAAAATTTAGAAACCCCAATTTCATAAAATTCATTATAAATATTAGAGAATGAAAAGAGGTTTTTGTTCAAATCAATGTAATTGGGAAAACCCTCTAAAAAACTAAGCATTTTGAAAATATAGTATTTTTAATTAGATATTAGCTTATTATATATGAACACAAACAATAACCCTAATAGTAGAATAAACATGAAACCCTAGGGAAAATGGTAAAAATCATATTTTATCACACAATAAGGGGAATTATATATTATACCTAAAATCAAAACCCTAATAGAAGATCAATCTATAACACTATGAAATAATAAAACCCTAAGTTAAAAGAGACCTAAGGATTTTCATGCTCAATTTAATGATCGGGTTCACTATATTTTTTAACTTAAACAATTTGGATTAATGTTATCTAAATAATATAAAACTAGGCATAATAAAAATTGTTTAAAATATATCAGTAAGTAAAAATATAAATTGAAAAAGGGATAGATTTATATTGGAATTACATAGTTTGAAATTTATGAATCAAAAGGAGGGATATTTACTTATCATATTTATTTATTTTATTTCCCACAACATTTGTCGCTAGTTTTAGAAACTAATAGTGTGTTCTTTGTCACTACTTAGATTAGAAAACTATAACTCACATCTTATTTGGACTTTGCCAAAAAATCATGACCCCTTTAATAACATGTACTATCCTTGTTTTTTCAATAATGTTCTTATATTTTTTTTAGGTAAGTGACATCTTTGACCATTATATCTACACTTGTAGATGTTTCTTGTGTGTGTGCTCACCTTTAGTCTAATGCATTGATATTTATTTTCATTCTTCCTTAAAAATACAAATCACACTTTTCACCTCATAATAACCCTTGAAAAACTATTTAGTATGTTAATTCGGATAGCCCCAACCACTCCCCACTAAATGGTTAAATATTTTCTACATTCCAATACTTTGAAGAAGTCTCAAACTACACATAATTTTATCTCTTATATGTGTGTGTACAACATCATGATCAATTTAATTTGCAATGTAATGTTTTATTTTTGACATATGGCACTTGAATTTTATGTCTATTTAGACTTATTCTAGGGATACTCCTTTGAAGGTTTTTCATATTTGTATGCCTGTGTGAGTGCTAATTGATTTCTCAAGTTTGTTAAAATTTTCCAATATGATCATAACCTTAGGATTAATTTGTATTTATAGCTAGCTATTCATTATTTCTCACTATGATCAACCCATGAAATTTGTCTAGGTAGACATAATGAAGGCTTCCAAAGTTCCTAGACACTAATGATAAAGGTAGACACCTAGGGTATCTAGAATATCCATTTGTTTATAGTATTAATTTGGGAGTGAAAATTAGTGATTTGAGAAATGGATAAGGTCTATGTAGGATTATGGAATATTATTGTGCATAATAGGTTAATATTAAATATTTGTATCTAGGTGAATAGGGTTGGTGAAGACAACATGTGGGTAGGTGGGTGGGGAAATTATACATAAGAGTCCTGTGTGTGTGTGTGTAATATCTAAGCATGTCAAAGTGGGCCAAATGTTAAATTTTTAAAGTTTCTAATATCAAATTTAGTTTTTAAACTAGACAAAAATGGGATAAGGTCTCCATGGATTTCATTATGGGATTATAAATTTTAAAAAGGAAAAGTATCATCATGGTATTATTTGATAGACTTGAAAAATGTGCCCATTTTTGTGCATTGTCACATCCTTTTTTCAAAATCATGATGGAAAAATATTTATGGAGATAATTTATAAGTTGCATGGGAACCAAAATATTATAGTAACCAACTATGGCCCCATAATTTATTCTCTTGTTTGGGTACTCAGTTTAATTATAACTCTTCATACTAGCCCCAATCTGATGTGTAAATAGAGGTGTTCAACAAGTGTTCAGAAGGGTACTATGTTATTAATTTCTTAAAAGCATGTAAATGGGTTAATTATATTCTATTATAATAATGGTATTATAACACTCATTTCCATATTTATTTTAATATTTCCTTATTTATGGAATTGTACAGATATCCTCCACCATCCATCACCTTATACTTGAAAGTGAAACCAAGAGTTCAAAGAGATGAACAACATATTCAACACCAAAAAGGTGTAATTTATAGTATTATGGAGATTTTATCCATGAAATAAAACTAAATGAAATGAAAATTGGTCCAACATAGGAGTGAACAATATCTTGAAGTAGGAGATTGAGTATTTTTCAAGTTGCAGCCAAATAAACAAATATATTTGAAGAGAAAAAAAGGAAATCAAATATTCACCATAGTATATGGTCCTTATAAAATCTTTCAAAAAATTAGGAGTGTGGCATATAAATGAAGCTACCTTTATCTTCTAAAATACACTTCATCTTTCATGTGTCATGTTTGAATAAATTCATTGTTCAGAAGATTCTAGCCCAAATAGAGTTACAAGAGTTTGATGAGGAGGGGAGATTCATATTAGAAGAGGAAGATATTATCAGGACACACACTAATAGGTTTTGAATGTTAATGAACCTAAATAATATTCTCAAGTGAAATAACATGTCTAACAAATATATGAAATGGGAACATGAATCTTTCATAAGATACATCTAAAAAAAATTAGTGTTGAGAATGACAATAGTTTTTAGGGGGAAATATTGTGCCCTTAAAATATGGATTATATTGGGATATGTGTGAGAAACATGTGGTGTTTATAACCTTTGACTTAATAATTTTATAATATTTAGGTTACATATTGGTAGGATTTGTTGGCCTTTAGGATTATGGATTTCATATAGCCTAAATAGGGTATATATAATAGGTAACGATAGGATATTAATCATCATTTATTTGATAGTCTCTCCTCATTATAAAGATTTTGCTTTTTTGGTAGTAAGATATGAATCTTAAGTAGTAGGAATATTTTATTAACTTCAAAAGGTCAAAGTCTATGACAATATCTATTTTATATAAAATATAGGTTCATCTTAAATATCAAAATTTTGTAGAAGCTGAAAATGCTCCCTCAATTCTATAAATGAAAATCGATAAAAGTGAAGAGTCATAGACTCATCACATCTCCATAAATACATTTTTTTGTAAAGAATAATAGTGATCATTGATTCTTGAGTTTTAATACATAAATAGAGATTAAAAATGGTTTTCTTTAAATTATTTTGTGTTAATCATAATCTATGTGTGTAACACTTATCATAATTATTTACAACTTAATTTCACATGTATGAGTTCTATTTATAAATTATTTATGCTCTAAATGATTGAAACCATTATAATTTCACAAAAAATAATGGTTGATGAATCTACAATAAACTTCTCAATCTTTGTTAATTCATTACTTTAACCTATTCAATTTTTGTAGTAACACATCAAAAAAATCAACACTTAGAATGTCTTGATGGGATTTTCTAGGGACCAATGATAATAATGGTGCAGTAGTGGAACAAGTAACATTTTTAAATGGATACCAAGCTAAATAAACATGGAAACTAGCTAGATGATGTCATGCATAACTTCCTAGATGAAGAAGCCAAAAGAATAGGAGGCTCTATGGAATCAATAATTTTTTAATATATCCATGGAGAAATATATGGGATATTATGATTTGAATTATTATAGTTTATAGAATCATGGATGTCTAGGATATAATACTATTATTTAAAACCTTTAGAGAGGAAACATTTTGTCTATAAAAAAAACAAACTAGAAAAATTGAATAATCTAGACACTAATTAGACTTGTGTGATTGATCATTGGGTAAGATGACAATCGATAAATATGTAATATGATTTTTTATCCAAAGATTTATTACATTCAAATCGATGTACAATTTGTATGTTTATAGACACTATTTCTAAATTATATATCACCTTAGTCTTGTACACTTGGAAAATACATTTAATGGATGTAACTTCAACTTTTAGACCTCTCTTATTATCTAAAGTCTCATATACACTATCTGTATATGCCTATTTCTTATCTCTTAGTTTTACCAATGTTATTCTTATGAATTAGACATTTTATCATACCTATAATGTTACAAACCTACTTATCTTATGTCTCTACAATTTTGTTGTGTTCTAGTCAGACACTTACATTAATGCTATTATCATATTCTAACATAAGTTTCTAGTGCCTTAAAGTCATCAAATTTACAAATGAAATGTATTACTCTGTTATACCTAAGTGCTTTGATGTGAGATATTCTCCAAAAGGATTGGTATATATGAATGATCAATCCTCATTCATTTTTCACCTAGTAAAGACTTAATAACTCATGAGGTAACTTACAAAATGCATTCAATCAAACAATCAAGTGAGAAAAATCTCCCATATTTTACTCTATTTCCATATTAGTCATAGGGACAACACATTGATAGGTTTGAATTATAAAGTAACATCCCATGAGCCATATCTTCCAAGTTACAAGCTAGGTCACTCTATGTACTTATGTATCACACATTGCATCCTTATGCACACACAATCCAACACGTAGGGGAAAAATAAATAAGTATAGGTCCCTCTTCACATTATTAGCTGTGTAATCAATGCTCATTAATAAAAGGGTATTTTGAGCAGCTTGAAAGCATGTGCCCACTAACCCATTTTTCCCATAGACATTATGAAAATTAATAACTAAGGTTTTACTATTTGACAAGGAGTGATAGCCCATGGTCTAAATATGAGCACACTAGAGTGAATGTGACACAAAACCTAAAATATTCCTAGTGGTTTCATCTAGATCTAGTAGGTGTTTTGTATAACACACTTATGTCAATGTTAGACAAAAAACATCAATGCAACTATCTGAGGTTGATGCAAGTATCTAAGTTCTTAGATGTTTTTAATCCATAATTTGATAAATGGTCTAGAATCCACTTCCAATCTTATTCTTTTTTTTTCTAGGTTGAGATATGTATTAGCATCAAAACTAGAAAAGTATCTTATTTTGATTATCATTTCAATATCTAACATAGTTGTACTTTTAATTTTTAGTATATCTCAACATAAAAAATTAAGTATATGTTTATCTAAGTTTGAAAATTAATTATCCTATTATAGATTTAGTATATTACCCTTGTTCCATAAGTTATATCTATCTATTTAACCCTAGATTTCCTAATTTAGATATTAGGCTTAATCATTTTGGTGAACCTAACCTCAGTCTTCCTTTGCAAACCTAAATTTATCTAAGGTTTCATCTTATCATGATTTATTTTCAAATCTTAAACTTTACCTGAGGTTTAACCCTCCTCTTATTTCCAAGATTTATACTCTTACACTTAAAATTTTCATCTTCTTTGTTTGGTACATTTTGATCACAAAATAGCTCAAAATTTTTGATTCTTTATTTGGAATACTCTAGGTTTTGCTTGTGAAGCATTCCACATTTTTTGGATTTTTTATAATTCATAATAGATAAAATTTCAAATTTATTATTGTTTTCTCATAATGATTTTGATATAGACAAAAACCTCATTTTGTTTTCCAAAGTATTATATTTTTTTTTAATTTACATTTTATTGTTTTTAATAAAATTAGACCTGTAAACCATACATTATACTTTTGTTTCCCTCTTTCTTGGGTTTCATCTCATTTCCTATTTTTCCAAAAAAAAAACTAAATTCCAAAAATTATAAGTCATTCACCTTATATGGATTTCTTTGAATTTTGGCACATTGTGGCCAACCCAACCTTTGGTCTCAAAACCCTAGTTAACCTAGGGTTTCTTGATTTACTATTTTCTATATCCTAATTTCAAAGTGTTAAAATTTGAAAAATCAAAATTTCCCCTGTATATCTCTTATCTAGTTCATTTTATAATAACTCATGGTAGTTGATACTTATTATGTTTCATGTATGATGGAAACAATTAAAAGGAATAACCAACTTGATCAATATAATGAGAGGGTTTCAAAACAAAATTAGAGTTTAAGCCCTCTTTACAAATCTTATTACAATATATTTTATCTTCTTCCTCATAACCATAAGGAGGGTGATAACTACCATCCCTATAACTAGGTCCATGGTATCACTCCTTTAATGGTTAAGGTAGATTGTGTATAAATGCATGTTCGATCCAAGGTACCTTGGGTTTGTGCTTGTGAAGACTTAAAATATCAAATAGTCCTTATGAGTAAGTCAATAGAAGAGTGGGAAAATAATTTCAATTCAAATATCACATTATTGGAAATTTATATTTCATACCTACAAAATCCAACACATGGTAGTGTTAATCATGTATTTTCATCCTCATCTACCATTGTTATGCCAAACAACGTTTTACATCCAAATGAAAAGCTACAATAGAATACATCTAAAATAAGGGATTCAAAAAGTGAACAAAAGGCTATTAAGATTCCAAATGAAATCCTAAGAGAAATTATTCAAGATAAAGTGATCAAAGTATCTCCTTGGTATCCTATAAGGTGATCTTAATACTACTATGCATATCATAAAATGCATGGGCATCATACAAATTGTTATTTTCTATTATATAACAAAATACAAAGTCACAAAGATAGTGGTAATCATATCATTGGTACATCAACTAAGAACACCACTCACATTATGAGTGCCCCTCCTGAACCGTAAATACCAAAACAACAAATGTGGTTACCAAAAGAAAGTCCAAAGAAAAAATAGTTACAAACATCAAATTTTTAGCAAGAAAAGGTTCAAAAAGACAAATCAGATCAAGAAAAGGATGTAAATTTACCTCTTAATAATGATACACAGTTTTCCAAATAATATGGTTTTCGAAATAAATATTTACAAAATTTTGGTTATCTTGGTCAAGGATTAGGAAAACATTCTCAATGCATCACTCATCTTATTTCCACATATGTTCAGAATAACCACTAAATCTTAGGCTATATTGGTAATACTAATGTAAATCATTCAAAGATACATTTGGCTAATGCAAAAGAATAAGAAACTATAAAATATAACAAGTCAAAGAATAAATAAAAAGTATAAAATATGTCACTAAAAGAGTAATGGGCACATCAAATATTTAAACTAGGATTTCTATCCAAAAAAGTCAAAAATTAAGAGATGATTTAAAAATCTAAGGTTCCAAATGTGGTTACAAAGGAGGAAACTACAAGCCTTTATTCAAATTAGACCAAATTCACTACTCATATAGATGGTGAATAATCTTCAGTTGAATAGTTCAATAAACTATGTTCTGATCCACTTAGTAACATACCACATAATCTTTTCATACCTATAGGACCTGATACCTATCAATTTAATCCATCACCATAAAATGAGAAACCAAATTTAGATGAATGCAAACCAAAAATACCATGTAAAAACTTATTAAAATATCATGATACATTTTCTACTTCTGTTATGCACACATATGACATATATAGTTCATCAAATGTTATTCATTTACCATTACTCTAATATTAGCATCTTAATCTTTAAATCATTTTGTGGCTTATACAATCTCCAAATATACCCAAAAAAAACTTCCAAAATCTAAAAATCCAAAAAAATAATTTCAACATTCAGAGGGTCTATTAGCTCCTTAGCATATATGTTGTTGGTTCCATGTTGGTAAATAACATATAATTTATTTATATTTACACATGGTTCACACATATTCTAAATGTGATTCAAGAATACATAGATACATGATTTATGCACTTTAATATGTTGGTCCTTCCCTCTACTCATGTCATGTGGACATTAAGGGCATCTACTTCTTTGATCACGATACATCTAGGTTCTATCATTAAATGATCATTTTAAATTATCATGTTTGAGATTATGTACTTACACATTCATTTATCCATGCTTATATATTTCATTGTATAATTGATATGTTATGTACTTAACATTTTTTACTAACATGTATTATCCATGCACTAGTATGTTATGTTATGATGGTTGCTTATTATTTATGTTTTCCTTTTTTCACTTCCTTGAGTGTGTTCCTTTATTTATATTTCCATTCATTATATTAATTTTTTGAGAATTTTAATATGCTCCATTTATTGTGTCCTTCATTCCCATGTATGTTTATTGGGACATTTCCATATGTCATGGTTTATTTTATGTTGACATTTGAAGATGTTTTTTCTTATTTTGTGGACATTTGACTAAGTCATGTCCATTAAATTGTGAAGAATTTGAACATGCCCCATGTTTTAGGTCTTCTTTAACCATTGTATTTTGATTTTATTTTGAGTTATATTTTGTGTGTGCCTGATTACTTGTTGAGTTTTTATGGTTACTATCTAGACATTGCCATGATTCACATCATGCATCTTAGGACTTGATGTGATCATAATATACATGCTTCAATTATATATATATACCTAGACAAGTTTATTCTATATGCTACATGTTTCATAAATATATTATAAATTTATCTTATCCTTTTGAGGTAAGGTGACTACCATTTTTTACTTCTTCTCACCTTAAAAGGGGGCATGTCATAAAGGCATGGGTTTCACATTTTTCACAATTCACCAGATTTAGATATATGGTTAGGGCATGTTTTGGAGACATTTTCTCCATACTTACACTAGTTTTGATTTCATATCTATAGTGGGGGAATGCTATGGAAACATGTTATCCTAAAAATTGGCCAAATTGCATAGTTATATGATTTAGATTCATAGTTATGGTAGAATTATATACATTGGTACCAATATTATACCCAAGTTTCATCATGTGACATATATGAGGTTCATATATTATGCAAAGGGCACCTAAATTTAAAAATAAAATGAGATTTTATATTTCAAAACACTTTTATGGACTATCATCACCTACTAGGTTAGACTTTTATAGATTGTATTGATCTAATATAATACAATAGTTTGTTCATTTTTTTATTATAATTTATTACATCATATAACCTCACCATATTTATAGTGTGAGTTGACTTGGTTCACTCACACTCATGAGGTTATAAGTATGATTAGGTTGTATGAATGACTTAATTTTAACTTCTAGGTGGCAACTCACCTTCAGCTCTAAGGTTGGGGACAAGTTATGTCCTTCAATATTTATATATTTATACACTTTCAATAAATGTATTTTTTGTAATCCTAGTTTTAATGATTCATAATGATACATCTTTTTCCAAATCAAATTTCCAAAAGGTAAAGTGATTGTATTGATACATAGTTTTACTCCTAAACTTTGCTCTCTTTAATTTTAACCATTTAAAATGCTTTCAATTTTAGATTATATGTATTGATTACATGATGTAACATACTCTTGTTTTTAGGTTAGTCACTAGAAAACCACTCAAGTTGGACTCACGTAAAGATAATGTGTGTTATACACATATAGGTACAAATTTATTTCCTTTAAATTAGTAATTTTATTACTAGATTAAAGTGGGAAATGTAGACACTATTTCTAAATTATATAGCACCTCAGTCTTATACACTTGGAAAATACATATCATGGATGTACTTTCATCTTTTAGACCTTTTCCATTGCTAAAAACCTTACATACACTATCTCTTTGTGCCTATTGCTTATATCTTAGTCTGACCAATGTTATTATAATGACTTAGACCTTATATCATACCCAAAATTATACAAACCTACTTATCTTATATCTTTATAAGTTCTATACCTATACCTATTTTCTAGCTTTTCCAACACGTCTATCCCAATCAGATGCCCACATCAACACTAGTGTCATATTCTAATGCAAGTTTCTAGTGCCCTAAATTCAATCAATTTACAAATGAAACATATTAATATAGTCATCCTACGTGTTTTAATGTGTGATATTCTCTAAAAGGATTGGTATATATGTATGATCAATTCTAAATCATTTTTCACCTAGTAAAAACCTGATAATTCACAAGGAAACTTACAAAAGGAATTCAATGAAAAACTCAAGTGAGAAAAAACTTCACTATTTTCACATATTTTCGTATCATTCATAATAATAGCACATATATATTTTTTAATTACTAAAGGATCATCTCATGGGACATATATACCAAGTTGCAAGATAGGTAACTCTATGTATTTGTTTGTCACACATTGTATCCTTATACACACATAAGCTTACACATGAGGAGCACTACATAATTCTGAGTCCCTCTATAGAGTATTATCTATTTAGGTGTCAGTCATTGAGAGAATGGTCTTTTGGTTAGCTTGGCATTGTGTGTCCACTAACCCATTTTCTCTACAACCACTATGAAGATGAATAAATATGGTTTTACTATTTGACAAAGAAAGACAACCCATGATCTAGATCTAATCACATAAAAGTGAAGGTGACATATAACCTATAATATTCTTGGTGGTTGCATCCATATAAAAAATTATATTATATAATACACCTTCATCTAGGTATACATAAGTAATGACATAACTATCTAAGGTCGATGCAAGTATTCAAGGTCATAAAAGTGCTTAATCCAAAATCTAATGACTGATCCAAAATCCATTTCCAATATAATTCTTTTCCTTTTCTAGATATAGATAATTATTAGCATTAGAACTAACAAAGTCTCTTTTTTCATTATCATTATAATATCTGGCATAATTATACTTTCTATTTTTAGAATATCTTAGCATAATAAATTCATTATATATTTATCTGAGTTTGAAAATTAATTGGCCTATCATATAAATACTTTATGACCCTTGTGACCTAAGTTATCTCTATCCATTTAACCCTAGATTCCTTAATCTATCTTTTATGGTTAAACAATGTTTGAGGAATATAGGACAAGTTATTACAATGACTTCCTATATTGCTGAAAATATTGGTTGTGGAAAAGGCTACAATGTCAATCCCAATGACATTGAGTAGTCACATAAAGAAATATGGGGATGTGGAATAAAAGGAATTTAATGATGAAGAATTAAGGTAAGGATCCTGAATCTAAACTTAAAATATAGATAATTTAGATAATTAGAAAGAGAAGGTAATGTTGGGACTTTAACGAGAACTATGACAAAAATTGAGAAGGAACAAATAGAGTGATACCTAGGTAAATGATAATATGATTATTAAAGAACCTGTTAAAAATGGAGTAAAGATACCTCTAGGAGAATTCAAATAATGTAAAGTAGTGAAATCTATAGAAGTTAAGGAGATCAAATAAAATTTATGAACCAAAGATACCATAGAAATAATCTAGGAATTGGAGTGTGAACCAAAAATGAAGAAGGAAGTAACCAAAGATACCAAGAAGGATTTCCAGCAAGGAAACTAGATAAGTTTAATGTTACTCAATTACCCATAAATAGATTTTTTAGTAATAAGGAATGGTATTCTTTTTAAGAATTCATATTGAATATTAGGTTTATTTTAGGTTCAAGATTGAGTGGGGTGGATATTCCATATAAGGTTCATTCCCTTCAAAGGGATGCATCCCTTGTGCCTAATTTATTAATTATAAAACATAGATCAAAATTCAAGAAAGCTAATAAGTGGTTTGATAAATTTGCTGAGAAATTTAAAATTATTAGTATGAAAACTAAGAATCTAATTGAAAATAAGGTTATCATTAATCCAATCATAGTTTCAAAAATAATGTAAAATCCATTAAAACAAACTCCTTGGAATACAATATAATTGGTGCCATTATAGGAAATATGGCCTATACTCTAGGATATTTTTTACTTTAGCCACATATGATGGGTCATCTAACCCAAATCAGTATCTATTGACCTAAAATATGAAATGGTAGGTTAAAGGTGTGACAAATGATGATGATAAAAAATTAACTCATAGAAGCTTTGGCAAGAAGATATTTAGAGTTCATGTTGATAAAAACCCTAAGACAATTGACTCTAAAACATGTTTAATATAATTTGGTTGGGGATTTCAATATGGAAATATGTACAACTCAGACTATCTAGGAATTGAAGGAGATATAGAAAAAACTAAGAGAACCAGTTTGGGATTATAATCATAGGTTCTCATATGTTATGAATAGATTAAAATTTCAATTCATATAATCAAACAAAATAATTTGATTCATATAAGGGCTATAAATTAAGATTTGATTTGTCATTACATGAATCTAATTTAATACTAAATATGATGCAATATGTATTATAATATGAGTAGGACAAATAAAATATTTTAGATAATGTCCTCTTAGTGTCGCATATATTGATGCTAAGCTAGATTTATTATTGTGAAAAATCAAGGAGCTAAAAGAAGGTAATAAACCATGACTATAAATTTGGTGCATTGAATTTGAACATGAAGGATAACATATAAATGAATGTCTAAAAATTAAAATTAAGTTCATTTAGATATGTTGTATTATAGGACATTCCACTAATAAATTACACTTGTTGCAGTATTACATACAACAATCACATATCATTTTTTTCAATTTTTACAAATCTCACAATCATGATGATAAAAAATATAGGGATCTTTAGAATTCAAAAGAGGATATTACAAAAAATGTGTTCATAGTAAATATATAATAGTCACTAACTAAAAAACTCAATATGCTAAGCCTAAATGTTTGAGATGAAACATAGGGTGTCTAGGGTCCTACACCAATATATCCTACACCAAGTTAGATTATTTAATCACCATAGTCTCAAGTAGGTTAGAACCCATAGTCACCATAGTAATAATCAAGTTGGACAACACCATCTCACTAATTTAAATTAGGATGGACTCCTCCATAACCCCAACATAATGGTTGGGTTTCCCCATAGAGGTAAGGATGTTTCAAAGGAGGATATAATGGGTGATATCAAGGAGGATCCAAAATTTTAGATAAGATGATAGGAATCCTAGACCATCAATCATGTGTTATATGTGTGGTAAAGTAAACCACATCATACATAGTTATCCCTAAAATACACACAAATAAGCATATTGTGCATACTAAATAATTTCTAGGTAGAATAATATATAATATTATCCTATTTTGGAGAAAAAAAGGAAGGAAAAAGTAATGTGCAATGTTTACATGGTGCACTTTCATCCTAATGATCTAGCCTTCATTCAAGTTATCACTAGACATTACCATTAGGAGTAAGGTATTCCTCTAGTAATAATGCATTTTAGATATCCATATTTGGTACAATATTAATTTTATAATTATTTTTTTCAAATATTTGGATGTATAAACGTTTTTACATGGAGTTAAGAATTTAGTGGTGTAGTCTTTCATGGGCTTCTAAGCTCCATATATCTTTTACAGTAATACTTAATTTTTTATATTTTTTTATTATTGTGTGTTTTATCCATATTTTTCAATGATATTTAATTGTTTGTGGTATTTTATATCTTCTAAGTCTCTGGACACTATCATTCAACTTAAGACACTACCCTCCATGTTAGTGTCCTAAATCTGATAGTAATGTCATGCCTAATATTTTTCCCTATTTTTGTACTTTTCACTTTATAATTGTTCATAATAATTTGAATGATTTTTATGGTTGGATTTAACATGATATTAGGTATTAGTTCAAATTAAAAGGGTTATTTATATATAAAAATCTAATGCACAGTATTTGATCATCAAGAAAGTTTATCAATTAACACGTACATTTTTTATTCCAAAACTATTAAATCATACCATAGACTAAATTTCTAAAAATAAATTTTTAAGTATTAAAAAAGATAATTTCTCACTTCCATTTATTATACCAATGTTAAACTAGGAAAAATATCATATATTCACACAATTACCATCACACACATACACTTAGAAGGGATAACTACATGTGAATTTGAAGCCATCATCAAAGTATATGGCTACATGGTAACACTTATGAGTATATGGATATGTAGGAAACACTTAGTAATATTTGGGTTACTAGGGTTAGATCAACTCACATGCTAACACATTTTTATTGAGCCACAAATATACAAGAGATAAGAGGTTAGGTTTTTACTATCATAGACTGATTGTGTACAATCTAATCATAAATTCAGGTAGAAATAGAAACATAGTTACAAATTCAAATTTAGGAATAAATTGAGTTGTTTGAATTATAAGGATAGAACTATTGAAATCAAGACACTAGAATTAAAACTAATATCCCAAATTTGACACTAGTGTCTAGGCCAGGAAACAAGGTAAAACCTAAAATGAATAAAACATAGGCTACACTACAAGACTAAAATGAACTTGGGTGACTTTGATGACCCAAACGAAACTAAAATAATATATGATCTCTCTTAGTCCTTAGTTTTATATTTTATTAATTGTAATTATTTCACATCCTTGAATTAATTTATTTCTAATACTGTATTTTATTATCTAAATCTGAATAGTACATTGGTGCATTAAAAATTTTATTTCTATATGGTATTTTTGTAAAAAGCCATAATAGATAAAATATTGTGTTCAATCCATCCTCTAATAAAAATTTAATTAACACCTATCTTGGCCTAAGATTTCAACTTTCTAGAGTTTCATATTGATGCATTTATTTTATAGATCTAATTATTGTATGGACATAGTCTAGGTGATGCTTGTTATCTTTGTTTCCATAGCCTTTGTGATTGTTATTTTGGGTGTGTTTGGATGTATCACCATCAAAATTCATCCTCATAATGAATATCCTTAGAATCCTCATCCTTTGGATTTAATATTTAATATTCCTTATGATCAATACATTACTTATGAAGACCTTATGGCTAATAGAAAGTGTGATATCAAATCTTCTTTTATATAAATCCCTTACACTTGTACTAATGAATGGACCAATAATAAAATGGATGTAAATAAAAATATTCATGGTTACATAGAGAATCATAGAACAACTTATTATTTTGATTATGATAGTTAATCTGTATATTTAGAAAGTGAGTATGAGGAATCTATCTCTCATATTTATCCCATATTGCTTGATTTACAATCCAATGATGTATTGCTTGAGAAAACACCTAGTTTTTATTTACCATTTGCTAGTGAATTTCATCAAATTAAATCTTAAAAAATGGACATGACTACAAACAAAAATAATCATATTATTCAAAATGTTGATCATAGTCATGTTACATGCATATAATATTCTCATGGTGCACATTTATAGAAATTTAAATGCATATCCTATTTATTAATGATGCACATGTTGAGTGTTTTCCTTCTCTACCAAATGTTGATAATATTACAAAAGTTTAAGATTATTTTCCATTCTTATAAAATTCAACAAATGAAGGTAATTTTCTCTCTATATATCTCAATGATACAAATGCATTTAAATTTTCTCTTCCTTTCCTTTTAGAATGGAAACATGAAAATGATAGTGCTAGTCAAAACTAGTATACATGATGCATGTGAAAATTAATAAATTAATCATGATAATTTTTACTATAATGACAATTATTACAATGTCCATAGTGATTAAGAGGATTAATTTTATATAATCCATTCTCTTTATAATTATTTGATGCATAATGAACAAAAAAAAATAGATTTCATTTATCTCATGTAATGAAAATTCACATAATCAATCCCTTAGCCAACATGGTATGCATGATATTTCAATTGAACTCATATTCAATGATTACTTACACAATAGGAATACCAAATTGATTATTTTCCAAATTTTATAATAGCTTCTTTAGACACATCATGACACATGAATGTTCCTTTATGTAATACTTGTAAAACATGCATTGATGTTAACTTATATTATAATTATAGTTGTAATAATTAAATTACCCCTAAGTTCCAAATAGATGGTAAATTACAATCCATAAGTTCATATTCCCATAGTTCTTATATACATATTAGTCACATTGTATACCTAATTAATGTTATAGGGGATATTAAAAAATAGGTTTTAATTTTAAGTGTATAAGTATTCTCATGTAATCCAAATATTAACAATAATATTCTAGAAGGCTGACCTCTTAAAAGAAATTTTTATTAGTATCCTTACCTAGCTAATTTTATCATGCCTAAATTCCCTATATTTGATGGTCAAGATGACCCTTCTACCCATTTGAGACAATATGGACATGCCTTTTGTCATTGGGATAAAGATGGAAGTTTATTTATAAAAGCATCTTGTAAAAGTCTAACATGAGTAGTTAGTGATTGGTTTTATTGTCTTCTATATGATTCTTTACCCACTTTAATAAATCTATAAATAATATCCTTATCATATTTTCAACATCATGATGTGTCTGAATTTACATTAAAACATTTTCAAGGCTTAAAGTAAAAAACTAATGAGTCTATTCAGGATTATGATATGCAGTTTAAGAATCCATTATATTCTTTAGCATATTGACCCTTTGATTTGGAATTAAAATTCATATTTATTAGATTTATCCTTTCTCCATTTAAGGAGAGAGCATTGATTAATCCTTATAATTCATATGATCACTTATATGTGTATGTACACAAATATATGTGATTTAATGAACACCCACATGAAATAAGATGCATATTCAGTACAAGGTAAAAGTTTTGTAAAATATTCTTACTAAGTGAAAGCACCAACTCTAGAGATTCAAGAATCAACTCCAACACCTTCTCTTAAACCAATAGTTCATGGCAAGGAACTAATAGTAAAATTACTCCATAAAGGAAAGGAATCAACATATAGGGTACCTCCTATAGTTAGAGCATATACTTATACTAAGATAACCATTTTAATTTGATCACATAAAATATTAGAAACATTAAATACCTAATGTATTATTGGATAAGAATTTGGTTTTCCTTTTGCCAAACTACTATCATCCACCACACATATTTGAAAAGATCAAAAGAAAACCCCTTTTCACTTATCATGGTATTAAGGGACATCATAATAGTAATTGTTATGATTTATATCATAAGCTTGCATAACTAGAAGATATAATCATTATTACATTTAAGAACAAGATAAAAAGGTCTCCTTTTATCACTTCTTCCATAGGTCATTATCAAAGGACCAAAACATCCCCTAACACTCCTACCAAAGAATGAATGGTATATTGGAATTTATATAAATAGACCATTGGAAGAAGTCTTTATCTTAGTACCCACTCTACACCGATTGATATTTCCCACACTAGTATTACCAAGGAACTATTGGTTGATTTATCTCTTTCTAGAGATGTAATTAGGGGAATCATAGAGTAAAAGGTTTTAGAATCCAATTATACATCGACACCTATGTTTTCCATGCATCAAGAATGGGTAAAAAAATTAAATCATAAAAATAGATATTTAGTTTTATCATAATCATTATTTTCAAACATTTTTATTTCCAAATGGGTTCCTATATGCATGTAAATATCACATGTCAAATTATTCACTTAACTTCCCAAGGTCAGTCTGAGATAGATAATTAATGGATGGATGATGGGTAGAATAATGATGGTATTTGGGATGATAAGAGGAAAGGTATGTTATTAATGAAGCTAAAATACTTTTACTACATCTAATTTCTCATTAATAGTGTCTATCTAAGTGGAAACATAACTTCAAGGTCCCTAAGTATTGGTGATGATGAGGAGGTGACATTCTTGATCAATAGTAGGATGTAAAGGTGGGATTAGGTTAGTTAAATGACTTAGGGAATGTGGTAAAATATTTTAGGATGACTATATCATGTTAATTTCATACACAAATGTGAATTATATACAAAAAGGCTAGACTCTAGGGGAATAAAGGGGATGGAGATGAGAATTAGGCCTGAATAACATTGTATAGAGGAACTTTATTTTAGGGTAGGATGATGATGGGTGGATCATGGATTTATCTTATTCCTTAATGGAAATAATATAATTCAAAATTATATTAGGGATAGGTGTGGAAAAAAACATAAATTCTAATCTTGACACTGGTATCTAATTATGTGTTGATAGTACGAGATGGTGATCTAACTCTAAGAAAGAGACATACTCTATGGAGGTATGGATACTCAGGGAGTGTCATACAAAAGGCTAGGTGTGGTAATGTATATTAAAAGGATATTTTTATGAAGTTTATATTTTTTTGAACTCATTTTTATATTATAATAAAGTTTTTTGGAATGCTCGTGTTTGTTGGTACAAGGCTTTGGTTGTTGATTTTTTTTTTTGGTTTTGGTTTTTGGTAATGTTTTGACTAAAAATAAAACTAGTTATTTGTTAAAAGTAAATTTATAAAAGTAAATAACAATGACTCGTTGGAAATAAATGAAATAATTTTTCTTTTTTTAATTTTTCAATTCAATTATTAATGCATGCAATACTATAAAGCAAAATCTAGGATAGAAATACAAATGTTGATTTCTACCTATTCTAGGTGCAAACGAAATTAACTTATTTTTGTGTTTTTTGATTATATATGAATTAATATATTATGAAAACTAATATTTTATTATATTTAAGTATATATATATATATATATATATATATATATATATAGTATAAGTATCAATAGTACAAGTATCAATAGTACAAGTATCTAAATATTCCTTTGTATATACAAGCTAGAACTAGTTTTTGGTGTTTCTAGGTGAGTTCACACTAAGTTTGAATTATTTATATGGAATGAAAGTAAATTTTAAATTTATTATTTTATAATTTAATAAACTAAAAATATCATTTTTAATTTACTCAAATAATTAAAATGAACACCAAGATACTACCTTTTACTCTCCTAAGTTTGACTAGAGTTTTCTACTTGTTAGTGTGTTTTATTTTTGCATGAACAAGTGCTTGTTTTAAACTGAAAATTGATTATTTTTATAACTATAAGTATTTATTTTTTTAATTTATAATATCTACCTATAATTTTAAATCAAGCATATATTATTTTAAATAATCTATTGTATGGTTTCAAATAGTAAATAAATTAACTATTTTTTTTGGTGCAAAGATGAGAAGAGATAAGAATTATTTTGCCTATATATTCCTTTTCAAAATAGATATATAATATAATTAAATAATTGAAACTAATGTAATATGTTATACTTAAACATTAAATAAATAAAACTAGAAACCCCCAACCTAATCAAGATATAGATCATCTGAAAGCAAAATATATATTTGTGATGTGATCTTTAGCATAATAGCTCCTCCATTCAAAGCAATGATTGCAAGAAATATTTGATCAATGAGAATAATAAAATAATAGTATAAAAATGGGAATATCATAAGAATACAAATCTAAATAAAATAACAATTAGATATTGATAATTAGTACACTAGCTACAAAGATCTAGTTGCAAATTCAATGACCCTCCTTGCTTGAAATTATGTAGTCTACATCAAAATGATCAAAATAAAAACTCAAGAGCAATGGTAAATAGGTTGTGGATGTATAAAGATTCAAATATTCAACCTCTAATGTAAATTTTTGGATCTTAAATTCATTAAAAATGGAATACATTTAGAAAAGGAGTAGAAGTTGTAAGGGAGATTTTAACTGAGTTGAATTGGGAGTAGAACTTAGGAATGATTTTAAAATGATTAAAAATAAAAGAGGAAATGATTTTGGTGAACATAAATGTGAATCAAAGATGAAAATATTAATAAACATAACAATAAGCTTGAAAAATACATGAAATCTTGAATTCAGGAATCTATACATAGAAGATGCATAAGAAGTCATAGAATTGCCGCTATATATAAGGGTAGTTATGTAGCCACATGTCTTTATGATAAAATCATCTTATAGGGTGACAAAAATTCCATATATTAATAGGAAACCCCTATCAATTATGGTTCTATTAAATTGGTTTTTAAAACCATAGTGGTTCTATTAGCAAAAGGGGTAGTTTCATCCTCAAATAAAAGTTTTTAACACAAGCCAAAATAAGTTGTAATGTCTAAAAATAGAGAATTTTATAGGTCCTAAAGAGATATATGTGTAAGTTAGGTAAAATAATGTTAGATAGAACCCACTTGAACATAAATTAGGAGATCAATACATCATCATCAAACATCAAACATCAAACTAGGAATGTCGCATCATGAAAATTTTGGGTGCATACATATTTCCCCTAGGATGAAACTTTGTCATGAATTGATGAGGGAGTGGTCCCAATTAGTGGCATGCGGAATATAGATATAAGGTTATAAATATTTAACTTACTTTCCTTAGTGGAAAAATAATGCCAACTAAGATTGTGTGCAATATATAGACAAAAAACAAGGATAAAGTAAAATTTGATGAAAAAACATAAGATATACTACATAATCAAATAATAGATGATATTACTTACCATTTATGTGGGGGAAATAACAATACATGAATCTTCCTATTGAGGGATGAAATCTAGTGCCAAGTCATTGCATACCTACAAAACTATAAAATATATAAATCCATTAAAGCATTAGTTTTGAATCATGACTAATAAAATATAGAAATAATATGACTTTTAATCATTAAAATAAGCATTTATTAGATAATATGACAAAATTATAATCTTTTCAAACCAAAATGACTAGTTTGGGGGCTTGTATATTTAAAACTTGTCAAAAATAGATTCATTTATGCAAATTGACTCTATGAGATTTTGAGATCTAAATTACTTGAAACAATTTTAAGTCAGAGAGTAATCAAAATAATGAGAAAAATAGGGAGATGATGAATATATAAAATGAAATTGATGCAAGGCAAGGCCAAGTAGATTTTTATTGGTTTTTCCTCTTTTGCCCCATTTTTGTACTTTTGCTTAAAACACACTAAAATTATAGTGATTCTAGAAATTTTTAGTTTTAAAATGATTGTGGGGTGTTAGGTTAGGAATTTTATAAAAAAATATGTGCTTTGGAGGATATTTTGAGGATTTTGGGAGGGCTTTGGAAGGATGTAGTTAGAGGATAGAACTTCCACATCAAGGATAGAATCACTAGTGTTTATAGACCAATGGATAATAACCATCATAGTGGATCTATAACCACCACTCCCTAATGGGTTTATGATTACATAATTATTTATATATGGTGGTTAAATAATAATATGTGATGGATACGTACCTACCTATGGTAGTTACATAATTTCTTAGGGTACTTACATAACCACCCTAGAGTGGTTGTGTAACCACCACCTACAAATAGGGGTAGTTATATTCCTTGGGACTAAGAGGGTAAATTGGGGTTGTTTGAAGTGAAAATATAGGAAATAGGCTGACTTTGGGTATTTTGATACTATAAAGGACTTACATTCACTAGATTAGAACATAAGAATAGGAGTGGCTTGCTTGTGTTATAGAATTATTAATGGTAGATGAATTAGAAATTTTATATTGAGCTAGCATAATTTGAGTGCACATGTGGGAATTATCTTTACCTTGAGTAGGTTATTTTGAAACATATTCACCTACTTGGACCCTAACCAAAACACTTTCATGTTCCCTTAGGCCCTAGGAGAATGGACCATCACTTTAGATGATGTGTACAGGATTAGAAGTTTATCAATGATAGGTCAGTTGGTGACCCTATATGAGGCCAAAATGGTTGGGGTAATGTGTTGGGTTAGTCATTTTGGAAATTTTGGTGCACCCAACATGGGTTTGAAGTGTGGTCTAAAGATTTTTAGGACTAAGGGGTTAGTAATCCCTAATCTCTGAAATGTAATCATTGGTATACTTGCCTCTCAACTTGTGGGGGACAAGGTTATTGATAGGATTATCTATAGTTTGTTATTTATCATCCATTAAATCAAGGAGAGGGGATCTTAATTTTATTAAGGTCATGATATATTATCCCAAACTTATAAATATTTATACCATGTGGCTAGATTAGGAGTACTTTCCATTAGTTATCACGTGTTCTTTATGAGTTGGGTGTAAAAGAGGATGATATCCTACTAGAGGGAAGTGGATATTTATGATTTAGGGGCCATCAAGGCCTCAATATTAAAAAATGTGGCATGGTTTTGAGATTTTTCCCATGTATCCAGGACTTTGACAACTACAAATTTGATAACCATACCCTACTTGGGCATGGTTGGATAGTGGCATGGAGAAGAACCCATCTCACAATGATAATTGGGGCCACCTAGGTACAAAAAAAGATACTACATATTGAGGTACATAGTAGATAGGGTGCTTAAATAATTTGGCATGCCTTATCCAAGAAACCTTACCATACTATTAATGGTAAACAAATGCATGTGAGAGGTGTGGGAAAGGAGATTTGGGTAGATAGCATGGTACCCACTTTTATGAGGATCACCTATTGTTTATGTGGTTCATCTAATAATTATACATGGGATTTAATCCTTGATAAGATATTAGTAGGATGTTCCCCCACCACCACCATAATAGAACCGTAGTGACTAGGATCTAGTGTAGTAGTAGTAGTAGTAGTAGTAGTAGTAGTAGTAGTAGTAGTAGTAGTAGTAGTAGTAGTAGTAGTAGTAGTAGTAGTAGTAGTAGTAGTAGGTGGAGATAGTCAGGGTCTAAACTATATTGAGTTGGATGAGGACATCAATGTTGAGGATGAGGAGGATGATAACTATGATTTTGATCCATATTGGTAAAAGGATGACCTAGGTAAACTTTTAATTTATGCATTTCAACATACTAATATTTTGTTTTTAGGCTCGATTACTTAGTTGATTTATTACTTTGATTTCTATATGGTTGGATATAACTTCAATTAATTTAATTTTTTATTTTATATACCTCTATTATATGGATGACCATGATCAGGAACACATTGATCAATATTTTTTAGCTGGGCTTGATACCTTACTATGTTAATAATGCAAATGTTGATTTCTAGCTTTTCTAAGTGAAATATAAATGAATTAATTTTTAGGTTTTAATGTTATAGATGAATGAATCTATTATTCCAACTAATATTTTATAATATTCAAGTAAATAAAAAATTATATCTAGACCCTAAGCAACAATACTACCAAGTATCTAAATATTCCTTTGTATAAACAAGCTATAACTAGTTTTTGGTGTTTCTAGGTGAGTGTTCACTAAGTTTGAATGATTTATATGGAATGAAATTAAATGTCCAATATATGATTTTCTAATTTAATCAACTATAAAACATTTTAAAATTAATAAAACAAGTAAAATAAACACCAATATACTACTTTTTACTCTCCTAGGTTTGACTAGAGTTTTCTACTTGCTAGTGTGCTTATTTGTGCATGAACAAGAGCATATTTTAAAATAAAAAATGATTTTTATTATAGATGAAAGTATTTGGGTTTGTTTTCTAATATATACATATGGTTTTAATTTAATCCTATATACTTTTAAATAATCTAATTGTTGGGCTAAATTCCTATCTAGGCCTAACTTTCTCTAGGAGTACACTAAAGTGACTAAAACCCAACAAGCTAGCGTAGTGGCATTTAACCCAAGATTATATTCTTTCATGCTCACCAAAATAACATAGTGAGGGACCAGTTCCTATGGGTTTTGTCATGTGAAATTTTAATTATCATATATCATCACTTGAATATTCACTTTATATGAAGACTATCCAGAAAAAGAAATACACATTTGTGGGCCTAAGTTTAGTTAAATGAATAGATATGATTAAAACTAATAATAACACCATTATTTTTATAATACACATGATAATATTTAGAAAACATTAATTCTATGCATAATATTCATAATATATCCATAAATTACATAATAAATATATGGTGCAACTCAGTAATACAACTTGGCTATAAACTTGGAGTCCAAAAGTAATGTTACATAGCTATTCATAATTACATAAATGGAGTAACAATCAACATCAATTAATCATTATAAAAAAATCATTATCAGAATTAAAAATATGTAAATAGGGGTATTTATACTTTTTTGTCCCTAACTAAATAGTTACAATAGTAATTACTCTTTCAGTGACTAGTCAACAATCTCCAGTAGACTAAGTCATGGAAGCCAACTACATTATTCCCTTAGGACTCAAGCCTTTGTGCCACTATATTCCCATTTGGTGTTAGATATTCATTTCCAAGTGTCTATATTTGTGCAAGATGGTACTAAAATCATGTGTGATTTAATTTTTTTCCATCCCTAAAAATTATTCCTTAACTATCTCTCACATCCTATATGTTCCCCAAGTCTTCCATTGATATTTTGAGCCCTTCACTCTTTGGTTATCCATTTATTATGCATCCTCTATAATTGGGTCTTCTCATACCATGATCTCTTATGTGATGGTCTTATGCACCTTTATAACTTCTACATTACACTCCTTATAAATTATTCTTCTTCCATACCATGCTTTTTCTATGTCACTATCATAATACTTAGCCAAAATTTGAGGTCCAACATCACCCCACACTATGCTATTAGTTTGTCTCAGACTAAGCACCAATTTTAGCTTCTACCAAAAATTTAAGACTAACCTATTCAATCTACTTCTTGCACTTTACCAATTCGATAAGGTGTTGATCATCTTTGTTATCATTTCCTCAATGGTTGCTTTTAGCTTTTTGGTCTCCTTAGGGTGGTCAAGACAATCACTTGCTTTATTGACCAATGTTAAAGGGATGTGTAAGAATCCTTATAAACATCCTCAAGCATAGTTACCTTATCTATAACCTATCCTTATAATGTCTCAAAGTTAGAATGTATTTCTTGTCAATGTGTATTTATTATCTCTTCCATAGATTATACATCCTTAAATGCCTTCATGCGCTCAATGAGATTCTTTATTAAGAGGGTTTTATTAGCTAATTTTTGGTGATAAAGCTCTTCTGCTTGAATTTAATCTTTCAAAACTTTATTGAGACATGATAGATTCTCAAAAAACCCATCTAGAATGGTAATCACATCCCCAAATCTATGCAATACATGATTTTATAACCCTATCACTTCGGTAAACTATTCCATTACCCATAATTTTTCATCTCTTGGCCCAGGATGTTCTTTTCACTATTTCAATAGTATGTCCATGAGGGTATCCAAATTATCAATTAACTCACCAGCTAAAGGGACTTCATCTATGAGCATTGGGTCTTTGCTCATAATAACATTATAAATATATAGTGTTTTTACCTTGGCAGCTATCTCTACCTCCAATTGGCACTTCACCTTGGCCAATTTTTCTTTTAGTTTGGTGTGAAAGATAACCTCTTTATTACAAATCTCTACTACCTTATTATGTTTATTTTAAGCCCATTATGCATCATATTCTATAATAAAATTCTATCTTACAACCTCAGATGCTAATTTTAAGAGTGCTACATATAGAATTAAACTGATGGGGATCTACCTAAAGAGTTTTAGGTATCACTACTACTGGTGGATATAATATAATATTATCAAAATGCATATTTAAATGGTGTTCTTTAGTGTACATGTTGAGGAATAATGGCCTCATATGTCAAGTTTAAATAGATGCATCCTCATGATCAAGATGGGAATATAGAAACATCAGCGTGTTAGGGATGCCTCTCTAGTATTGGGAGTGGAGATTTATAGTTGCATCATACCTTTTTATTTTGATCATGAAATCTTTCCCTTTTAATGGATCATACTCAATTATCTCAACATCCATTTCCTATTCCTAGGAAGTGGTCCCAATGTTGAGGCCATTCAGTCCTTCTAATTTAGAGTCATCCCTCTCTTCATTAAGTAGATATTTAATCACCATCTACATCTCCTCAAGGGTGATCTCTTCCCGTCACTTTGGGGAGAGTGTATTCTTGTATAAATTTGATTATCTCCAAGTTCCCTCCCCATATTTCTCCAAACTCCTCCTTGTCACCATAATTAATCCCTTTTATCTCCTATTTTAAAGGATCAATTTGTGTAGTTATCGATGGGCCTTCTGGTTGACTTGTTGGTGGATCCCTTTTTGGTGATGTCTGGGTAGTTTTTTTTTCTTTTCAAAGGTTCAGGCTAAGAGCTTATGTTGGCATTATGTCCAAAGCACTTCTACTTCATTTCTAGTGGTGGTTCTGAAGGGATTTTCTCTTTCTTATGATTTGTGCTTCCTAAATATTTCTTCTTCAATTTCAACATATAGAAAAAAGTATGAATAGAACCCTAAACTAAGGTTTGATGCACCTTGATGTCATTGTTTTTTTACTTAACATTTTCTCTATAATCTTTCTTCCCAATGTATCCATACATCTAGAAAAGAGTATGAAACTCTGAGTCAATTTATTTATCTATAAGTGTCATCAGTTATGCATCATATATTTAATTTATATAGTTCATAAAGTACCACTCTATGAAATCATAAGGTAGCTTCAACCAAGTAAAAAATTCTCTAGATGGGGCCATCTTGATGCATTTGAGGGAGTAGTGTTACTTCATAATAAACTTGGCTTGATCACCAACATGTGTAGGAAAGTCCTTTGGAATGTTCCACTCATTCTCAAAGGCTTCCTTCATCCCATCATACCATGACTTTATTATAAGCTTATAAGATGGACTAATCTTAACAAAGTAGTTGAATGCCTTATACTTATTTGTATGGGACTTGTGCTTAGGTAGGTACACCCATTTCAATTCTCTAGAGGTGAAGTTATGTACACTAATTTCATCAAACACCATTAGTAATTATAACACGCCCATGAGAACCTATGGTTAGTCATTCAAGGATTTTTCTCCACATCTATAATTTTATTGGAAAAATAAAGTGCCCAATTATACTTTAAGCCCTCGGTGAGTTTGTGTGTGACATATAGGTGGTCCATGTCCACTTCCTTCCATCTATGTCCACCTTCAACCTTTTTCATTATAATGTGCATGGCCACTCAGAGGGAGGGATCCTAAAGATTTTTTATATGCATAACATGGCCTTGTTTCTGGTACTCAAGTGCCATAGTTGTCTTATTTATCTCCATTATGTCTTCTAGTTTATATTCAAGGTTTACATTTGAGAATTATAACCCTAATACTTTACTAATTATTTTAGTGGTGATTATCATCTAACACCTATCAAAATAAATATATTCCTCATGCACACATGAAACTAAAAACTTGACTACTTTTATAGGCTTTGCAAAGTAGGGGAGGTTGAATAGTTAGAAGAGGCTAGCAAAATCCAAGGCATTGAAATTATTTAAGTCATAGACCAACTCACTCCTAGTGTTTTGGCACTCAACTCTATAATAATTTTGTATTTCTACCTTGTTCCCATATTGTCAATGGTTGTAATCAAAGATAGTATATGTGGGCACATTGGATACCCAATTTTTGACGTGCAACACCATCTCAAGGTATTACATTTCTTCAATTAAAAAGGGTGGAGGTGGAGGCACTTGATATTTCTTCTTCTTTTGGTGTGCCATCCTTATTCCTTCATCTTTCACATGCATGCCTTGTTCTTTAGGTGTTTATTCCCTGATTAACATTATTTCCCCACCAATACTTAGCTCTTTTTCCTCTAGAATAATAGGTAGTGGTTCACTTCATTGGGACTTTTTCTTAGGATGCATCACCCTTCATAGAGCCTAAAGTTTGAGTCATAACCATATAATATTATTAAATGAATATGTTTTCACTATTTTAAGTGTCTCGACTCTCTTGATTAGACACCCATGAATGGTAGACACTGACCTATATAACCTGTACTAAAGAAATCCTACTCATTCTGTCAATTTACCTAACTCTAGCTACTTGTTTTAGCTAAAACACACTTTAATGATCAAGAATCAGCTAAAAATTGATAATTTACACTTTATTTAATGCATTGAATTAATTTTACAACAACATGAGTTTATTCCTTTAGCTCTATAAATTCTCAATCATATCAATAGTAAAATGTGAAATGAATTTCTTTGTATTTTTATAGGTTTGAGGGAGTAACTCACATTTACTACCCCCCTTCGACCATAACTTCACATAATAAATGAAACCAATGGTATTTCCACAATGTGATGTTGGCACACATTCTATCACCACTACCTCTTTAAATTAATGGCATGTCTCATCACACACTTTTTTTGAAGTGAATGACAATTGTAGGGGAAAATTAAATATTCATACTAAAGGTGGGAATCATTATTTACCTATTGATATAATGGTTACACACCACATCTTGTGTATCATTTTCCCTCATACATTTTCACTTTCATGCCTTTACTTTTTCACCTATCTCTATAGACCATATTTGACACTTCATAAATATAACACCCCTTACCCTATACTAATAGTGTTTCATGGTCCTCCATGATAACATAAGTATCAAATTGAAAATAATTAAAAAACTTAAAAAAAGGGCATACAAATAAGGTATCTCTTTATTTAAAACAAAAAATCTTAAGCTAATGCCATATGCCTTATTGGTACAAACAAGAAAGACTTAGGAATAAAAATATGGTCGCAACTAACTATCATTGTAATAACCAAGAATAAATTGGTCATTCAAACATTTCAAGTGACATACACCAATGGGATGAATACTCTAAATAATAAAGGGACAATCCTAGTGAACATGAATCTTTCCAAAGTGGCATGTGAATTTGGAGTCATATACTAAGACTTGCATTCTAGGAGTAAAATTCTTATTTTTGAGGTGGTGATCATTCTAGGCCTTCTATTTTTATTTCTCCACATCTTGACTACAATGTGAAAGAAAAAAAATATTCATCTAATTGTAGTAAATAATTTAGGCATACTTATAATTATTCCTCATCATCTATTCATCCAATGTATGCAATTCAAAGAGAGGGAACCAAAAACTCTACTAGAAGAACTACGTCAGTACCAAACCAAAGATTAAATGGCATCCTTTTATTAAGGTACTTGTAGGTGGTCTAATAAGCCCAAAAAACTATAGATACATGATTATCTATTCAATGAATCTAATATTACATATCTTGGTTAAATTTGTCACCAAGATCTTATTAAACACCTTAACAGTGTCATTTTCCTAGGGATGATACAGTGTGGTTTTATGGTGAGCAATCATGAATTCAGCTAATAGTACATGGATAGTCTTAGTAAGGAAGTAAGTACCACAGTTAGTAGTAAAATTCATTTAAAAAACAAACCTTGTAATAATATTCTCCCAGATGAAATGTGTAGTAGTATCCTTAGTACAATCGTATGTCAATGCAGCTTTAACCTAATAAGTGAGATAGTCAATTACAGTGATAACATATTGTAAACTAGTACACCATCATGTTGGGTTGATGGGGCCAATAAAGCCAATATTCCACCTTTCAAATGGTTCCTAAAAGAGAATAGGATGAATTATAATTATAGCCCATTGATTGGGTTTTACCACGTGTTGGTAAATGTCACATTGGCACACATAAAACTTAGCATCTTTAAAAAATGTAGGCCACCATAAATTGGCTAACCAAAATTTTTACATGGTAGCTTCTCTAGTTTAATGTCCTCCAAAACCACCTTCATATACCTTTTATATAACATTATTCCACTCTTATTTCATGATACATCATCAAAATACCTCATCTTGACCAAGATTATATAGGTCTCCTCTAATGAGCGAAAATGGAACAGTGCAAATGGTGAGTTACTTTTTATCTAGAGTGCTTAAATGAGTTAAAACTAATCTATTAGTCAAAAAGGATTATATGTCCTATAAATATTTATAAATTCATGAGACATGAAATAACTACATGTCAAGTAGGTCATCTTTGATGGTGCATGTCAGTTCACCAAAATTAATTCATGAGAAATGGTTAGGACCGTAATTAGCCTTACTAGGTTTGACCATGATGGATAACTAGAACTTTTAAAATAACATGATCTAGTAGAAAATATGACCATGTAAAAACAAATTAACTAGATAATTCAATGCTTTATGGTCAGTGAAGAAAACAAAAGTGGTTGCCAATAGATATTGTCTAAACTTTTGAAAAGCATGGACTATAGAGAGTGTCTTATGATCTATGGTTGTATATTTCCTTTTAGCTAGAGTAAGATTTCTAATTGAAAATCATATAAGGTGATCCATATTACCCTCACTAGGATGAACAAGTATTACATTGACTACCATCCTTGAAGCATTGACATGGACATGGAATGGTTTAGTCTAGTCAGGGAAATGGATAATCAGTGTGGTGATAAGCTTATCCTTTAGGGAAACAAAATTTATTGGCATGAGTAGGTCCAAATGAAATGTTTATTATATTTTAGGATCTCCTATAGAGTCTTTTTAATCCTTGAATATCCATGGATAAATTTCTTGTAGTACCTAGTATTGCCTAGAAAGGCATGAACCTCTCTTTGGGTAGCTGGCACTAGAAAATGGAGGATGGTGATAATCTTGGTAGGTTCTACTAAAATTCCATCTCAGAAAATAATTTGACCAAAGAAAACACAAAATAGATTTAAAAAAGACACTTCTTCAAGTTGAGAGAAATTTAAAGTGTCTTGTAGCACTTAATCATGAATCAGAGATTAGAACAATGGTCTTTCATAAAGTCGTATATTAACTAATCATCTAGATAAACCTAAAGAAATTTATGGATAAAGTACTTAAAGGCCTCAATGGCTATTTTAGAGAATACATTAGGGGGATTATTTAACCTAAATGGAATGACAATATATATAAAATACCCCCACTTAATGAAAAATGTAGTCTTGTGCTTATCCTCCTCTATGATCTAGACTTGAGAGAAACCATTTTTAAAGGTATAAATTTCACATCCAACAACACCTTTGAGGATTTATTTGGTTAATGGTGTCAAGAAAGGATCAATAACATAAAAATAATTAAGTAACATTTAAGCCACACAAATTATTGTGTGCCCATATTTTTTAATGATTATCATTATAGGGCTAACCCACTCAGACTCATCGATAAGAGTAATGACTCCTACATGCAACATACTATCTATTTCTTCTTTAAAATATGCATACAAATTAAGATTCATTTGATAAGGACATTTCCTAACTAGTCAAGCACCTTCCACCAATTTGATATACATTTTACCTAAATATGAGTAAACACCCTTCATCTCATTATAGTTTTTGGGGAAAAAATCTTGATATTCTTTTAGAAGCTCAAACACTTTTGAGATTTTAGTATCAAACCAGTAATTTCCTAGAGTAGTTATCTTTGGTTCATCCTTCAAGCCAATTTATTATATGGTATAAATTAGCTCCAAGTATGGGTGTTTTGTATTCAAAATTGTGTCATGAATAGTTCTAGCACCATAATCTATGTGTAAATCTAAGATTCTTCACCTTCATCAACTTAGAACACAACTATTTACTTACCTTTTTGAATTTTTTCTCAGTGTAGAAGACTATGAATACTCAATAATATTATTGAAAATGGTCAATCCTTCTTCTAGCATGCCATGTATGCTTTTAATCTAGTTTTTAATAGGACTAGGGTCACCGATGATTGCTTGATGCATTGCTTAAAATTTAAGGTGAAAATCCATCCTTGGGGATGTCCTACAATAATGACAAAACCATATTATCCTTAATCAAGTGCCAAGAATGTGTACCTATATGACACTCCTCATGAACATACCAAGCTCTATCCCATGTGTGTAGAATGCCATAGAATGCATGTACCTAAAGATATTCTAGCAAGAAAGTTTCATCACCCACCCATATTATCTCACATGTCGTAAGGTGAGGTTTCAATGCTTGAATACCACTATAGCTAATAGTGCAACCACATATGTGGTTTTCATGATAAAATATATGATGTTAATCAAATTGTATGTAGTCCCAATTAAGAAGATGTTCATGATGATTCTACCACCACCTTATAGTTATAACATCTAAAATGTGAATAAGTGATTTGACATGATCAACATCAAAATCATATAAGGCCTCCAATTTCTAGACAAATTTATAGACTTCCATTTTCCCATGGAACCATAGATATTCATTTATCCTTTGAAGCAGTGTAGCTACAATTGGTCCACACGTGACTCACCTAGTCATGAGATGAATAAACCTATGTTGCTTATGATACTTGTGATGAGTTTCTTCATGACTTTCAATGGCACCACATACTCTCCTAGTAAGATCATAGTAACCTTGCACCAAAAAATCATAGGAGTTACTCATAGTACTAGAGAGGGATTGTCAATCCATCCATTATAAGATGTCATTAGTGGTGGGATCATGATGTTCATTTCCTTGAGCTATGAAATTATATATGTGATAAATATCCTCATCAATGTTAACAAGTTCAACATACAGGTGCCCATGAGCTTGGTCCAATGGAATGATAACATGTTGGTTAGTATTTTCAAATATGATATATCTCTTCTTAAAGCTTAAATTTGTAGTGTCAGTGTAACACCATGGATGACCCAACATGGCTGTAAAGTCATTAGCCTCAGGGAATTCTAGAACTTCAAAGTCTGCTTTGAAATAAAAATTGAGGATATCCATAGTGGCATTTTTAATTATGTCAATCGATAAAGCACATGTCTTTTTGGCCATAATAATACATGGAGAGAAGGTTTCAAGACTAGTCTATCCATATTTTGTCAAGCATCTTTTATGAAGACATTGAATTCCACACCGATGTCAATTAAAATGTCCTAGATTACCCATCCATTGATGGCAATTTTTACCAATATATCTTTATCCTATTATAGACTAGGGTAAATGAGAGTATCTTGTCATTGAGCATGGTTTAATCAATGATTTTTAGTATGCCTTAGTGTTGGATGCTTAAGCTAGTTACATAATAAGGGTATGTATCCTCATCCAATAGGTGCTTTCAAATCTTTTAGAAGTCATCATGTACCACATGTTGATGATTTATGGCCTCTTTCATATCAGCATGTTGAACAACATCATGGTCCTTAACAAATTGGATCTCACCTTGTAATTACCTTACCAAATTCATAGTATCTTATAGAACCTCTTTCTATTGTTCAGCATCAAGATACCTAGTTATACGAGGCTATTTGTGTTGTACCTTTTCAATAGGTGGAGTAGATGTAGACTAGGATTTTCCACCACTATGCATTATAAAATTAACTTTTTTGGTTGTTGGAGTGATAGGTCATAGTTTCTAGTGTGGTTTCTCAATGTGTATCATACTAACACTTCTAATTTATATATTTTATAATGACCATGTACAAATCAAGACATTCCTTCAAATAGTTCTTATTTTTATAGAAGGTACATATAAAATAAACTAGCTAATCTCATAGGTAGTGATCAAGAGAACCACACTTGTAACACATCCATGGTTAAAAGAATCCACCTCCTCATCCTCAACCTCAATCTCACCCATGATAACCATTGTTCTCTTGATTATTTAAAATAGAGGCATGATGCATACCACATGTGCATACCTCATGAATATTATTGATGAGATGGTAGTCATTGGTGTCATGGGTATATGCATCACATATATTATAGTAAGTGAACACATTTGACTACATGGTACATTAAAACAAAGGACAAGATTGAACATCATGTTCATCTTGGTAAATCTCACATGATTGCTTTAGTATAACATGTATGGCCTTATGAGGATACTTATTTCTATTATGGCCTTCAGAATCACAATCAAGTTGTTACAAGTATCATGAGAAATGTGTGCAGTCAAATTTTATAATTAGGATTCCATTGTATCAATTTGAGCCTCCATTAAATGAATAATTCAAATATCAATGTTTCCAATAGTCTTAGCATGAATGGAAGCTTCTAAGGCCTCACATGGGCTAGTAAAATTTCTCTAACACAATGTTCATCTAAAGGAGAGCAATAGTCCTCCCATGAACCACTGGGCATCTTAAGCAGAATTAATCTCAAAGTAAAGCTTAGATAGAAGTGTCTTGAATCGTGCATCATATTCATGCATGATCTCAATTAACTCTTTTTTTATATATTTCAATGTAGTAATACTTTGTTACTCAAACTTTAAAATATCAAATTTTTAGAGGAATGTTTCCTTAAGCTAGTCATAATCAACAACTACTTGTTGAGGATCATATTTCTAATACCATTTGTGTGCTCACTCCAGGAGTAAAATTATAAATTGAGTGGCTTTTCACTTAGAGGAGGTTATGCCATGTCCTCTCCAGATAAGTTCACACTTTTGAACATGTTCAATGACATTCTCCACAACCTCAATATTCTATCAAATGAAGTGTCATTTCATAGTACATGGTGGGTGGTTGAGGTGCTAGCAATAATGGTTGGTGAGAACTTTCAAGTCCTCCTATTAATTTGGGGGAAGTCCACCACTTCATCCTACACTTCCTCCTAGTCCACTAACTAAAACACCACCTAATCCACCTCCTATAACTCAATAGTATTAGAAACACTTGAGATGTTTGGCACTAAGGTAGATAGATTCACTATATTTAGACTAGTACTTTTCCCACTACTTATGTTGGGTCCACTAGGCATACCAAGTTGGGCCATGAATTTATATTATAAAGGAAAAGAAAGAGTTAATACACTAGTGTCTAAAACTTTCTCAACTAAATTTTCTATTATAGGGTCAATCTATGACTCTATGCTATCTATATCTTAGTTATGTATAATTAGTTTGTCTATCTCAAAACCATGTGCTCACACTATGGTTGGGGAAATGGATTGGTTCAATTCAGGTTCTTCAGTCTCCAGTACTTGGATTGTTTCTCCCACATATGCTATAGATGGCATTGGTTATGGATTAAAATTTGGAGAGTCTTTGTATTCTTTCACTTCCATGTGAATTTTGATATCACTTCTTGAGTCCTCTCATCCCTTTCCTATGTCACTTCCACCTATAATCCTTCATCATGATTCATCATATTTACACTTTCATAATTCCTATTGACTAGATATCATACCAAACCAATAATACATCACAAATAACCCTACATTCCCATACCAACCATGTTACCCATGCAAGGGACTTTAGCCTTCCATGGGAAACACTTCAAGTTGAGAGTTAATAAATATCTTCTTCAACTCTAGTGAGAAATGCTTAAGATACCAACCACGTGGTTCTCAGAGAAACTAGAACTTGGATTTTTCTATTTAATGATATTAATAGCTCATGTCGATAGCACTCCCAAGTGTGTTAAGGCTATCTAACACTCTAATGTCCAATTTATCTTCCATCGATGATTTCTTGACTAATCTTGAGTATAAGTTGTGATCTGAGAATGAAAATTAATAGGGACTTCTAAAAATAAATTTTCATAAAAGGAAATATAGATATTTTTTTCAACTCATGCATTCACATTAATTATTGGTTCAAGAAATGGAACTACAAAGTTACCTTCAACACTATTAAACCATCATTTAATGTTTTTGAGACACAATCATCGATCATTTATACCATCATGTAACAAGTTATATGGGACCTATAAATGGAACCAAAATTTTGGGATACTTTCCTATCTAGGCCTAACTTTCTCTAGGTGCACGCTAAAGTGACTAAGACCCAACAAGCTAGCATACTAGCATTTCATGCAAGATTGTCTTCTTGCATGTTTACCTGAAGAATGCAATGAGGGACTAGTTTTCATGGAATTTTTCATGCGAAAGTGTACTTATCATATATTGGTGCTCAAATATTCACTTTACATGAAGATTATCTTTAAAAATAAATACACATTTGTGGGCCTAAGTTTAATTCATTTAACGAACATGATTAAAACTACTACTAACACCATTGTTTTTAAAATCCACATGATAATATTTAGAGAAAATAAATTATATTCATGATATTCATAATAAATTCACAAGTTACATAACAAATATATGGTGCAATTCATTGATACAACTCAGCTATAAACTAGAGTCCAATAAAAATGTTACATAGATATCCATAATTACATCAATAGAGTAAAAGTCAACATCAATCAATCATTCTATAGTAATAATCAATAGTTTATAAAGATATAAATAGGGGTATTTATACTTTATTCTCCTTGACCAAGTAGTTACAATAGTAATGACACTTTTAGTGACTAGACAATGATCTCCAGTGGACTAAGATTCATGGCAACCAACTACATTTTTTCCTTAGGACCTGAGCTTTTGTGCCCCTATATTCTCATTTAGTGTTAGATCCTCATTTCCAAGTTTCTATCTTTGTACAGTCTGGTGTTAAACTCATGTGTCATTTAATTTTGTTCCATATTTGAGAATCACTCCTTAACTATCTCCCACTTATTGTGTTCTTTCCATTGATATTTTGATCCCTTCACTCTCAGTTTCTCTATTTATTATGCATCCTCTCTGACTAGATCTTCTCTCACCATGATTTTATAACTTCTACATCATGCTCCTTCTCTGCCATACTTCTCCTACACCATGATTATTTCATGCCTCTATTTAAAAACTTATCCAAAATTTGAGGTCCAACACTAATGTTTGTCTACAAACATTAAATAAACTAACTAATATTATTGGTGTAAAGACAAGAAGAGAGAAGAAAACATTTTCTTATCTATTTGCATTTTCAAAATAGATATCTAATCTAATGTAAGAAATAAAACTAATCTTATCTAGTTTACTAAATAAATGAAAGAAATAAAAAACTAGTAACCCCCAACCTAAACAAGATATAGTCTAACTAAAATCAATGATTGCAATAACTCTCTGACCAAGGATAATACTAAAATAATATTAAAAAATAGAGAAGACAAGAGTAACACAACTCCAAACAAAAGAAAATGTAATTGTGGTTGATTAGTGAACTACAAATATCTAGTAACAAATTCAATAACCCTCATTACTTTAAATTTTGTAGTCTACATTAAAATGATCAAATTCAAAGCTCAAAATAAATGGTAAGTAGGTTGTGTCTATAGAAAGCTTCAAAACTTTAACCTCCAATGTAAATTTTTAGATTCAAAATTCCTCATTAAGCATATAAGGTCATAGTAAGGTCTCCAAATCAACTACATCATAGTTATAACAAGCACATCATTCCAAAATAATTTGAAGTGGGTGATCTTGTATTATAAGATAATCAAAAAATCACTAATTTTTAACATGAGAAGAAAGTAAAATTTGAACCAAATTAGTTGGATCATTTCATTATTATAGACCTGATCTATGGAGGTATGGACACTTAGGGAGTGTCATCCAAGAGGATAGGTGTGAAAATGTATAAGATTATGATAATTTTATGAAGGTGATATGTGGTTGGACTTGTTTTTCTATTTGAATCAATATTTTGGGAACACTTGTGCTCATTGGTACAAGGCTTTGGTTGTTGATTTGATTTTATTTTTGATAATGTTTTGATTGAATAAAATTTAAAAATTTACTAAAATTAATTGGTTAAAAGTAAATAACAATGTGTGTATGGAAATAAATTAAGTAATTCTTATTTTTGGTATTTTTTAATTCACATTTTAATGCATGCAATACTATAAATAGTAATCAAGGCTAACAATGCAAATGTTGATTTCTAGTTTTTCTAGGTAAAAACTAAATAAATTAGTTTTTAGATTTTAATATTATATATGAATGAATATATTATACAAAATTTTATTTCATAATATGTAATTAAATACAAAATTATGTCTATAACCCAAGTAATAATACTACAAAGTATCTAAATATTTCTTTGTATATGAAAGCTAGAATTAGTTTTTGGTGTTTTTAGGTGAGTGCACACTAAACTTGAATGATTTATATGAAATGAAAATAAAATCAAAATATATTATTTTCTGATTTAATAAACTAAAAATAAAATTTTAAATTTATTCAAACAAGAAAAATCAACACCAAGATACTACCTTTTACTCTCCTAGGTTTGACTAGAGTTTTCTACTTGCTAGTGTGCTTATTTGTGCATGAACAAGAGCTTGTTTTAAACATAAAATTGATTTTTTTGTAGCTGGAAGTATTTGGTTTTGTTTTATAATATCTAAATAGGGTTTTAATTTAAACCTATATGCTTTTATATAATTTATTGTATGGATGTAAACAATAAAAAAACTAACTAATGTTTTTGGTGCGAAGACAAAAAGAAAGAAGAAATCATTTTCCTATTTATTTACCTTTTAATTAATAGAGTAATAATATAATGCAAGAAATATAAATAATATAATATAATATAATAAACAAAATAAATAAATAAAAAGTATCAACCTTCAATTTGATTAAGATATAGACCAACTGAAAGCAATAAATGTATTTGTGATGTGGTCCTCAACATGCTAGCTCCTCCACTAAAATCAATGATTGTAGGAACTCTCTGACCAATAATAATGATAAAATAATAGTTTAAAATGGATAATATTATAGGAACACAACTCTAAATTAAAAATATAGGTGATTTTAATTGCTTAGTGCACTGGCTACAAAGATATGGTTGTAAATTTATTAACCTTCCTTACTTTAAATTATGTAGTCTACATGAAAATGATCAAATCCAAAGCTCAAGATAAATTTTAAGAAGGTTATGTATTTATAAATATTCAAAATTTAAACCTCTAATATAAATTTTTAGAGAATAAGAAAAAGTGTTAATGCTCTAACTATGGGAAAGAGACTTGCTCTATGGAGGTTTGGACATAGAGAGTGTCATCCAAGAGACTAGGTGCAGAAATGTATAAGCATATGATATTTTTATGAATTTGATATGTATTTTTATTTTTTATTCTATTATAATCAATTTTTTGGTAATGCTTGTGTTCATTGGTACAAAGCTTTGGTTGTTGATTTATTTTTTTATTTTTGGTAATGTTTTGATTGAAAAATAACTATTTATTGAAATTAAATAACTGAAAGAAAATAAAAATGAGTGGCTATAAATAAATTAAATAATTATTCTTTTTGGTATTTTTCAATTCAATTTTTAATGCATGCTATACCATAAGCCAAAATCTAGCATAAAAATGTAAATGTTGATTTCTAGCTTTTTTAGGTGTAAACTAAATGAATTAGATTTTAAGTTTTAATACTATATATGAATTAATATATTATGAAAACTAATATTTTATAATATTAAATTAAATAAAAATGTATATGTATACTCTAAGCAAAAATGCTACCAAGTATCTAAATATTCCTTTGTATATGCAAGTTATAACTAGTTTTTGGTGTTTCTAGGTGAGTGCACACTAAGTTTGAATGGTTTATATGGAATGAAAGTAAATATATAAGTTATAATTTTATTACTTTAAAAATAAAATTTTAAATTTATTCAAACAAGGAAAATCAACAACAAGATACTAAATTTTACTCTCCTAAGTTTGACTATAGTTTTCTACTTGGTAATGTGTTTATTTATGCATGAACAAGAGCTTGTTTTAAATAGAAAATTATTTTTTTTGTAGATAGAATGATTTGGATTTTTTTAATATCTAAAGATAATTTTAATATAAACCTATATGCTCTGAAAAAATCTATTGTATGGTTGTAAATAGTAAAGATAGTAAGTAAAGTTTTTAGTGTGAATACAAGAAGAGTGAAGAAATATTTTTCCTATCTATTCACATTTTCAAAATAGAGATATAATCTAATGAAATAAATAAAACTAATATAATCTAATCTACTAAACAAATGAAATAAAAAAAATAGTAACCCCCAACTTGATCAAGATAAACACCATCTAGAAGTAAGAGATGTATTTGTGATATGGTCCTTAGCATGCGAGCTTCTCCATTAAAATCAATGATTGAAGGAACTCTCTGACCAAGTAAGATGATAAAATAATAGTATTAAATGGGTAATATAAGAGGAACACAACTCCAAATAAAATAACAAGTGATTATGGTTGATTAGTGCATCGGTTGCAAAGATCTGGTTACAAATTCAATAACCCTCCTTGCTTTAAATTATGTAGTCCACATGAAAATGATCAAAGTCAAAGCTCAAGATAAATTTCAAGTAGGTTGTGGTTGTTTAAAGATTCAAAATTTCAACCTATAATGTAAATTTTTAGAGAATATAAAAATCACTAATACTCTAACTATGGGGAAAAGACCTACTCTATAGAGGTATGGACACTTAGGGAGTGTCATCCAAGAGGATAGGTGTGGAAATGTATAAGAATGTGATATTTTTATGAAGGTGATACATGGTAAGAATTATTTCTCTATTAGAATCAATATTTTAGTAATGCTTATTCTCATTGGTACAAGGCTTTGATTTTTTATTTATTTTTATTTTTGGTAATGTTTTAACTAAAAAAATAACTATTTGATGAAAGTAAATAAAAATGAGTGACTGGAAATAAATTAAATAATTTTTATTTTTGATATTTTTCAATTCATTTTTTAATGCATGCAATACTAGAAATTAAAATCTAGGCTAACAATGCAAATGTTGATTTCTAGATTTTCTAGGTGCAAACTAAATGAATTAGTTTTTATATTTTAATATTATATATGAATGAATCTGTAATGCAAACTAAAATTTTATAATATACAAGTAAATACAAAATATGATCTATACCCTAAGCAACAATATTACCAAATATCTAAATATCCCTTTGTATATGCAAGCTATAACTAATTTTGGGTGTTTCTACATGAGTACACACTAAATTTGAATTATTTATATGAATGAAAGTAATTATCCAGGTTCTAATTTTATGATTTAGTAATATATATATATATATATATATATATATATATATATATATATATATATATATATATATATATATATATATATATAAATTTAAATCTACTCAAATAAGGAAAATGGACACCAATATACTATTTTTTACTAGAGTTTTCTACTTGCTAGTGTGCTTATTTGTGCATGAATAAGAGCTTGTTTTAAATAGAAAATTGATTTTTTTGTTGTTGGAAGTATTTGGTTTTATTTTATAATATTTACATAGGTTTTGAATCCAAACTTATATTATTTTAAATAATCTATTGTATATCCAAAAATAGTAAATAAACTAGCAATGTTTTTAGTGCGAAGACAAGAAGAGAGAAGAAATCCTTTTCTTATCTATTTGTCATTTCAAGATAGAGATATAATCTAATACAAGAAATAAAACTACTATAATTTAATATACTAAAAAAACTAAATAAAAAAAGTAACAACCTCCACTATGACCAAGATATATAACAACTAGAAGTACGAGATATATTCATGATGTGGTCCTCAATGTGCTAGCTCCTCCACTAAAATGAATGATTGTAGGAACTCTCTGACCAAGGAGAATGATAAAATTGATAGATTTTGCCAAGATATTTGAATATCAGCCACATGATGAATGTTTAATTCCTATAGAGATAGAATGAGAGATCTAAAAATAAGAAAATTCCACAAAGGAAATGTTTACATTAGCCACTTTAGGAAAAAATAAAGTACATATAGGGTAATATTAGGTTACCAAAAAGGTAAAAACCTAACTCACAATTAGAACCCACTTAAATGTAAATGATCACTAATAACTTAATTAACAAACCTAAGTAAGCTAAAAAGATGTGTAGTTAAAACCATTAGGTGGGAAAAATCCTACACTAACACCCCCCTGAAGCATAGCTTAGGTGGGTAGAAGAATTGGGTCCTGGTAATGAAGCCTGATGAGGTACCCAAGTACAATACAACTCCAATAAACTAGGGTAAAGGATAAAAACCTGTAGGAACAAAACTCCTCCCCAAAAGAGAGAAAAGAAGAGAAGAGGGTTAAAAATCCCCACTAAGGTCTATAATTGACTATAGCCATATGGTGTCCCCCAAAGGAATGCTCAAAAGTGACTATGAATCAGAAGTAGATCTAGTGAAGAGTGGATTACACTAGAATAATGAGTTTATCCACTAAGTGCCTAATGGATCTTCAACCAAGGTGTAATTATTATTAAAGGAATGATCCACATATTATGAGGTAGGTGGCCTAACTGCTCTATGTTAAGATGGTGTAATAAAAAAAGAGGTGGAGAAGGTCTACAGAATCCTCTATAACTATGGAATAGACTTCCTAATGTTTGATGTGTCTTGGATCAGTAGACCATTACCCTATAATGTCAAAAGTAGACTAGAGATAGGTAGATCAAGAACTAACTCTTGAATATTTAGAAGGTGATAAGGAGATGGTGGAGATGTGTCCACTTCACTATTGTAGTCATCTATAGAAGAAGAGTTGTCAATATCAAAAAGAAGCTCGGGCTCAAAAGTGGCATCAGGTATAGGTGAGTTTAAAAATAATATGAAGGAGAGTCAAGAGCAAAGTGTGAGAAGCTATATAGTTGAGTCTAATGATCGACCATTCCCATAGCCAAAATAATATCACTATGCAACTCCCTAATGTACACTAAATCTAGAGAGAATTCAACTCACATGCCTAGACCAAGGTGAGTGATCTAGTAGATTGATAGGAGATTAATTGAGAGTAAGGGTACACTTAAAACATTATTGAATGTTCTACCACTCAATTCAATAGACCCTCTCTCAAGAACCTTTTTAGAAGTGTTTTCACCTAGTTGTATAGAGGACATGTCACATTGTTCTAAGGAACTAAACTCAATCTATGAAGAGGCCATGTGATGTGAAGCACCAGAGTCAATGACCCATGTAGGAGGATTTAGAGGAACAACTGCAACTAAGGCTTTACCCTTATGTTTCCCCTTATTATTCTCTTTTACCTTTTCTATGCTAGATTCATTTGACTTAGTGGATTCATGGGTTGATGAAGATGGTTTAACAGAATCTAGAACACCTATGTTGTTTTGAATAAGAAGGCTAGTAAGGTGGTCAATTTATTTCATCAAACATTTACTCTCATCATGCGTACCTGAGCAATGCCCACATTTGATCAAATTTTTCTTAGGCTTATGACTAGAAGAAGAGGTCACATTGATTGATTTAAATGTGGAAATAATTTCAACCTTCTCATCCTTTTTCTTGATCTACTTTCTCTCTCTATTTTTGGAAGCCTTATATTTCTCAATAAGTAATGCATGAGATTTAGATAACTTGATTGTGCCCATCTATATCAACTTATCTTACTCCTGAATTAGGTTGGCAAGAAAGGTATCTAAATAAGGAATCTTCCATGTGGTGTCAAGAGTACTCTTAGTGGCATGGAAAGTGGACACAAATACAAAATATTTAGGACCCAGTTTAAAAATTATTAATATAACAAGTTGTTCATGTTTCTTGTCAATTACACATGATTTCAACTACAATCTCAAAATTTTGAACTTGGTAAAGAAGTCCTAAAGAGTGTCAAAGTCATCTAGGCTCAATCTAATAAACTCATTTTCTAGCTCATGTCCTCTCATCACATCTTACACTCCAAAGAGCTTGGTGAGTTGGGCCCACATTGTAGTATGTGTTTTGGCAAATTCAATGTGAAAGAGTAGATCTGGGGAGATGGAAAGACATAGTAGTCAATGGACTTTATCATAATGGTTAAACCATTTTATTTTCACTCCAACATTAGTAGGTTCAGTCTTAGAGCCCATTATAATTTGATGGTAACCCTTGGATTGAAAGATAATTTCTATTCTAAGTTTCCCTTCATGATAATTAAATGATGTAAGTGGACTTATTGAGAATGAATCCATAGTGTAGAAGTAAGTATTGTATTAATTAAATAAGTGATGTGAAAAAAAGAAATATTGAATACACAGTAAACACACAAGTACCCCCTTAGAACTATCAGACAATGACCCCCCTAAATGTCTCAAATACAAGCACGCTCATACAGATGTTAGATTCAACCTAAAATGTATCTTCAGTAGTAGGTGCTTAAGTACAAGGAACAAAAGGAATGTAAAATATAACTGATAATGTGTTCAGAAGTGTACAAAAAATGTGAAAAAAAATTATAACTATGGAAGGCCCAATGATAGGTCCAATGCAAAGAACATAAAAAATAAGAAATTTTGAAAAAAATGGCACTCAAAAAGGAGTTACCGATCAAAACTTATGGCACTTACAAGTTATTACTTCAACATATTCATAGACCCTTTCCAAAAATTGGTCTTGGCCAGTGTAATTCAGGTTCTTCAACCTGCACAACTTATTACTTATAAAGCAAGTAATGAGTAATAAGTAGTTGATCTTTAAAAAACCAAATGGGTCTAGTGAGCAAGTAATAAGGGTTGAAAAACTTGATTACTTATAAGTTTTCACCCTAGAGAAGTTTGATTACTTATAAGTAGAAGCACTTGAGAAACCTGATTTGGTCTATGAGCAAGTAGTCAAGTAATCAAGGTTGAGAAACTCGATTACTTATAATTTTTCACCCTGGAGAAACCTGACTACTTCTAAGTAGAAGCATTCCAAAAACTTGATTAAGCAGAAGCACTCTGAAAACCTGATTTGGTCTATGAAGTGTAAATCAGGGTTTGCACGCTGGATTACTTCAACCATATGGATGGTGACCAAATAGAAGAAATTAATTTTTTTGGAAAATCTATGAACTTTTTAAAAAACTAAGAACAACCCATTTTATATCTCAAAAAACCCACAAAATATATGCAAATGGATTTTTCATCAAAGACCTTTTGACATGAGTTTTAAAGTAGTTTTTATAAAATGCTCTAAGGTCAGAAATAGTGGCCATACATTATGAAAAAATAGCAAGGCGAATGCAAGAGGATCTTACCAAAGGAGACAAATTCATGAGGCTATAAATAAATCTCTAGTACCATGATAGATTTCACCAATATCTTTAAATAGCGACCACACAGTGAATGTCGAATTCATATAGAGGCAGAATGAGAGCTCTGAAAACAAAAAAATCTACAAAGGAAATGTTTGTATTAACCACTTTAGGAAAAAATAAATTACATATAGGGTGAGATTAGGTCACCAAAAATTTAAAACCCTAACTCATAATTAGAACCCACTTAAAGGTAAATGACCACTAATGACTTAATTGACTAGCCTAAGTAAGCTGAAAAGATGTGTAGGTAAAACCACTAGGTGGGAAAAAGCCTACACTAAACAAAATAATAGTTTAAAATGGGTAATATGAGTGGAACACAACTCTAAATAAAATAACATATGATTATGGTTGATTAGTGTACTGGATACAAAGATCTGGTTGTAAAATCAATAACCCTCCTTGCTTTAAATTATGCAGTCTACATGAAAATGATCAAATCCAAAACTCAATATAAATGGTAAGTAGGTTGTGGCTATAGAAATATTCAAACTGTTAGCCTCTAATGTAAATTTTTAGAGAATGAAAAATGCACTAATGATCTAATTATGGGAAAGAGACTTGCTTTATGGAGGTTTGGACACTTAGGGAGTGTCATCCAAGAGGTTAGGTGTGGAAATGTATAAGCATATGACATTTTTATGAAGGTGATATGTGGCTTGACTTATTTTTTATTAGAATCAAGGTTTTGGGAATATTCATGCTCAATGGTACAAATAATTGGTTGTTGATTTATTTTTTATTTTTAGTAATGTTTTAACTAAAAAAATAACTATTTATTGAAAGTAAATGACAGATTGTAAATAACAATGAGTGGCTGGAAATAAAATGAAATACTTTTTTTTTTTGTATTTTTTAATTCCATTTTAAATATATGCAATACTAGAATTCAAAAGCTAGGATAATAATGTAAATGTTAATTTTTAGCTTTTCTAGGTGTAAACTAAATGAATTAGTTGTTAGGTTTTAGTATTATAGATGAATGAATCTATTATGCAAACTAAGATTTTATAATATAAAATTAAATACAAAATTAGATCTAGACTTTAAGCAACAATACTACCAAGTATTTATGCAACGACACCACTGGGTTTTTCTAGAATAGGGTAAAAAATTAAATTAAATTATTTACACAAATTCAACTAATATATTTCATTATGATGAAACCTATAAAATTTATCTTTAACTAAATATATTATTTTCAATTAACCTTATGAACGTATATTACTAACATATTTAGATAATGATCACCATAACAATAATATATCAAGTACAGGTATTGTTGATATAGGTTTTATGCAAACCTTAGCCTTAACAAGGTCACCTCTAATGTTTTAAGATCTAAATAGAGGTATACTCCACTCCAGGGCATGAGTTAAAGGTATATGATAGGTTACAATCTATTTATGGAATAGTTGGTAGGGCATGCAAGTTGTTGACAAGGTTTTTTGGATGGAGGTGTGGTTCCTAATAGGGGTAGAAAATCTCTATGTGAGTTGGTTGGGAAATTGCTTTATAATATGGAGTGGATAAGTCTCGAAACAAACTCAAAAAGGAGGGAAGGGTAAGGAAAAAACAAAGATATTTGGTTTTCAAGAACTACTCCATTGGTTTCTAAAAGGACAAGTGCTCTTAGAACCTAAGCCTACTACTAGCAGCAATTACACACACATAATCAGACATGGCTAAGAAGTCTAAGGAAATAATGATGCAAGAGATTCACAAGCCTCAAACAAAGGTTACTCTTTTTAGGGAATATATTTCACAGATTAATCAAGATATTATGGCTCGGTCTAGTGAAGTATCTAAGGTAGTTATTACACACACACAAAAAATTATATCAAATAAATCACTCATGCACATTCAAAATTATGAATCAATCAATTTAAATATCCTAATCAATATATTTATCAATATTTCAATAGTTTTTGCACATTTATAGATCATTACATCAATCAAAATAATCAATAATCCATTCATAGCTTTTGCACACTAAATATTATTGAAACATACAACCAAAGAGAGTAACAACTAATTACATAGAAATTAGGAAGAAAATACACAAACACATTCACTCATGACCAAAATTTATGTTGTTTTTGTATTCAAAAATTCTCTAACAAATATTCAATTTGGATTATAATTATTTATATAGACTTGGGTAAGGGGTCACCTCATTCTCCAAGTTCATGTAAAGTGTTTACATGTGATAGTCAGAACTTGAGTTCTAAATATGGTCTATAATTATATGAGTCTATTTGCAATTATTAGTTTAAAATATCCTTTGCCAAAGATATGAAACATGTGCATGTGTATGAATGCAAAGGTGATTTTCATAATTATAGATCGAATTGCATGCAAAATTTCAAAATATATACGCTATTTATAGAACTATTCATGCGTAAAGTCTTAGCCTTTTAAGGTTGTGTGGTCTAAAAGGTTAGGGCGATGGAAAATGGAACTATTGGTTTTTTTTTCAAACACAATTATCGATCTTTCAATGCTTTAGAACTAGTGAAACTATGACTAACCAAAAATAACTATGCATTACATGTTGCATATACTTGTTACTAGGTCTAGATCTTTGAAAAGTCCACCTAAGACTCACACCATCAATCCTTTGTATGATAGAATGTGAGCATGCCACTTGGAAAATTTACAAGCTTCATGGCCTCTTTTACAAAACACACTCCATCACTTAACACCTTTGCACCATGTGGAAACTTTTTGCTTAATCTAGGCCCATTTGAAGACTTTGTCAATCTTGTATCATTGATCTTAATGTACTGGGCTCTCGTGCACTATTGGATCTCTGTGTATTAGGCTCCCTCAATGTTGACACTTGGCACTCTCATGAAGTTTTTGAAAAATCCTTTGTTTAAATATTCCTACGAGAGTGATAATTGTCACCACCATACTCACTTTGGACAACCCTTTATTTCTATGCTTGATTACACACCATCAACCTCCGGTATATGAGTTAATATGTATCATATATCTTAGTGCTTGAATTTTTGACTCCTTGTAAGTTTGAAACTTATCTTTTCCATATTCTCTCCTAAAAACATAAATTAAAAGGACTTAAATTATCATATATATATATATATATATATATATATATATATATATTACTTGATTGTAGGGGTGGCACTTGGTAATTCTATAGGAATTGTGATCTTTTGTTTTGGTCATTTTGGTTGGGGAAATTATTGTGAGGGAAATGTTTGTGGGCTTTTTGTTGTATAGGAATTGTAGTGGTGAAATTATTGTGGAGACCCTAATTTCATCAAATAAAATGTTTGAGACACAAAGTCAGTAGAAATTCCATTGAGGAATTATTTTAGACAAAACGTCCATAAAAAATCTCTTGAAGACCTAATTCTCTTGAACAAAATGTTTGAAGTAATTATCTTGAAAGATCATTTTAACTGGACAAAATATCTAAGACACAAAGTTTGAAGTAATTGGCTTGAAGGCAAAATGCTTGGGACAAAAGTCTTGAGGGGCATGATTAAAGGGAAAAATCTTCAGAACAAAATGTCTAAAGAAATGTTCAAAGGGAAAAAGGCCCAAGACAAAAGTCCCAAAGGGTAAGTACAGTATGGAAAAGGGGTTGAGATAAAACTACCAAAGGGTATATCGCACAAATACTAAAGTGTATGTGCCCTTGGGGTCATTATTTCAACAAAATTATACTAGAAAGATTGCTTTAGGGAATTATTATAGGATTTTTGTGTTGGACAAAATGTCTAATGATAAAAATTTTGAAGGGTCACTTTCATTGAGGAAAGGACACAAAATAAAATTCCCAAATGATATTGTTAAAATGTTAAAGGGCACTTTCAGAAAGGCTAAAGGGTGGTTGGGTTAAGGCTAAAGGGATTATTTTTGAAAGGCATAAATCTAAAGGGTCTAATTTATAGGGCATTTAGTCCATCACAAAGGTCCTAAAGGATCTACTTCATAAAGGTTGAAGGGTAATTTTGGAGGGCTAAAGGAAATTTATTAGAGGATTTATTTCAAAAAAATGTTTGGGATAGAATTCATTCAAGGGAATTATTTTAGACAAAATATCCACAATAATTTCTCGAACAAAATAAGTCCAAAACATAAAGGCCAAAGGAATTGGTCAAAGGGAAAAAGGCCCAAGACAAAGGTCTTGAAGGGTTGGTGCAAAGGGCAAAATATTTCAGACAATTTTTGAAGGAATGTTCAAAGGGATGGGCCAAAGGTAAAAAGGCAAGGGAATCTTAGACAAAATGGCCATGACAAAAGTCCTACAGACCCAATTCTATTAGGTGAATTGATTTGGACAAAATTTCCACAAACATGTCCCCAATAAATGTAAGTCTATGGAAAAAAGAGCCCACAACAATAAGTTTTTAACACAAAGGTGGAAGGAATTTAGATAATGGACAAAATAATTGAGACAAAAAAATTGCATAAGTCTAATAAAGATAAGCCCAATAGAATAAGCCTGATACAAATAATTAATTTATGAACACAATACCAATGCCAGACATTTTTCTAGAATTCACATAAACACATAGTAGAGGGGCTCAAAGTCAAGACCATAGTCTAAAAAAAGTGGGTCCCCATTTTCCTATGGAAAAAGTGGGGTGTTGGGTACAATAAATGGAAAATCATAGGGGGAATACTCTTGAGTATTAAAGAACCCAAAACTCTAGTTTGTAACCTTAAATCAATGATGAAGTGTGTCACAAAATAATAATTAAATTAGAAACATGAAAGAGACTCCTAAGTGAATTCACATAACATACTTGCTTTCTAATTTTCCAGATCTATGTGTGTCAAATGTCTAGTCTATTTAACCCCTATTGTGATGAGTTTTTCAAAGTCTTGGTGAAGTTGTAGGTTTCATTCCAATATCTATTAAAACTCAAAAATAATGGAAACTTGGGTATTATGCTACTACCACCCAGGTGTCCATAGCCTCGACAGAGACACCTTAGGCTCCTTCTCCTTATCTTTCTATTATTTTATTTTAATCATGATGCATGGAACATTGACCTTATTTCATCATGCAAACCTTTTGATTTTCTTTAGATTTTCTTTTTCTCTTTCAAATCCATTGGTTATTTCTTCTTTCTTTGTTTATATTACACTCTTCATTTGTTCTTGAATGGAAAAGAGAAGAGATGGAACCCTAGTGAGATGGTATAATTATAAAATAAATAACTATGAGGATGTCCCTTCCAGCTACACCTATACCTAGAATTATCATTTTCAATAGGTATATAATGTGATAAGTGCATTTGATACAATAAAATAAGAAAACTTTATAAATTTGTATGAAGTACCCTGAGAGTAACTTCTGCATGCTTGGTAAAATTATTCAATTGTGATACCATTCAAAATAATCCATGATTACCTACCTTCATCCTAAAGACTCAAAAACATATAAATACACCTAATCTATAAACTAATACCAAAGTGTCAAGATTTTAATTCTCCCCCTTTTTCACAATTCATAAGCTTAGTTGTTGGATTTTAACTTGGTTATAGATAGAGCAAACATAATTTTGATCCTCATAGAAATCAAAGAGAAACTAATCTAAGAAAGAAAGGAACTCAAATTAAGAAAGCATTAAAATCTAATCTAGAAAGAAAAATACTAAAAGCAAGAAGGATTAATATAAAAGGTAGGAAATTAATCTAAGAAAGTAGGAAATATAATCTATGAAAGCAAGGAATTAATCTAAGAAATTAGGAAATCTAATATAATCCTACAACTACATTCATTCATCCTTCATCAATCAGTAATATCCATACATAGCATAGCCCTAAAGTAGTGCTTCAATAATTATCCATTGATTGGATATATAAGATTATTACCTTGGAGGTCCTTCAGATGAAATGCATTATTTTCCATGATCTTTGAAATCTGGTAAGGTCCAATCCATAATGGGTAAAAATTGTCATGTTGTCCTTTCTATTCATGGGCTTTATCCTAAAGTAACACTAGATCCAAAATCTTGAATGCTTTGACCTTTGCTCTTTTATCTAACCACCTCTTAAACACATCCTAGTATTTATTCAATGTATGTAAGCCCTCAGTCCTTGAATCTTCCATTTCTATTATGTCCAGCAATCTTGATTCCTATTTATCACTTAGTTCCATATAGTCTTACATGAACTGATAAGTGGGCAACTTAAACATAATCAAGAATACAAGCTTTCATCAATACACTAATAGGTAAGGTGAAGATTTAAGGGCTTTCTTGTGTCTATTTGGGTCTACCCAAAAATCATACTTCAATAAATTATGCCAATCCCTAGGATTGTCTCTAGTTGATTTATTAATTGCATCAATCAAATTCTTATTCATTGATTCTACCAGTCCATTTCCCTGAGGGTAATGATTAGACACTGACCTGGTAATAATCTAGTTGTCATGTGCCCACTCAATAAATTCTATCGATATGAAATCCATTATATTATCACAAACCTTAGAGATAGGTATGTTAAATCTAGTTTTTATGTGTTTCTCCAAGAAATGAAACACATCTTATGCTCTATAATTCTTTGTGGCTATGGCTTCGATCCATTTGGTGAAGTAGTCTATAGTAGTAAGTGAAAATTTATGACTTGTTGAGGAATTTGAGTTAAACACCAATGAAGTCTAAACCCCATTGGGAAAATGGCCTTCCTTCAACAACTGGTTATAAAGGCATTGTTTTTTGTACTTCTCTCTTCACTAGATTTTGGCATTCATGGCATGTTCTCACATGAGCATGATCATCCTTAAAAACTATTTGCAATAGTATCCCATTCTTAAGATCTTATGAGCTATGGTATTTCCATAAGGATGACCACTTCCTATCTTTTAATGTAAGTTCTCTATGATTTATTTAGCTTTATCTGTAGACACTCATCTAAGATAAATACCTTCATAATTTCTTCTATAGATGACTCCCTTCTTGATCATGTAATGAGTAGCTTTGAGCCTCAAAGCTCTTCTTATTTTTCTATTGAGCTTAGGGGGATAAGTTTCTATAAGTAAATACTATATTATATTAGTATACCATTTTATTTTATATACTTGAGCTTCACATACTTATGTAAATATGAGATAAGGATCTAGTTTAGTAATGAGTTGCATAATGCCCTGGCCTTGAATGATATTTCTTATCTTGATCTCTAAGTTGAATTGTTTTAGCTTGGCCAACTGCTTTCCTTTTCATTATCTTATCTCATTATGTTACATGGTGAGCTTGACAATAGGATCAGGCATGATGGCAATGACTTTATTCCTTAAGATGTAATGCCAAAATATCTTTATTTCCTTGACAAGGGTGAAAATCTATTTGTTAATCATAGAATACCTGAGCTCTGCATCTTTCAAATTCATGTTCATAAAAATGATTAGATGCTTGGTCTCATCCTTCTTCTGTGTGATGACAATAGTAATCATATGATGTGAATCAAATGAGTACAAGTAGAAATATTTCATAAAATCTAGACTAATCAATACTGGAGCCTGTGATATTACATCTTTAATGTCCTAGAAGGACTTTCAAGCTTTAGTTATTAATTTTATTTTGTCATCTTGCTTGAACATGGAATTCAAAGGTCTAATGATTTTTACAAATCCTAAGATGAAGTTTCTTATGAAGTTAATTTTTATAAAGAATGATTTAATATCCTTGTTGTTTGGTGGTTAAATTTTTTAAATCGCTTGAATTCTATCTAGATCAATGGTGATCCCATCCTTGGTGATGATGTGCCCCAAAATCTTACCTTTAGTCACTCTAAATATGCTCTTCTTTGGGTTAATTAAACACCAAAATTTTTTCATCTTTTGAATATGGATTGTATGTGACTTATGTGGTCTTTCCTATTCTTTGAAAATATCATAAGATCATCCATATAGATGATTATGCATTTTCCTATTAGTCCTTTGAATGCATGATCCATGGTATATTGAAAGGTATCTCCTACATTTATTAGGCTGAAAAACATCCTCTTTTATACATAAGTTCCCAACTTCGTGGTAAACACTATCTTCATTCTATCCTCAGATTGAATAGTACTTGATTATAGCCTTAAAATCTATCTAGGAGGGACATCATTTTAGAACCACTTACTATTTGTATCACCTCATAAAAAAAGGTAGGGGATAATTGTCCTTTTTAGAATCCTTGTTCATATTTATAAAGTCCACACATAATCTGATTCACCATTCTTCTTTCTCACTAGGATCAAATTAGCCGCCTAGGTAGAATGTCAAACTAGGAAGATGATTTTTACATTTAAAATATTATCCACTTCTCTCTGAATGAGAGGATCTATAAAATAGGATTGACTGGTCTTTGCCTCTATCTAAATTTTTTATGATCTAGCTTCAAAGGAATCATATGATTAATGACCTATGGGTCATATAATTTCAAATCTTCATATGTCTAGGTAATGATGTCCCTATAGTGAGTGATTAAATCTTTCATTCACTGTCTTTCTTCTAGGATGCATCTAAGGCTAATATTCACATGATGTGGGTTGTGCTCATCTCCTAGATTTTCTTTTTCAAAGTTATATTTATTGACCTTGGATTGCATGAGTTGTTGAGCTTGAGAATCTATGTCAAATGGTCTTTCCAAGGATACCAACCTAGCTAGAATTTGATTTTCTTTGAGCTAAAGAATTCCCTCTTTATCTAATTCCTATTGATAGAGGTGATTAATTTCCTTATTATCAATTATTTGGGATTTGAATTTCAATAAATTGGTTAAAAACTATATAATATGTTGGTTATCATCAAAGACATAGAAATTTTCTACATTATCCAGAACAGAGGGGCATGGTACTAGTTCAACTGAGAACTTTTTTACCTTAGATTTTTGTAGTGGCTCTAGATTAACAATAGAGTAGATAATGAATCAGTGACTTTATTTTTCTTTATGGGAAGTGTTACTATGTTGAAATCTTAAAAGCTTTCAATCAAGTCCCATGATCTATGCTTGTATCTTGTCAAATAAGATAGTTTTCATTGATATTTCTTCCTAACATGATTGAACACCAACTCTGAGTCACCAAATACTAATATCAGATTCACATTATTCTTGAGTGAAAAATATAGTCTCAAAACTAAGGCATCATACTTAGCTCTATTATTCTTGCATGGAAATTTTAATCTTTATGCTACCAAAAAACATTTACCTTGTGGATCAACCAACTCAATTCCTACACCTGATCCCTACTTGGATATAGTGCCATCAAAGTGTAGAATCCATAGCTAATTGGAACCTTCAAGCTCTAACTTTTGTAATTGATTATGAGTGGTAAAACTATAAATACCAAGGTTAGGTGAATCATACTTTACCTCCTCATTCTTGATGTTGTAATCCATAATGGGATACTTCATTCTTAGCTCTATCAATTTTGATTCAATTTTGAACTCCTCTCCATGGTATCCAGATATGAGAAAAGTCTATAAAAATATATATTTTAAGTTCTTTCAACTAATCTCTACTCATTAGTAGACCATAGCCTTCAGGAATGTCCACTAAAATATCAATGGTCATCTAAACATGAAGTTCACAGGTTACTTGGATATGCACATCCCTCAATTTACCAACTATGGGGACCACTATATTATCCAATTGTGAAACTATCCTCTTTGAAGGGCTTGATGTCAAACCAAGTTTTTGAGATATATAAGTAGGCATGACAATTTTGGAAGCTCTAGAATCAACTAAATAATTATGAATTTTCTTATCGAAAGCTTGGATAGTCAGTAGGAAGGGTGGAATGTTTGGCTTGATATTATAGATGATGTTAGTGTTAGATAATTTTGATTTATATGGATGCTTTCACTTTCTCTATAGGAATCTTCCCAATAATAGACTTATAAAGAAGTTCCTTTTTTTTTATAACTTGAGCTAACTCATGAAGAGTTATATTTGTCTTGATCTTCATATCCTCAACAATGTTGTATCCTCTTTTACTTGGTTCCTCCTTATTCTACTATCGATCGTTCCCCTTTGGAGGGGGTGGATTAATGTTTTCTTTAGGATTAAGAGGAATTATCATGGTATTTAGAGTCAATGTTGTGAGTGGTTGCTTATTCCTTAGATTGTATGCACCTCTCTAAAACTATTGTAAAGTGTGAACTTCATCCATATTATCCTCCATCTCATTATTATCTTCACCTAGAAAGGGGAACTCATGAGTTTTAAAGAACATGGTAGTGCTAGAAGAGATAGGATTTGGATGATGCTTAGGTGAATTATGCATATGATCTTTTCTAACCACCTCTCTTTGAAAGATTTTGAATGTTGTAAAAAATTCAACATAATTGAGCTCACAATGTTTGGAAGTATTGTGAATTTTGCACCAATTAGGAAGAGCCATTTTTGTTATGTTGATATTTAAAATCTTGTTAGGTTATTCAAGCCTATTAAATAGTTGGTTATATCTCTATAATATATCATTTTTATTACTAAATAGGCCATTGGCATTTCCCATCCTCCTTTACATATTAAATAAATAATTGCTAAACTTTTGAACCATCTTTTGAATAGAGTCTAGTTCTACCTTTGTGAAATTTGTACCTTGTAAAATGGTAGTGGGAAGTAAATCTACTTGATGGTTCTATTGATAACCATTTCCCATCACATGATTATTCAAGTAGTCAAAATTCAACTGTGTTGTCTACATTAGTGGAGGCAGTGTGTATAATTAGTTTCATTTAAATGTGGGAACATTCTGCTTCATGTGTGGTACAAGATTTAGTGATGGAAAACTATTATTAACAATAGGTTTTTTAGGCATTTTAGGATTGAGATACCTATCTATATTGATAGACTCTTCAAATTCTAATGCCAAAGTGTTAGCCCTAATTTCTCTTCTCAAAAATATGATAGTGATAGGTTCCAAGGCATTCTTATACATTTCAATCCTAATGCCACCTTTGGTTTATATCTTGGGGTCAACCAGTTGTACATATTATGCTATCTTGAATTGAAATCATGAATCGGATCATTAGGCTCCCTCTTCATGTTGGTGAAGTGTTGGTATACCAAACTAGGATTGGTGACCTATCCAAACTACACAATAAAATCTTCTTGACATTCATCCTAAAAGTGATGGAATTTTTTGTTAGATTTAAATACCAATCATAAGCAGCATCCATCAAAGTAAAAGGGAATAATATGTATGCAACATCATCGTCTACAACATTCATTAGTCTTAAAGTATCTCTGACTGATTTGATATGTTTCTCTATTGTTCTTGCTCCTGAAGGAGAAAAGAATGGTAAGTACTTTTTTGAGATTATAAGGTAAATCATGTATGTCCCCTAAGAAAGTAGTAGAAAATCCAACTAACCAAGGTATTTATTGAGCCATTTTTTGATTAATAGGTAAAGGATTCCTTACTAGAGAAGGAATCCTCAGAGATGGATTATTCTAAACTATGATTGTTGGCATAGTTCTAGGTCTCCTATGATTTATTAGGGGCAAGACTAGAAAACCAACCTATAAATTAGATTTGATCACTCTTTTGGGTGACTCAAATACAACTCTACACAAAGGATAACTACTACATTAGAGGTTTTGGCCCTCTTTCTAGCACCAGTTGAAACTATTGATGCAAGTTTTATGCACACCATAGCCTTAATGAGGTAACCTCTAAAATTTTAGGATCTTAATGGAGGTAAATTCCACTTTAGGTCATGAGTTATAAGTATGTGATATGTTACAATATATTGATATAATAGCTAGTAGGACATGCAAGTTTTTTATAAGGTTTTTTGGATAGAGATGTGATTCCTAATAGTGGTATCAAATCTCTATGTGAGTTAGATGGACAACTAGTTGCTAATATAAAGTGGGTAGGTCTTAAAACAAACTCATAAAAGAGGGAAGGGTAAGGCATAAAATAAATTTATTTGGTTTTCAAGAACTACTCCCTTGGTTGGTTTCTACAAGGACAAGTGCTCTCAGAACCTACACCTACTACTAGCAGCAATTGCACACACAATCAAATGTGGCTAAGAAGTCTAAGGAAATAACAATATAAGAGATTCATAAGCCTTAGACAAAGGTTTCTCTTTTTAGGGTAGTTGTTACACACCCTTAATCAAGAGATTATGGCTTGGGATAGTGAAGTATATGAGATAGATGTACACACACACATAAAACTACATCAAAGAAATCACACGTGCACATTTAGAATTATGAATCAATCAACTTAATTATCTTAATTAATATATTTACCAATATTTTAATAGTTATTACACATCTAAAAATTAGTACATCAATCAAAATAATCAAGAATCCATTCACAAATTTTTCACACTAAATATTATTAAAACATACAACTAAAGAGAGTAACAACTAATTACACAAAAATTGAAAATAAAATACACAAACACATTCATTTGTGATCAAAATTCATGTTGCTCCTGTATTCAAAAATTCTCTAACAAAAAGACAAGTTAGATTACAATTATTTATATAGACGTGGGGAAGGGGTCACCTCATCCTCCAAGTTCATGCAAAATGTTTACATGTGATATTCAGAACTTGAGTTCTAACTATGGTCTAAAACTGTATAAGAGTCTATTTGCAGTTATCAGTTTAAAATAGCCTTTGCCAAAGATATGTAACATGTGCATGTGTATGAAGACAAAGGAAATTTTCATAATTATATTTCAAACTACATGCAAAATTTCAAAATATATGTGCCATTTATAGAACTATTCATGTGAAAAGTCTTAGCCTTTTAAGGTTGTGTGGTCTAAATGGTTAGGGCAATGCAAAATGGAACTATTGGTTGTTTGTAAAAGATAAGTATTTATGTATCAATTCTTTAGAACTAATGAAATTGTGACTAACCAAAAATAAAAGTGCATTGCATGTTGCATGTGCTTCTTACTGGGTCTAGATCTTTGACAAGTCTACCTAGTACTCGCACTGTCAATCCTTTGCATGATGGAATGTGAGCATGCCACTTGATAGATATGCAATCTTCCTACGTTATTTCAAAAAACACACTCTATCACTTAGTATATTTTCACCATGTGGAAACTTCTTGCTTGATCTGGGCCCATTTGAAAAGTCTCTATCGATCCCACACCATTGATTTTTAATGTATTGGCTCCCATGCACTATTGGATCTCTATGTATTGGGATCCCACAATGTTTCCACTTGGTAATCTCATAGAGATTTTTAAAAATACTTTGTTTAAAAATTCTCATAAGAATGATAATTATCAACACTATGCTCACTATGGATAACCCTTTGTTACTATGCTTGATTATGCATCATTGACCTCCAGGATCTGAGTTAATGCACACCGTATATCTTGGTGCTTGAATTTTTGACTCCTCACAATTTTAGCACTTGTATTTTCTATATTCTCTCCTATAAAATATAAAGTCAAAAGTGAATTAGCATATATTTAATAAAGTGCTTGACTAGAGGGATGATACTTGGCAATTCTATGAGGATTGTGGTCTATCTTTTTGATCATTTTGGTCAGGGTAATTGTTGTATGGGAAATGTTTGTAGGATTTTTGTTGTCAAGGAATTATTGTGGATAAATTTTTGTGGGGAAATTGTTGTAGGGACCCTAATTTCATCCAAAAAAAAATTTAAGACACAAAGTCCATATAAATTCTATCGAGGAATTATTTTAGATAAAATGTCCATAATAATTCACTTGAAGACCCAATTCTCTCAAAAAAATGTTTGAAGAAAGTATCCTGAAGGGTTATTTTCATCAGATAAAATGTCTGAGACACAAAGTCTAAAGGAATTGGCTTGAAGGAGAAATTCCTAGCATAAAATTCCAAAGAGGCATGATGAAAGGGAAAAATTTGTTGAACAAATGTTTGAAGGGAAAAAGGCCCAAGATAAAAGTCCCAAATGGTAAGTGTGGTATAGCAAAGGGGATAGGACAAAAGTCCCATAGGGTAGGTCATATAAATATTGAAGGGTATGTGCCCTTGGGGTCATTTTTTTAGCAAAATTATATTAACAAGATTGCTTTGGGGAACTATTTCAAAAAAATTACATTAGGTAAAATTTTTGATGACAAAAATTCTAAAGGGTCACTTTCATTGGGGAAAGGACCTGAGATAAAAGTCTCGAAGGATATTTTCAAAACATCAAAGGGCACTTTTAGAAAGGCCAAAGGGTAGGTGGGTTAAGGTTAAAGGGTCTAATTTATAGGGAATTTAATCCATGATAAAAGTCCCAAAGGATCTAATTCATAAAGGCCAAAGGGTAATTTTGGAGAGATAAAAGAAATTTATCAAAGGATTTGTTTCAAAAAAATTATCCAGGATAGAATTCATTCAAGGGAATAATTTCAAAAAAAATGTTCAAAATAATTTCCTCGATGGAATAAGTCTGAAACACAAAGGTCAAAGGAATTGGTCAAAGGGAAACATGCCCAAGACAAAGGTACCAAAGGGTAGGTGTGAAGGGAGAAATTTCTCAAACAAAATGTTCAAAGGAATGTTCGAAGGGATAGGCCAAAGGGTGAAAAGCAAGGGTATCTTAGACAAAATGGCCATGATAAAATTCCCATAGACCTAATTCCATTAGGGGAATTACTTTGAACAAAATTTATGCAACAATATCCCTGACCAAGGTAAGTCTATGGCAAAAAAATCTTGTAATAATATGTTCAAAACATAAAGGTTAAAGGAATTCGGATAATGGACAAAATACCTGAGAAAGAAAAATTACATAATTCTGATAAAGATAAGCCCAAAAACATAATCCCAATAAAATAAACCTGATATAAATAATTATTTTATGAATACAATACCAATGTCAGTCTTTGTCTTAGAATTTGTATAAACACATAGCAGAGGGGCTCAAAGTCAGGACCATAGTCTAAAAAAAGTGGGTCCCCATTTCCCTATGAAAAAAGGGGGTGTTGGGTACAATAAGTATAATAGTGATTATAATAATAAATATTGCATTAATTTTTAATAGTATTGTTACAAATTCAGCCATGACTGATATGATATTACAGCCAACTATTGTATGGTACATATGAATAAAAAGTATAGTTTTAGAAATAATAAATATCTTGGTAATAATATACAATGATACAAATCTCCATAGAGCATGTGAGTCTCAACTAACTCATATTATCCATAATTAATTTCAAGTGTAGTATTTTTATGGGGAGGGAGAGCATCATTTGAATGTTTTTCCACACCAATCATGGACCATCAATCCCCCACACTATCCCCCAACTAGGGAATGGCCCTCCATTCATAGATGGGTAAATAATGATGAAGTAGGAATCTAGAGTGAGAAACTATAACCTATGAACATACTAACATGTTATTTTAATGAAAAAACAAAATTCAATAAACATACTAACACTTACACTCCAAGCCTATATCTTAGGGGTGAGCATAGTTAACAAAATACAAATGAAAGCACAACTAAACTACAAAAGATAATTAATCTTTAACCTTCCTTGGGAGCTCCAAATGCATTTTTGAGTGTCTTTCTTGGATTTTACATCAAAGAGTCTTTATAAATGGAGGTTATGCATCTCCTTATATCCTTGGCAACATGGCTTGTGATATGGTTTGATGTAGCTTAGTTCAATATGTTGACATTATAACCTTACTTGTTAGGCATTTCTGCATTATAACACTACTCTTCTCAAATATTCAAAGACATTTTTCCATGATAAATTGCACCAAAATAGCTTAAAATTCAATAGGCAAGGCATTTTATTTATATCAAATGGATTTAACCCCAACCTAAGGTGAGTTAATGTGGAGTTAAGGCTTGGAATGGGTTCAAAACCTAACCTAGGCAAGTCAAATATAACCCTAGTAGAGTTAATAATTTTTGATTAATAATGATTTGTTATGAATAATCATGGGTCTCCAAAATGAGATATTTTAGGATATTTTCAAAAGGCTTGACAACTCACAAAATATAATCATGAAAAGCTCGAATATTTCATATTTTTGAATTTTTTTTAATTTATTCATTCATTGCACATAGATAATTAAACTAGGTGTTTAATTTGGTTTATCTTGTTAATTAAGTTTGAATAGGATTTTATAACTTTTAATATTTGATTTAAGTTCATGTGCCCCACTTAATAGGTCTATAGGACAAATTGACTATTTTGATGTCATAGTCTGATTAAGGATGAATTTTTGAGAGGTTATGATTGCATATGATAAGATATCCCAATTATGGATGCCTCAATTAGATTTGGAGATTTAATGAATGATGTATAATAAAATTTATGATGTTTAGTGATTCCTAAGATTAATTTTCAATGGTTGGTAGGAATCGGTTTGAAGTCCAGTCGATGGCTAGTGGTGGCCAATTTTAGGTGTCTACAGTTTGCCCCTATTTTGGAAGATGTTGCAAGTTATAGGCACAATAACATCTTCTCAAATAATGAACTAGGATAAAAATAAAATTATGATTAAATAAAAATCTCCAAAAAATGTTTTGGAAGCTTATAATGATGCCCCCTTGAGGGAGTGTCCAACACATATGTTTGATGGATGGTCCCTAGAAAGAAAGCAATAATAAAAATGAAATTAACCTATAGGTGAGATTAATCCAATTGATAAAATGCATGCATGAATTTATTTAAAATGTATTTATTTACTCAAAGGTGTTTATAATCGGTAACAAAGGTTGAGACATTGATTTTCCCAAAGGTAGTTATAATTAGTGGCAATGGCATATGCCCCAATTAGGGTGGATGAGTTGAAATAATTGTTTACCCATAGGCAGTTATAATCATTAAGATGACCAAGATTGAAAAATTATATTTGATCATGTCCTAGTAGGGAAGATAGGCAAGCATGATTCAAGGATGTAACTTATTGCATAGATTAAAGATGAGAGGGCACAAACATAGATGCAATGGTCTAATGACTAAAAAATCCACAAACAACTAGGCACACAAAGATGCACAAAGTGATGAAAGAGATGAATAGAAGAATAAGAATTTTATCAATGTTAATGATTTGGTTGTACCTATTAATGTGGAGATTCTCATCCTCATTAGCATTGATATAACCAGAATGGTTAATGGGTTGATTCAATCAAAGAGGTGGTGGGAGTATTTGCCAAGGTTACCAAGGAGAAAATTTTATGGCTTCATTGCTTGTAAGACTTATTGAGGTAATTTTTGCTATAGCACATGATGGTATGCATCATGATATAAAACACCATGATAGCATATCTAAAATATGCATAAGGACTGAATCCTGATCCAATAAAGAATTAAAAATAATGCACCACTTATAAAACCATGATTATAATGTTGACGTATGACTATGGATGGACTCAAGAATAATTTTTAAAGAATCACCCAATGAACACATATAGACTAAGTTGAGACACATTACTGAAAGTAAAAAAAATAGGCAAGAAAACAAACAAATAACTAGGCAAATAAACACACAAAAATCTTGAAAGTAAAAGCAAAAGAAGGCATCCTAATAATGGATTTTCCCTAGTAAGATAGGTTGAGGATGACTAACTAGGCTTAGACAAGATAAATGTTTTTGTATTTTAAAATTTTTGAATGTTTATATAATTTTGAGGTGTCTTAATTCTTTATAGATTGACAAGATATCACTCACTAAATGGTGAGAGTATTAGCTTAGGTTGCTCACAAAATAGTGAGAGTGTATGGAAAAAGGGGACTCAGTTAACCTCAACATGAATTGATCATGACCTACATAGTCCCATTAGGACCTCAAGTGATAGTAGTTATAGCAACATGAAAGGTGGTGAGAATTGACTAGGTCATAACAATTTCTAAAAATTAAGGCAAATAAAAATAATAATGGCAAGGTGATGTAATAATGAATGATAAAAGGTGTTGTTCCTAATTTACCCATAGATAGTTACAATTAAGAAATAATGGTATAGGTGAGTGATACTAATTTTTCCATGGGAATTTATAATTAGTAACACAAGGTGGACTACTAATTTACCCATAGGCAGTTATAATCAATATCACCAGCCAAATGTGAATGAAAGATAACTTACCACATCGACTGTCACACTAATTTCATAGATTTTCATTTAAACACATAATTTTAAAATTATTAAAATTGGATTGGAATACTCTCATTGAAGGTGTAGGAAGAACCAAAGGAACTAAGATCAAAAGGGTTGGGTAAGAAGGATAAAAATAGGCTTCGATTTAATAGGGATGGCATGGTAGAATGGCATATGGTATGGCATGAGGAAAATGATAGGATTTCAATTGGATATAATGAAAAGAGGGTTTCCCCCAAATGTTAAGGAGTGGTAAGTGTCAAGGTATGAAACAATGGCAATAGGAATGACAAATGATAATGATAAGGTAAATGGAAAATGGAAAGATATGGTAAATGATAAATTATAAAGGTATGATTTTTGGCAAGGTAAATGTTTTTGGCTAGGTATGAGATTATGTTGTTCTTGTTGATGTGGAGATGTACATCCTAATCAATATATGATACAAATAGAAAAATCAATCATGTAAATTTCTATCCCACACCTTTTTCGAATAGTTACTCTATCAAGAACCTACTATAGATTTAGATGCCAAGAATGTTGTTTGTTCTTTGTTAGTCATTGATTCTATTTCCTTCAAATGTCAAGATAAGATATATTTGTAGCCTCTATAAAGGAAGTTTCAACTAAGGATGGTAAATATAAATAAACAATGGATGATAGGTCTAATTTGGCACTGTAAAGGTGGATGATAATGAAATGTATAATGGTTAGGCAACAATTAAGGAATGGGATTTTTAGGCATACATAATGCTATTGATTTTAGATTCAACATAACTTTGGTTATGGAAAGTCTAAAGACTTCTGAATATGCTCTCAATAGGACCATTGAATTTTTTTGTTGTTTAGGTCTGAGAGTAGCTACCATCCGATTAGGTTGTAGATTGGAAGTTATACTAATTTGATCTTTGATATTATCTTCATCAAGCAACAAATAATTATTATACTCAACTATTGGTGCATCAATGATGTTTTCACCAATGAAGTTTTCTTGATTTCCCATAGCACCTCCAAAAAGGTTTCACTGAGGAATGTTAACTTTTGACTTTTATTGTCTTCTAGTGCATTTGAAAATGTTTCACTAGAAAATGCTAAGTTTGAACTTTGATTGTCCCCTAACACCTTCAAAAGGTTTCACTAGGATATTGTGATTCTTCTGCATAAATATGGTCTTGACCTCTTTGATGTTCTTTAACTAATATGTTTACATGGATGAATTTTAACAAGGTGTGACTATGCCAGTCCTAATAAATGCTTATGGGAAGTGGAAGGTCAATATAATGGCTATATTGGTTAATGATAATGTCATGTGGAATGGTAATGGAATGGGAAGATGCTTCACAATCCTCATAAAAAATACTAGGAGAACTTTTGTCAAAGCTAAAGTAATCATCTTCAAAAGCCATATACGGATCAAAAATGTATTTAAATGGATCTGTAAGGCATGCATAACCAATGTTGTAATATCCATGAATGTATTCTACTTCTAAAATTGATTCTAACTCAATGGACTCTGATCTGATGTTGAGCCTGAGATTGATTCTACTTTTTCATCATAAGTGGGCTTATCACAAATGGTTGGTTCTCTTTGCCTTGGTTTCCAATTAGTTGGAAAATACCAATTTTGGACACGTCTTGGTCTTTGAATGATTTGTTCAGTTGGAGAGGTATTGATTGGCTTAGTTTTGGTTGGATAATTAATATGGGTTTTCTAAAGTGGGTAATGGTTGGCAATAGATAAATAATGCCTAGTGGTTGGATAATGGTAGGCTTAGAAAAGTCTATTTTATGGCCTAGGACAATAAATATGACCCATCAAGTTTTGATTAGATAACTTTGTTGGGATGAGTTACCATACATGGAATGGCCAAGAATGGTAATGGTAGGGAATTTTAAAGCTTGGTTTCTATCACTAGCCAAAGGATAAGGGCTTAGAATGGTCATGTTAGGGAATTATGAAGTTTGGTTGATCATGTAATCTAAAAGATGAGGTCTTAGAATGGTAATGGTAGGGCATTGTGAATCTTGGTTACTTGCACAAGTTAAAGGATGAAGTTTTGATATAGAAATGGTAGGGCATTATGAAGCATGATTGCTATCATGATTCAAAAGGTAATGTCCTAGAATATAAATTTTATGGAAGTGTGGAGCTTTATTTCTCACACAATCCAAAGGATAAGATCCTAGAATGGTAATAGTAGGGTATTATGAATCTTATTTACTCATTAAAGCCAAAGGATATGGTCTTAGAATGGTAATGGTAAGGTGTTATGAATCTTAGTTTCTATCACAAGCCAAAATATGAGGGCCTCATATATAAATTGTAGGGAATTATGAAGCTTGGTTGCTTTCACAAAATAAAGTGTGAGGTCCTAGAATAGTAATGGTATAGCATTATGGAGCTTGTTTGCTCACACCAACCAAAGGATGAGGTCTTAGAATGGTAATCCTTAGACATTGTGAAGCTTGATTTCTCACACAATCTGAAGGAGGGTTAATGGTATAGTTGGGGGATCAAATGCCATTATCAATGAGATGGAAAACATCATATGTTAACCAACCAAAAGAATGTATCATTGAATCTAATGTTTGGCTTTGTTCCCCAAATTTATTATTACAAGGAGGATAAGGATTTGTATCACAAACCACTTCTTCACTATAGGGGTCTTAAACAATGTCAATTTGTGTATCCATTCTATCATAAATTGTATTGTACATGACTCCATCATAAGTGTAGCGAGACATATCCACATCAATGATAAATGCTCCATAAACAGCCTAGAGTTCTATAAACTCTTTAAAAACATTATCTAAAGGAAAAAAAATTCAAACTTGGTCTAACTTGGTCTAAGGGAGTTTTATCTCCAAAATGATATGTGCTAAAACTTGGTATAAAACCACCTAACGTCAAATGTCCAACATCAAATGTCTTAACCAAAAGGTCAAGTGGTTGAATAAAAATTGGCATACCAAACTCTAGGTTCAAAAAGTGTTATAAATAAGTCTAATCTTAAAAAATAAAAGTTTCAAGGTATTTTGGCTAAACACCATGTCAAAATCTAGACTCAAATAGGCATGTGCTAGAACTTTTGGTAAGACAAGCACAAAAGTTAGACTTTAAACAAAGGGGTATGATTTAATCTAACAAATCTAAAACACTTTGGCATAGACTAGCCATTTGAATTTAGACATAACTTGGTCAATTGGTATAATTCATGAGGAATATAGGCTATTTCTCTCAAATTTAGGCAAAAATAATAGTTTTAAAATTGGATAAATAATTAACCTAATTTACACAACCCAAAAGAGAAAGATCAGTGTCTAAGCCTAAATTACACAAGGCATAAATAGAAATCAATCAATGGTTTGATTTGAACTTGTCAAGGTTAATAAAAACTCTACTTAGGAAACTAGGCGTATTTGACTCAAGCAACAAACTAGACAAAGTTAAATGGCATAACAGTTCTAGGCATAGATCTAAAAGACACACATGGATTGGTTTTAAAATTGTAAATTTAGACACAAGGCAAAACAAGTCTATGAAATAATTTGAGAAGTGTATTGGTGTTATCACGCTCTAAAGGTATGATCGATGGTTTATTTCAAGACTCCAAATCACAAAAATTGAAATGAATTGGGAAGCGTAATGTTACCCTTTCTAATTAAGTGACATAGACACACAAAAATTATCAAAAGACTAAGATAAAGGTATGGTATCAAATACACATCATAAAACCTTCTCAAACAACAAAGTGATGTGGACCCAAAACTCATTTTGACATGGGAAACTAACAAAATGAATAGTTTAGACTCAAAAACCATGTAATAAAGTATAAAATGACATTAACACCTAAATGTAATGTCCTAGATCCTAAAACTGACAAGGTTGCATAGCACTATCGAATTCTATCTATATACATTCTCTTGAGAGGATTTTAAGTGTTAATCCAAAAATAAAGGTACATGAATAAGTAAGATTTTTACACCCCCTTCTATCAATAGATTTTACAACAAGAAGGAACTTTGGGCTACTCACTATGCATCAACAATATTTCTATAGCAAGTGGGATTTTTTTTATCTATCATTTTTCACACATCTAGGTGGTCCCAAGTGTGGTTAACACTAGAGATGAAATCATATCAATTGATTTCATACCAGATAATTTACTATGCAATGGTCTATTATTTTGCATATCAATTTCATCCATGTAATTCTTAATGGAATCCTTCTATTATCCAAACCTAACTCATGTTTGCATTATGATTGAAGAAGCTAGTCGTTTAGCCCCCTAACAATCATAGTATACATTCCCTAATTTATATACCCCACCATGGAGTGGGTTTGGTATGCTTATGGGAGATTAAACCCTAGGTCAATGCACCCCTAAAGAACTCGTGAGAAGGCTATAAATTCCTACTCACAAGCCAAGTTGTATAAAAATAAATGATCAAGTGAAAAGACTTTAAAGTTTGTGTTTTGATCACCCAAACCATACAATTATTAGGGAGAGCCTCAACAACATTAATTTCATGCCTTGGATAAGGCAAAAATGTAAATAAATATCACTTTGGTCACTTGAGTTCTCTAAATGGGATGGGGGAGAGCATACACACATCAATTGGTTTGAGAAAATAAAAAACTTTGAAAGAACATGCATAAAAAATTAAACACTCTTAGGAGTATGTAATCTAAGTGTGAGTTTTTATTTTAATGCACCAAAGTGAAATGTTTATAAAATTGGTCCCTTGGCATTTATTGTTGAAAGCTTAAAAAAATAAAAATGATTTAAATAAAAATATTCTTAAAACACCAATTTTAAATGTGAAAATTACAAGTTAAAATATTTTAGGATATTTCTAAAAGGCTTGACAACTCACAAAAGATAATCATGAAAATCTAGAATATTTTATATTTTTGAATTTCCTTTTTTATTTATTCATTAATTGCACATGGATAATTCAACTAAGAATTTAATTTAGTTTAGATTGTTGATTAATTCTTATTAACATTTTAGCATTTTTAGGATTTGATTTAAGTTCATGTGCCCCACTTAATAGGTCCATAGGCCAAATTGACTATTGTGATTCCACAAGGAGATTAGGGATGAATCTATGAGATGTTATAATTGCATATGGTAGGATACCCCAATTAGGGATGCCTCAATAAGATTATGAGATTTAAATAATGATGCATAAGTAAATTTGAGACATTCAATGATTCCTAGACTTAATTTGCAATGGTTGGTATGAATCAATCTTAAGTCCAGTTGAAGGCCAATGGTGGTCAATTTTAGGTGTCTATAAAACCCATGTGATGTAGGATAACTAATACATAATGTATACCATAAATAGACCCATTATAACATGATATCATACAAACATGTGAACTAAATCAAACACATAAAATGATAATGTTTAATTATAAACATTACTTTAGCCAAAGTTTTCATCTAATTATTGATCTCTTAGATCAGTCAATTTCATACACACTACTCAATTAGATTACACCTCATATATGCATTAGTGGAACTAATTAAGAAAGTGTATTCCATCACACTACTTATTTAGTGTCATTAATGTGAGATTTGGTTATATATTTAATAATATAAAAACTAATAGATTCATATAGAATATTCCTTACTAGAAGATATAAAATGTGCTAATCATGTAAATATCAAATACATACATCTAGTCCATCAAATTTAATGTAGTGAATCTTAAAACATCTAATTTATTATTTCATAATAAATCAAATAGCACAGATTTCTAAATTAGTCCTCAATAAAATCATACCATCCAAGTAAGAAGTTTGTCTAGACTACAGAATATCAATATCTAATGTCAAATGTTATTTTCATCTATCTGAATAACATTAATTCACAATTTAATGTTTACATACTAAGTGTTCAATAATTGTATCATTTAAATACAACAACATTATAATGACTTGTATTTAATCTAAATGCCTTATATTAAAATGTTTCATCAAATTGTTAACACATAACAAAGCACCCATATTTATTTGTTATATCATGTAAAGGTATTAAGCATTGATGGAATATGTTAATATATATAGTATACATGAACTAGAATTGAATTTAGTTCATAAATTCACATGTATCTTATATATTTATTTACATATATAATCATTCAGTTAAGTGACATAATGCAATTTAATAATAGTCTGTATAAATACACCTTATATATGGTATACCCTAGATAGACCAAGTCTTTGTTTATCATCTAAGAGTATTATGTATAAAATCAGGTTTAACATCATAATTGAATCCTTAAAATTTTATCAAACACATATCTATGATGTTTTTATAATGTGTTATATTCCATTATATCAAACAGTCGATGATTCATATAACAAAATATATACAAAATATATCAACAATATATAAATAATGTTTACCAAATACTCTATTAGGCAAGTAACCTAACTATTATTTTTAATAGTAATCTGTATACTGTATTCATCCTATAATTTTAAATTCATTTCCAACTTTATTTTCAAATCTTAAATAATTAAATTGATTGTGTTCCAACCTTAAAACAATGACAGACCATATTTAAATATCACAAGGTTCAATTTACATATAATTGTTATTATACACAGCTGTGTATTTCAATATATTTGATATTATATAATCAATTTACACTACATCTTATCCAACTGGTTATAAGATTTAATTGTGTTTTCAACATAAATATTTTAGCAAGAATACATAACTAGAGTTATTTTTATGAGGAGTTTGATCCTTTAAGGATCAAAATAAAATTCTCAAATGCAACTATCATAACCTCCTAATTGACTTATAACCAAATTTTATGATTCAAAATTCATATTTTGCCAATTTATAAGTTTATATAGGTACACTATAACCTACATTATCCACACACACACACACACACACACATACTATATATGAAATATTCTATTAGGCAAGTATTTGGACTATTAGTTTTAAGAGTAATATGTATACTTTATTCATCTTAGAATTATCAATCCATTTCCAATTTTATTTTCCAATATTAACTAATTAAATCAACTATGTTCCAACCTTAAAAGAATGACATTCCATACTTAAATATCACAAGGTTTGATTTGCATATAATCATTGTTATACACAGCTATGTGTATTTAAATATATTTGATATTATATAATCAATTTTCACTACATTGTATCCAACTAGTTATAATATTCAAGTGTGTTTTCATCATAAATAGTTTAGCAGGTATGCATAACCAGAGGTATGTTTATGAGGAGTTTTATCCCTTAGGGATCAAAACAAAATTCTCAAATGCAACTATCATAATCTCCCAATTGACTTATAACTAAATTTTATAGTTCAGTCTTCATATTTTTCCAAATTATAAGTTTATACAAGTGCACTATAACTTGTGTTATCCATATATATATATATATATATATATATATATATATATATATATATATATATATATATATATATATATATATATATATATATATATATATAATCAGGTCAATAAATCCTTTAAAGGTTTTATTGACCTGATTATATATATATATACACACACACATATTTGTGTGTGTGTGTGTGTGTCAATAAATCCCTAAAATGTATATATACATATTAGTGTAAGTTATAATAATGAAACAAAAATGTTATTGAAATATATTTGCATAGAAAAGGTTTCTATATAATCTTTAATACTAAAATTTTGGGTTTAAAAACATACATTCCTACCCTAACCAAGCTTTTAAATTCTAACCCAATATAATCTACAATAAATTTGTTGCCTGATAATAAAATAAATGGCTTAAAACTATACATGAAAATTTTGAATTTTAAAAACCCCCAAATGCATAGTCATACTCTACTTAGTTTAAGACTTAATCCAATGTATTTATGTTTATATTAATCTTACTAGTTCAAAATTAAAATATAAATCAAAGACTCTACAAGTTCTAAGTGAATACACACCACTAATGAAATAGTTAAACCTTGTTATAATTTTCCTAGGGTTCTAAATTAGACACAAAAATTTCTTCACTAAAACTCAAAGCTTTACATTTTATGGCAAAGGATTTTCACCTCATAGTTATTTATCTTAAGTTTTTTATGAGTTATATGCTGAATTATGTGGATGTTCAATCCATCCATAAGGCTAAGCATTTATCCCTTTGAATAATTTAAATAAAATGAAACTGACTAAAACCCTTTAAAATAATCCATATTATGTCTATGAATTAAACAACATATCCAACCTGGTATATGGAATTAAAACTCTACCAAATTTATTTTCCCTCAAACCCCTTTTTTCCTTTGTTTTTCTCTTTCTTCCTTTTCTACCCATGTCTATTGTATGTACCTAGGCATCCTCTCTCCCCATTATATTCTCTTACATATTAACCTCATGCAACTAAATTCCTCATTTTCTACCAGGAATCCTTGTGCTCATTATGATGTTGGCAAAGGAATATTTCTAATGAAATCAAACTCATAAAAGACTATGGGAAGACTAATTGATAGTCAAACTAGTGAAAACCTTCCTTATACCATGAAAAACTAAAAATAATATGTCATTTTCATAACAACTTGATAACACAAGTCAATGCTAATCAGCCAACCCTAATCTCAAATGTTCTAATTATTGAGCAAAAAAATAATCCCTTTTTTTTCCTATGCAAGTTAATCAAAACCATTGATTACATAATAACCATTATAATAATTAACTTCACAAAGTGCTTCAAACATTATAATTTCCATGATAATGTTGAATTAACATAGATTATTAACAAACATTGACTTCACTAAAATATTTACCAAATATAATAATGTCATCCATAATCATTAACAATGAAACTCCATTTTAATATTTGACTTAACAATAGGTCATTAAATTATTATAAACAATAATAATCTTCTAAGAATTATATGTATCAATACCAATCCTAAATAACAATATGGACTTTGTAGAGAGTTAATATTTAGTTAACAAATAACTAACTCATTTGTGAATCATAGAGACCATGCTAAGTCTAATTAATGTGACACACAAATCAAGTAAAGTAATAAAATCCCATCTACTACTATAGTAATGTATACTAAACAAAACACTATCATACTATACTTAGTTATATCCAAAGATAGTAGTAAGTCATATTACGACATATACATATTGACATATTCATTAAAGCAACATCATAATTGAGATAGACTAAGTAAAATAATCAAGGTCATAGTTGAAAGCATATTATTTGTCATTCAAAAGAAGAAAAAACATTAAAACTCAAAGACATACTAAAAATCTATCAAATTAAAATTGATCAAAGCACATTAATCTATTATGGTGTGTGTGGGTTTCTAGTTTTACCATCTGTCATCCCCCAATACCTCCATTTACACCACCTTATTTGATGATTCCCTCCCTTTTTCACACTCTAAGGGATGTATTTGTCTTATATCCACCTCAAAATAATGAGGGTAGTTAGCCCAAAACATATAAAATATATAAAATACTACTGTAATAAATTGTAGTCATATAAAATGCAAAAATTGGTAACTTCAGTGTGGCTAATGACTCCTAACCCTTACATCCCTCTTTCTTTCTCTCATGACCCTCATATGCATCTTTTCACTAATTACCAATCATCCATAGCCTTCTAGACTTGATCCCAGCTAAGCCAGACCCCTATTTCCATGATAGATCCATCCCTCGAAGTCTTGCCTACTCAAGACAATAGTGTCACACTTGGACTATAGTGCCAATGTCATTCCTATTTACTTTTGGTGCTCTTTTTCAAGTCTATTTCTAGCCCCAATGGTCAATTTCTTTTGATTCCCCATCCTATTCCTTGTCATCCTAACATGAGTACATTCAACCCATGACCAACAGATCCCTTAAAAAAGCCCATTCAAAGATCATTTGAAAAGGGTTAGAAATTATCACTAATAAAACAAGAATACAATCAAGAACACTCAATTAATCTTCCCTATTCTCTACATACAGCTAGCCAACACACTAACAATCTTATTCAAATCCTTACAATAGTCCCTAACCACCTCAAGCACATCTAGTTTAGCATTATATATCTTCATATACAGAATTTCATAAAGCACATCAAGTGGGAGAACTACATATGGCTTGATTCCTCTTCAGAGTATTGGTATGTAGGTAGTGTGTCCACACAAGGGGTGTGGATCCATGTCTAATGAATCTTACACACACTAACCCTCCCTTTCTTAAAATTGGTCAAATCATAATGGAAAATAGGATTTGAAGAAAGAATCTACTCTATAAAGAGATCTACAGACTTTTGGCTACCAAAACTTTGTAGACAAGGTCAAACAGACATAGCAAACAAAACCTAAAAAGCTTAGATCCTTAGGAGAACATTGGTACGGGTGGACTATAGTGTCATTGCTACTCTTGTCTAGTTTTGGTACTCCTATCCAATCACAAAACAAAGTTTAATTCTCAGTTTGTGATTGTGTCCTAATCTTGCATAAAAAATTATAGCTTCTTCTCAATTGGATCAATTAGTTTCCAACTAAGTCTTGTTTTCTTCCCCTTATTACTATTTTTAGAAAAGTTTGAATTTTAATCTAATTTACACAAATAAATAGCTTAGTTATTGCATATTTATATACTAATTTTACTACTCAGACCCTTTAACTAAATTAGGAGTAATACACCAATATTCCCAAAATAATAAAATCATAAACTAAACAACAAAATCATCATGTACATATTATAAAAGTAGAGATAACTCCATAGCTAATCAATAATTTAAATTAATTAACATATAACTATCCATAATTTATCATATAAAATATATGTTAACCTATTGTGTTATGGAGCCTATTTCCACATTACAATGTATTTCAAATATTGTACATTAAAATGTATTGTACACTCTTAATATTTTTTTGAGAGTATAGATACGTTGTTTATCTATACTTATACATGTTTGGTGTCATCATCCATGATTAATGGAAAATTGTTACAAGCTGACTTGGCCTATAGTTTTGATACCCATTATTTTGTAAAACCATTATATTAGTTACATATTGATGTAATTATATTTAGATAGACATACAGTAGGTAATATATTAGAATAACTAAGTTTGAGAAGGTGAATAGAGTTTTTGAATTCAAGAGTTTTTGTTGAGTTCAGCTCCAAATAATATTTGTGCATTGTAATTGTGAGAAGATTGATTTGAGAGTGGATTGTACTCTTGTTGGCTTATAATAAGATCTAATCAAGTGTTTCTTGGTAGATGTAGCCCACATTGGGTGAACCACATTAAATCCTATCTTTTTGTTATGAATTTTAACTTCTATTATTTATGTATCTCTATTCATATCTCTTATTATTGTGATTTTGTGAAACTATTTTGCATTAATTTTTGATTTATTCCTAACATAACCAAATGGTAATTAACCAAACAATGATCATAAAATCCACTAATTAAATAGGTTATTAGTTTTAAAGATAAATTAGGATACGACATCCTTCCCCCCTAAAACTATTAATCATCTTGATGACACTTATTCAAACATAGTTTCTAAAACAAAACATTATTTAGTAGAAAATAAATAATATCCAATAACATATCAAGTAAAAAAATGTAGAAACATCCTGTAAAATTCATCATAATCTTCTCAAGTGGCATTATCTTCAAAATATTGGTTATAATAAACCTTGCACTATGACACTTCTCTATTATGCAAATTAAGTTTTCAAGTGTCAATTATTCTGATTGGTTATACTATGATCACCCTAGGAAATATAACCTGCAAAGCATTCCAATCCAACACATGTGAAGGATCAACAACATACTTTTTCAGATAAGACACATGGAAAACATTATACAAAAGAGATTGAGATTTTTGTAATGTAATCTTATATGCTATAATATTGACCACTTCTAGAACCTCAAATGGTCCCACATATCTTGGTGAAAGTATAGTTGGCTTCCCAAATTTAATTAAGCTTTTTTTAAGTCTTAACCCATAGAAATACTTTATCACTAATAGAAAATTGCCTTTTTTTCTCTTCAGATCATTATAAGTTTTATATCTATCATTGGCCTTAGTTAACCTCTACTTGATTGTTCTAACTTGGTCTTTGATTTCCATAAGCATCTTAATTCCAAAGACTACCTTGTCCTTTAACCTATCCTAATTGATTAGTGTTCTACACCTCCTTCCATATAATGCCTCAAATGGATTCATCTTCAACATTGATTGGTATGAATTGTTGTAATCTTACTCAACTAATGGAAGGTACTCCTTTTACTATTGATCCATTCAATATATGCAAAATAGATCTTATAAAACCTGGTTAACTCTCTTTGACTATCCATCAGTTTTTGGGTGATATGCAGTGCTAAAATTCAACTATGTACCTAGAGATAAATTTAAAGTCAACTAAAATATAGAATTCATTCTCAAATCTTGATCTAAAATGATCTTTTCTAGAAATCCATGCAATCAATAAACCTCTTTTATGAATCTCTTCACAAGCATAGGTGCATCATCTATTAAGTTGATTAGTATGAAGTAGCTACATTGACTAGTTTGTCAACTACAACCAAGATCATATCATGTCATTTTTTTGATAATGATAAACCTTGGACAAAGTCCATGCTAATCACTTACCACTTCCATTCTATTATATCATGAGGATATAATAATCTTACCATATACACATGTTTAGCTTTCACATGTTGACATTCCAAACAATAAGACACAAAATTTGTTGCATCCTTCTTGATTCCTTTCTAGAAATAGAGAGGTCTTAGCTCAACCATGAGCTTGGTGACACCAAGATGTCATAATTATGGAAAATTTTATAATTCCATTAGCATTTTGCTCCTCATATTCTCTTTATTAAGCACATACATACTACCATTATACCTTAAAATACCATCACTCTCTAACTTTAATCCTTTATACCTAGGATTTTGAGAATTGTCTAACAATGATTTCTTGACCTAATCACAAAATTCATCTCCTAGAGATAATTTAATAACTTGATCATATAAATTACTCCTTATAGTATCCAAGGTTGATATGTACATTCTAAAACTTAGGGTATTATCAATTTTATTTTCCTTGCCCTTTATATAGTTAATATAAAAATCATAATCAAATAATAACTCTAACCAATGTCTCTAACATGCATTTAGGTTCTCTTAGGTAAAGGTGTACTTGAGTCCCAAATTATCACCCTTGAGCTCAAATGTTTTTTTCAATAGATAATGCATCCAAACTTATAAGGTGTGCACTATTGCATCAAGTTCCAGATCATGAGGGGCATAATTCACCTCATAAGGTTTTAGTTTTCTTGACTTGTATGCTACAACTAAACCATCCTACATAATAACTCCTCCAAGTCCCTCCCTAGATGCATCCATGATCATGGATAATTTATCATTAGGATTAGTAACTCTTAGCACTGGTTTCAAATTAAGCCTCCTTTTTAGTTCTTAAAAGGCTTTCTCACACTTGTCTGACCAGATAGAACTTTGATTCTTCCATTAGAGAGAGGTGATTGGATTAGCTATCTTTGAGAAATTTGGAATAATTTTTTTGTAATAACTTACTAACCCCATGAAAATACTTACCTCATGCACATTAATAGGTGTTTTCCATTCCATTATGGCTCTTATCTTTTATAGATCTACTAAATTTCCATCCATGAAAATAATGTGTCCTAGATATTGCACTTTCTTTTGGAAAAAATCATACTTGGACAACTTGTACAACTAGTGTTTCCACAAACACTACAAAATAGTTCTAAATGTTGAATATGTTCTTCCTCATACTTAGAATATATGAGTATGTAATTTATAAAAACTAAAACAAAGTAGTCTAGATAATTCCTGAACACATTGATCATGAGATTCATAAATACTATTAGAGCATTTGTCAACCCAAAAAGGTAACACTATAAACTTGTAGTGCCCATATCAAGTTTTGAATTCTATTTTTAGAATATCCTCATCTTGTATTCTTAGGTGATGATACCCTGCTCTAAGATCAATATTAGAAAATACCATTTACCCTTGCATCTAATCAAATAGATCATTAATACAAGGTAGTGGATATTTGTTCTTGATTATCACCTTGATCAACATCCTATAATCAATACATAGGTGAAGAGTACCACTCTTCTTCTTGATGAACACCACTAGTGTACCCCATGGTGATACACCTGGTTGAATCAACCCTTTTGATAAAAAATCCTAAAGTTGATCCTTCAAATCAACTAATTCAGTAGTCATCATCCTATGTGGTCTCTTGAACTATGGTTATGATCTAGGTATGATTTCAATTGAGAAATCAAACTCACATTTATGTGGTAATCCAAGCAACTCATCTAAAAACACATATTGAAAGTTCTTTATAAAAGGATAATCCTAGATGGATAGTTCCTTAGATTCCCTCGTATAATTTATATTAATGATAAATGTTTGGCATCCTTTCCTCTAATCCTTCTTAAGTTTAACTGTATAAATTTGACTAAGCTTAAACTCTCTTTTTTCACCCTGAAGTTGTGTCTAATTTCCAAAATAATCTTGACACTCAACCTTCTTCAGATAGAAATCAACCTTAGCTTTATGATCCATAATCCATTAGCTCCGATGATCACATCATATGACTCTAATGGTATAGCATATAAGCCCACTATTGTAATGAATTCAAGAAACCTGATCTTAGCTTCCACTAGACACTTGTCAACCTTAACCTTTGACTCATTCCCATATTGTACTGACCATGCATTTACCATAACTCTAGATTTTTAGACAATTTATTAAGCATTCTAAGAGTAATAAAACATTTTTTAGCCCTAGTGTTAATGAAAATAGAAAGTGGATGATCAAATAAAATACTTGACAATTCAATGGGTGAATTTTGGAACTCATCCTAATGATTTTCAATAGTTGCATGAATCCATTACTAAAAATTTCCCTATTGAGAAGTAGAACCCTTATTCTTTCCACTTGAATTATTCTGAGTACACTCTTGATCGTAATGGTCACCTCCACAAATGAAACAACCTCTAGGTGTCCCTTTCCTATCAGACTATTGGTTTCCCTTGAAACCATTCCTATGTTTCCTATTCCTTGAGCTACTATTAAACTTAACATTTTATTTCTTGAACTATCCCTTAGAGTCTCCACTCCTCTACTTCCAAATCTTATTTTTTAAATTTGATTTAGAACTTCCAAACTTTTCCTTGAACTTATCTCTAACTTGGGCAAGATATTTGAGCTTTTATTCTTGTTTAATTGCCTTCTTGAAGACCTGGTCCATGGTTCATGGCCCATACACATCCACCTCACAACCAATCTAGGGTTTTAATCTTATAATAAATTTCCTAATTATAAACCTCTCATCTGCATGATATTGAGGTAGATACTTTAGGAGATTGGTTAATTTCTACCAATATTTATTCATAGATAGGTATTCTTGCTTAATATTCTAAAAATATGCTAGATTCTAATCAAAATATAGATATGGAAGCTACCACGACATAAAAAATGTCACAAACTATTCCCATGTGGTGGTGGTGGTAGAGTCACGGCTCATATCAAGATTTTTGTTAGCCAACCAAGTTACTACTTTATCATCAAGCTAATAATTTCCCCAAACATTTTTGGTGAATTTAGAGTAATTTTATATCTCAAAATATTTTTCCATCTCTTTCAACCATGCTTCAGCTCCATCTCCCAAAATAGTTTCATATAACTTGGGTGGATTCACCTTTTTCTTATCTTGTGACAACTCTACATATACTCAAGATCTTGAATCTTGTGGCACCTCCTCATGCCTCTACTCTTGATTATTTTACTACTCATAAGGATGATCTTCAAGTTATTCATAAACATTCTCTTCAACATGCCCATTCACTTCTTGCTCTAGGGATATGATTTGGTCCCTAGTTTTATGCATGGCTATGAGGATCTGATCTAACTTCATAATTTACTTAATGATGAACTGATTTGGATCCACTAGAGGATTGGTATTTTAGGTACCCTTACCTCTAAGTCTAGTTTGAACCATTCTTCTTCCTATTTAATAGGATAATATGTTTGTGTTAGTGGATAAATTAAATCCTATAGTTTGAGAAGTAGCTCTGATATCACAATGCAACAACACCACTAGGTTTTACTAGAATAGGGTTAAAAATAATTAAATTAATTACATAAATTTAACTAATTGATTTCATTATGATGAAACCTAAAAAAAGTGATATTTAAATAAATACATTATTTTTCAATTAACCATATAAAGGTATATTTCTATTCTATTTAGCTAATGATCACCATAACAATAATATATCAAGTATGGGTACAACATTGATTACATGAATAAATATTGCATTAATTCATAAAAAAATTATTACAAATTTAGCCATGACTGATACAAAATTACAACCAACTATTGTATGGTACATATGAATAAAAAGTGTAGTTTTATTAATAATAAATGTCTCAGTAATAATATAGATTAATACAAATCTCCATGGAGTATGCAAGTCTCAACAAACTTGTAGTATCCATAAGTAATCTCAAGTGTGGTCTCTAGTTTAATACTACTTTGGAGAGGGAGAGCATCATCTGAATGCTTTTCCACACCAACCACAGACCATCAGTCCCTCACATTATCTCCTAACTAAGGAATGTCCCTCCCTTCATGGATGGGTAGATAATGATGGTGTAGGAATCTAGAGTGACAAACTAGAACTCATGTGCTATAAGATAATTAATACATGATGTATACCATAAATATATCCATTATAACATGATATCTTAAGAACATGTAAACTAAATAAAACACATGAAATGACAATATTTAACTATAAACTTTACTTTAGCTAAAGTTTTCATATAGTTATTGACCTCTAGGATCAGCCAATTTCATACACTCCACTCAATCAGATTACACCTCATCTACGCATTAGTGTTACTAATTTAGTGAGTGGAATCTATCACACTACTTATTTAAGGTCATTAATATGATATTTGATTATATATTTAATAATATAAAAACTAATATATTCATACATAATATTCCTTACTAGCAGATGTAAAATGTGTTAATCACAAAAATATCAAATACATACATTTAGTCCATCAAATGTAATGCAATTAATCTTAAATATAATTTATTATTATATAATAAATCAAATAAACACATGGATTTATAAATCACTCCTCAATAATATCATACCATCTGGGTAAGAAGTTTGTCTAGACTTCAAGTTATGGAATATCAATATGTAACTTTAAATTTTATTTTCATCCATCTAAATAGCATTAATTCATAGCTTAATATTTGTGTATTGATTCTTCAATGATAATCTCGTTTCAATATAACAACATTATAATGACTTGTATTTAATATCAAATGCCTTATATAAAAATGTTCCATCAAACTATTAACACATAATAAATCTCCCATATTTCTTTGTTATATCATGTAATGGTATTAAGCATTGATAGAATATGTGAGTTTATATATAGTATACATGAACTAGAATTGAATTAAATTCAATAATTCACATGTATCTTATATATTTATTTACATATACAATCATTTATTTAATTCACATAATGTAATTTAACAATAGTCTATATAAATACACCTTATAGAGGTATCCCCTAGATAGACCAAGTCTTTGTCTATCATCTAAGAGTATCACATATAAAATCATGTTTAACATTATAATTGAATCCTTAAAATTATAATCAAACACATATAAATGATGATTTTATAATGTGTTTGATTCCATGATTCATATTATAAAATATATCAACAGTATATAAATACTATATATGAAATACTCTATTAGGCAAGTATTTGGACTATTAGTTTTAAGAGTAATATGTATACTTTATTCATCTTAGAATTATCAATCCATTTCCAATTTTATTTTCCAATCTTAACTAATTAAATCAACTGTGTTCCAACCTTAAAAGGATGACATTCCATACTTAAATATCACAAGGTTTGATTTGCATATAATCATTGTTATACACATCTATGTGTATTTAAATATATTTGATATTATATAATCAATTTTCACTACATCGTATCCAACTAGTTATAATATTCAAGTGTGTTTTCATCATAAATAGTTTAGGCAAGTATGCATAACCAGAGGTATGTTTATGAGGAGTTTTATCCCTTAGGGATCAAAACAAAATTCTCAAATGCAACTATCATAATCTCCCAATTGACTTATAACTAAAGTTTATAGTTCAATCTTCATATTTTTCCAAGTTATAAGTTTATACAAGTGCACTATAACTTGTGTTATCCATATATATATAATTAGGTCAATAAATCCTTTCAAGGTGTGTGTGTGTGTGTGTGTGTGTGTGTGTGTGTGTGTGTGTGTGTGTGTGTGTGTGTGTGTGTGTGTGTGTGTGTGTGTGTGTGTGTGTGTTGTTAGGAACCCAAGGAAGCACCATTGATTACCATGTACAAGTAACTTTATATGCAGAAATTAACCAGAATGCACAAGTAACTAGAATTCAGAAATAACACAGAATATGAGAGACAATACACAACTTGTATTAATACTCATCCAGAAAAGAATATAATAAAGAAGATGCCACTTCTTCTCCACACCTCTCAGAGGCTTCCCACACCTCAAGTGTATAGTAATTATTTCCTCAAAGTTCTCTCTCTTACGGTCCCAACACACAACTCAAACACAGACTTGGTGTTCACCTCCAACCAGTCAGTATCCACTACTGCCAGTACACCAGTGCTCCACGCACTCCACAAGTGCTCCACACACTCCAAGTACTCAACGTACTCCAAGTAGATCTCCCCTAAACTTGTAACACCCTACAACTCAAATGATCTTACTTATGGAAGGATCTACCTTGCCTTCCTCTTTGCTCAATAACTGAGTACACACCATACTCCAAGTAGATCTTGCCTGATCCTGCTCCATGTTGTGTTGCTATCACCTTGATTTTGTTGCCACCTGCAAATCAACCTAGTTTTGCACACCTACAAACCTAGACCTTGCACACATGAACACCTACAGATCAATGATCTTACTTACCATGCAGATCTCTAAATGTGGACTTGCACACCCGCTGACCAAGATCCTACATACATGAAGAATCCTTTTGATTCTCCAAACTAGCACCCATACTTGGCACTGTGGCACTAGGAGGAACACACCATGCTCTCTTCACACATAGAAGGAGCTAATATTTGCTCTCTTACTCTTTAGCACACTTTACAATACAACCCATGAGTCTATTATATAGATCTCATGCAAATAATAATTAGACATCTAATTACAATAATTAGATCTATAGCTTCCAGTCTAAAATTGGCTTTCTACATGCAAACAACTGGTTTGTTAACTAACTGTCCATGAACTGGTAGTTCTAGAACTACATGGGTGACTGACATTGGTCCCTATCTACCTGGAGGTGACCGATGCTAACCAATATCTGACCAACATCAATTGCTTTTCCCACTAAATATGACTGACGTCAGTTGATCAGATCGATGTTGGTTGCTCTACAACTCAACAACCTCCTCCATGTCTGCATCAGTGAAGCTTTTAGCTCCACAACCTAACAATCTCCCACTTGGAGATAAATAGCTACAATCTCCCTATACCTATAGCCCATCTAATCTATTTCTTGGTTTGTATCCCTCTTCAAGATCAATCCTGAAGACCAACCACCACACAACCTATGGTGCACCTCCTGTCATCCAAGTAACCTACCACATCCACATCTATAAACCCATATAGAAAATAAATTAACCCTACATAACATGTCAATGTGCTATTGGTCCCTCTCAAATACTTGAGAACCCACTGAACTGCCCTCCAGTGCTTCTTTCCCGGATTGGCTCCAAACTTTCTGATAGCTCCCACTGCTTGGGCAAACTCAGGTCTATACCAAACCTCATGTGATTTCAAACACTAAACTATCTAGCCCTTGGTGTGCTCTGGTTCTACATCCTACATATTGAACCTCTCCCAACACCTGATTCACATTAGCTCCCACTAGAGACAAAATCAACCTATTATCCATATATATATAATCAGGTTGATCACTGCTCCAAATTCCTCATGACATGCCACTGAACTAACCTTACCCTTAGCTCAGCAAAACCCTATATGTTTAAACCTTCAACATGCATACCATCCACATACAGTAATAGGATAATGTTGCAATCATCAACCACCTGGTAAGACAAACACAATGGTTACACTAACATTGACTAAAGCCCTGCTTTGTCATCCACCTATCAAAACTTGTACCACTGTCCTGTAGCTTCCTCAAGACCATATGACCTAGCCTTCTATCTCATGTGTCCATTCTCTCTATTCTTTAACTAAGGTATCCATTCATCTCAGTGCTTTCATACTAGTTGGCAACCCTACCAAATCTCTCGTTTGGTTCTGCATCATATTCCTGCCATGCTCCCACTGTTTCCTAGATCCTTCCTGCTCTATAATGAGCAACAAGTATAAAGAAGAGGAACAATGAATTTGAGGCTTACTTACCCCTTTAATCCTCCATATGGGCATTTTAGACTCCTTGACAGCTTGTTGTCCACCCAAAATCTGTTACAGTGATCAACCTCGGTCACCACATAGTCTACATCTGACCAACATCGGTTTTATGCACCTGTCCTGACTACTGACCCCACCATCGTCAATGTCTACTTGCTACCAACATTGATCCTTCTGATCAATGTTGGTCTTACTGTCACTAACATCAGTCCTCCTGACCGACATTAGTCTTACCCTGCTCGACACCACTGGCTCTGGTCTACACATAACTGACATTGGCACCTATCTATTTGATGTCGGTTCCCCTTGACCGATGCTGGTAACTATTTTCACCTGTGAGTGATGAATTTTTACTCGCAAGCTCTCCATGGATCAAAACCCTATCCAAACCGCCCTGCTCAGAAGTATCCAGCCCCATCCACTGAACTCTATCCATCATCTCCTTCAAGAACACCAAGGCTTTCTAGTTCTTAAGTCTATCAAACACATCTATCTTCCATTTAAGAACATGCATCTCCTTCTTGCTCATGTGACCAAGCCTACAAAGCCACGTCTTCACAATAGAAGAAGAATCAATAATATAAGCAAGTAGATAAAGAGTACCTACTTTCTTACCACCAGCTAATTCAAGTGTATCCATTATGAGATTTTCTATGCATCTCTCATCACCCAACTTTCCTAAAGAAATTAGCCACATCTTCAAGCCTGGGACCTACATGACCTCCTTCAACACCCATGTGTTGGCCACCTGCAATTTCAGCTTCACTTTCCCTTTGCCAATTCTTTGGCAAGGCACACCAGCCCCTAAATAAATCTTTCCAAAGTCTCCAAAGACCTTAACATGGAAAAATACTCTATTTTGGACTACATAGAAAGAGGAAACAGAATCTATAAAACAAGATTTTACTTTATCCAAGAAACATACTGGAGCATCCTATGCAACAACACCTACAACATCTGCTTCTTCAGTTCCTTCATGCTGATCTTCCACAAACCAACAATTTTCTTTTCCTTGCTCTTTCTTTCCATAAGACCATAATTAACCATTCGTGCTTTTCAATTCCTCTATTCTTAACTTACTTTCTTCTGTCATTGCTATACTCCCACTCAATCAGAAACTTGAGAGTGACTTGTAACCAAACACAAACCTGCTCCCTGTAACCTTAGCTCTAACACCAACTATTATGAACCCAAGGAATCACCATTGATTACCATGTACAAGCAACTTAATATGTAGAAATTAACCAGAATGCACAAGTAACTAGAATTTAGAAATAACACAGAATATGAGAGACAATACACAACTTGTATTAATACTCATCCAAAAAAGAATACAATAAAGAAGATGCCACTTCTTCTCCACACCTCTCAGAGGCTTCCCACACCTCAAGTGTATAGTAATTCTTTCCTCAAATCTCTCTCTCTCTTATGGTCCCAACACACAACTCAAACACAGAGTTGGTGTTCACCTCTAACCAGTCAGTATCCACTACTGCCAGTACACCAGTGCTCCACAAGTGCTCCACACACTCCAAGTACTCAATGTACTCCAAGTAGATATCCCCTGAACTTGTAACACCCTACAACTCAAATGATATTACTTATGGAAGGATCTACCTTGCCTTCCTCTTTGCTTAATAACTGAGTACACACCGTACTCTAAGTAGATCATGCCTGATCCTACTCCCTATTGTGTTGCTGTCACCTTGATTCTACTACCACCTGTAGATCAACTTGGTTCTGTACACCTGTAAATATAGACCTTGCACACATGAACACCTATAGATCAATGATCTTACTTACCATGCAGATCTCCAAATGTGGCCTTGCACACCCACCGACCAAGATCCTACATACATGAAGAATCCTTCTAATTCTCCAAACCAGCGCCCATACTTGGCACTATGGCACTAGGAGGAACACACCATGCTCTCTTCACACATAGAAGGAGCTAATATTTTCTCTCTTACTCTCTAACACACTTTACAATACAACCCATGAGTCTATTATATAGATCTCATGCATACAATAATTAGATCTATAGCTTCCTGTCTAAAATTGGCCTTCTACATGCAAACAACCAGTTCATTAACTAACTGTCTGTGAACTGGCAGTTTTGGAACCGCACAGGTGACTGACATCGGTCCCTGTCTTCCTGGCGGTGACCGATGCCAGCCGATATTTGATAGACGTCGATTTCTTTTCCCACTGAATATGACCAACGTTGGTTGATCAGACCGATGCTGGTTGCTCTACAACTCAGCAACCTCCTCCATGTCTGCATCAGTGAAGCTTTTAGCTCCACAACCTAACATGTGTGTGTGTGTCTATTTATATTTATATATACCTCTATATAAGTTATAATAATGAAATAAAAATGTTATTAAACTATATTTGCACAAAAAAGGTTTCTAAAACCCCCAAATGCATAGTCATACCCTAATCGGTTTAAGATGTAATCAAATGTATTTATGTTTATATTGATCTAACTAATTCAACATTAAATACAGATCAAAGACTCTATAAGGTCTAAGTGAATACATACCACTAGTGAAATAGTTAAACCTTCTTATTATTTTCTTAGGGTTTTAAATTAAACACACAAAAATTTCTTCACTTAAACTCAAAGTTTTACATTTCATGACAAAGTATTTTCATGTCATATCTATTTAGCCTAGGCTTTTTTGTATTATATGATCAATTTTTTGGATGGTTGGGCCATCCATAAGGATGAGCAATTAGACCATTTAATAATTTTAATAAAATAAAACTAACTAAAACCCTTTAAAATAATCCATATTATTTCTATGAATTGAACAACATAACCAACCTTGTATATGGAATTAAAACTCTACCAAATTTGTTTTCCATCTAACCCCTTTCTTTTCCCTTTCTCTTTTTCTTTCTTCTTTATCTACCCTTATTTTTCATATACTCCCAGTCATCTTCTCTCCCCATTATATTCTCCTTCATGTTAACTACATGTAACTATATTCCTCCTTTTCCACTAGTACTCTTTGTGTTCATTATGATCTTGGTGAAGGAATATTCACATGAAATCAAACTCATAGAAGACTAACTAGTAGTCGAACTAGTGAAACCCTTCCTTTTACCATGAAAAACCAAAAATATTATGTGTTTTGCTTAACAACTCGACAACACAAGTCAATGCTAATCAGCCAACTCTAATTTTAAATATTCTAATTATTAATCATTAAAATAATCCCTTTTTTATTATGCAAGTCAATAAAAACCATTGATTACACAATAACCATTATAATCATTAAATTCACTAAAGTGTTTCAAGATTTACAATATCCATGATAATGTAGACTTAAAATAGATTATTAACAAAAATTGACTTTACTAAAATATTTACCAAAAATAATAATGTCATCCATAATCATTAACAATGAAACTCCCTCTTAATATTTGACTTAACATTACATCATTCAATTATTATAAAAAATAATAATCTTCTAAGTATCATGTGTATCAGTACTAATTCCAAATAGGAATATGGATGTTATAGATAATTAATGTTTAGTTAACAAATAACTAACTTATTTTCTAATCATAGAGATTATTCTAATTTTGATTAACATGACATACAAATCAAGTAAAGTAATATAATCCCATATACTATTATAGCAATGTATACCAAACAAAACACTATCATATTACACTCAATTATATCCAAAGACAATAGTAAGTCATATTAAAACATACACAAATTCACTTATTTGTTAAAGAAACATCATAACTGATATAGACTAAGTACAACAACATAATGTATCACACAACCATATAAATATAAGCATCAAACAATAATCAAGGTCATAGTTGAAATCATATTAGTGGTAATTCAAATTCATAAAGCACATTAAAACACCAAGACATACTAAAAATCTATCAAATCAAAACTAATCAAAGCACATTAATCTATCGTGGTGTGTATGAGTTTCTAGTTTTTCTATCTTTCATCCCCCAACACCTACATCTACACCACCCTTTCTAATGATGCCCTCCCTCCATCCCACTCTAAGGGATAGATATATCTTGTATCAACCTCACAACAATTAAGGTACTTATCTTGAAACATATAAAATCCATAAAATATTATTGTAATAAACTAAACAGCATGATCATCATGTATATATTATAAAATTAAAACTAACTCCATAGCTAGTCAATCATGTGAATTAAACAACATATAAATATCCATAAATTAGCATATGAAATATAGCTTAACCAAATGGTAATTAACCAAACAATAACCATAAAATCCACTAATCAAATAGGTTATTATGTCTAGAGAGAAATCAAGATGTGACAATTTAAATATTCCTTTATATATGCAAGCTATAACTAGTTTTTTGGTGTTTATAGGTGAGTGCACACTAAGTTTGAATGATTTATATGGGATTTAATTTTATAATTTTATGATTTATCATTTTAAAATTACTTAAACAAGGAAAATCAACTCCAAGATACTACATTTTACTCTCTTATATTTGACTAAAGTTTTCTAATTGCTAGTGTACTTATTTGTGCATGAACAAGAGCTTGTTTTAAACTAAAAATTGATTTTTTGTAGTTTGAATTAATTAATTTTTTTTTTAATGCATACATAAAATATGAATTCAAACCTATATGCTTTTAAATAATCTATTTTATGGATACAAATAGTAAAGATACTAGCTAATGTTTTTGGTGCAAAGACAAGAAGAGAGAAGAAACCATTTTCCTACCTATTTGCATTTTCAAAAAATATATATAATATAATGCAAGAATTAAAATTAATATAATATAATCTACTAAAAAAATTAAATTAAAAAAACTACAAGCCCCCAACCTGATCAAGATATAGACCAGTTGGAAGCAAGAGATGTATTTATGATGTGGTCCTCAACACGCTAGCCCCTCCTCTAAAATAAATGATTTTAGGAACTCTCTAACCAAGGATAATAATAAAATAATAGTAGAAAAAGGGGAATATGAGACAAAGGAATAGGTTATTTTGGTTGATTAGTGCATTGGTTGCAAAAATCTAGTTGTAAATTCAATAACCATCATTGCTTTAAACTATGTAGTCTACATGAAAATGATCAAAGTAAAACCTTAAGATAAATATAAATTAGGTTATATCTATTGAAAGCTTCATAACCTTAACTTCCAATTTAAATTTTTAGAGAATCAAAAAAACATTAATGCTCTCTAAAAAAAGACCTAGTCTATGGAGGTATGGACACTTGAATGTTATCCAAGAGGATAGGTGTGGAAATGTATAAGTATATGATATTTTTATGAATTTTATATGTGGTTGGACTTTTTATATTATAATAAAGGTTTTGGGAATGCTTATGCTTATTGGTACAAGGCTTTGGTTGTTGATTTATTTTTTATTTTTGGTAATGTTTTGACTAAAAAAATTAACTATTTACTGAAATTAAATGACTGAAAGTAAATAACAATGAGTGGCTAGAAATAAATTAAATAATTATTCTATTTGTTATTTTTCAACTTAATTTTTAATACATGTAATACTAGAAATCAAAATCTAGGCTAACAATGCAAATGTTGATTTCTAGTTTTTCTAGGTGTAAACTAAATGAATTAGTTTTAAGGTTTTAATATTATATATGAAATAATATATTATAAAAAATAAGATTTTATAATATGTAATTAAATTAAAAAAATTATTTATACCCTAAGTAACAATGCTACCAAGTATCTAATTATTCCTTTGTATATACAAGCTATAACTAGTTTTTTGTGTTTCTAAATGACTGCACACTAAATTTGAATGATTTATATGAATGAAATTAAATGTATAGGTCATGATTTTATAATTTAATAAAATAAAAATATAATTTTAAATCTACTCAAACAAGTAAAATTGACACCAAGATACTACCTTTTACTCTTCTAGGTTTGACTAGAGTTTTTTACTTACTAGTGTACTTATTTGTGCAAGAACAAGAACTTGTTTTAAATAAAAAATTGAGTTGTTTTTTAGTTAGAAGTATTTTTTTTAATTTAATAATATCTACATAAGTTTTTAATTTAATCCTATACTATTTGAAAGAATCTATTATATAGTTTCAAACAATAAAGAAACTAACTAATGTTTTTGGTGCGAAGACAATAAGAGAGAAGAAATCCTTTTCCTATCTATTTGCCTTTTCAAAATAGAGATATAATATAATGCAAGAATTAAAACTAATATAATACAATCTACTAAATAAATGAAATAAATAAAAACTAACAACCTCCAACCTGATCAAATTATAGACCAACTAGATGTAAGAGATGTATTTATGAGTGGTCCTCAGCATGTTAGTTCCTCCACTAAAATCTATTATTAAAATAACTCTATGACTAATGAGAATAATAAAATAATATTATAAAATTTGGAAGATGAGAGGAACATAACTATAAATAAAATAATAGGTGATTTTGGTTGAGTAGTACACTAGATACAATGATTTGGTTACAAATTACATAACCCTCCTTGCTTTAAATTATGTAGTCTACACAAAAAGTGATTAAATTCAAAACTCAAGATAAATGGTAAGCAGGTTGTGGATTTAGAAAGATTAAAAATGTCAACCTCAAATTTAAATTTTTAGATCTAAAATTCATCTAAAAATGAAATACTTTTAGAAGAGGAATTGAAGGTTCAAGGGGAATTTTAATTGAGTTGAACTGGGAGTAAAACTTATGGACTTAAAATATAAGAATAAGTGAGTTGGGATAGAAAACAAAAGGAGTAATAAATGAAACAAATAACATACAAAATATGTGAAATCTTGAGTTCTATAATCCAAAATTATAATATGGATAAGAAGTGATAAAACCAACCCTATTCTTAGGGCCGGTTACATAACCACTTGCCTTCATGATAGAGCTACCCTATAGGGTGACATAACCACCTTATAGTAATATGGAACTGGCCTATAAATGATATTTATGTCATGGTGGTTTATGAAACTACCATAGTAGTTCCATTACTTTTGGGGTAGTTTTGTACTCGACCATGGTGGTTCCATCACTAAAGGGGAAAGTTGTATCATCAAGGAATATTTTTTAACACCAGTCAAAATTATATGTAAAGTTAAAATAAAGAGATTTTGAAAGGTCCAAAAAAGAGATAGGGATAAGGTAGGGACTAGCATATCAGAGAGAACCCACTCGAGTTTAAATTAGTAAATTATTACATTATCATTAGACATTAAACTAGGAATGTTGTATTATACAAATTTTGGACACTCCAATTTCATCATTTTCATGTTAAATTTACAATCAGAATGAATTTTTACAACAATGCATAAATTAGATTAGAAATCACTAAAACACTCAAATTTTTCAACATTTGATGTGTATATTTTGAAACACATCAGGGCATACTTGGTTGGGGAAATGCATCGTAACCAAATATTATCTTCATCTAATTCATCCTAAGTGAAATTGTTTTTTTGTAAGCAATGTTTTGGGGTAATTAACTAGAATAGATATTCAAATTTTTATATTACATATATCACATGGAAGCTAATCTAGATTAATTATCTTATAAAATAAAATCAAATGGAAAAGTATAAATTCTATAGAAATTGGCTAAATTTTTAACTATGCAATATTTAAATATTCAACAAATATCTAAATTGTGACATCATCATGTCATCACATAGAAATTTGTCAAGCATTATCATAAATGTAAGGAAATTCAATTTAAATGTAGAAATATAATCCATGCCTAATAAACATCAACTCAAATCCCAAATATTAATGACATTTATAGTCAAATTGAAATGAATACCATTCCCCCTCATCTTTATCTTGATCTTGATCCAACTATTGGAATCGATCTAACAAGTCTATAAATATAAAGCTGATTTGACATTACAGACAAGCCTTTTAGTGTAAAATTACTATGCATAAATCAAGAAAAAAGATTCAACATTTTTAAAAGTGTTCAATCAAACCAATCATTGACAAGTTGATATGGTGATAAATGAGCAAGTGACATTGATAAAGATTCCTAACTCTATAATTTAGGATTAACATGCTTACAATCTAGCTTAGAGAATGAATCTATGGAAAAATTATAGTTTTGGGTTGATGTCTTTCTATTTTTGTTATTTTGATAAACATTTATCCATCTAAGGGATTATGCTTGACATCTTATGTTTGTTTATTTTTTTTTAGTTTTGAATAATTAATAATTTACTAACCTCTTTTTTGGCATGTTGTTATCATTGATGTCAAAAGGGTACATCATGAAAATGCATAATGGTTATTGATGTCAAAGATGTATCATGTCAAGATTGTACTATCAAAGATGATGTCAAGGTTGATCTCAAAGGTGACTAAGGATATATGGTATTATTTGACATGTAAAATCACATAATAGTATTTCATTGATGATAATTATCATAATTGGTGTGACAATGGAAGGTACAGGTCATGAAAGATGTTTGAAGACAACTAATGTCGGCATAAGAAGCCATGTGACAAGATGCATTTGAAGGCAAGAGAGAATTTGAAGGAAAGAAATAATTTGTAGGAAATAGATAATTTGAAGGAATATAATTTATTATGGTTTCATAAAGGCATAGGTTAAGGTGTCAAATGTGTTTAGGTGCATGTAAGAAAGATGTCTAGTCATATGAAGCTTAGTCATGTGGTTTTAGGTCTATTTGAGGATGTGGAAGATTATTGTCATCAAAAAGAGAATGAAGTGATATGATTGTGGTGTAATGTTCTATATCTACTTATTTGATTTTTTGTTGAGGTCATGACATGGAAGGAATAGGTCAAGGCATCAAGTGTATTGAAAGCTTGAGTCTAGTCATGGCATGGTAGAGGTATGAGTTAGTGGCATGTTGAGGTGAGTGAACTCAAGCATGTTATAGGTTGTGAAGGATTTTTGAGAATGTATGTGAGGCATCAAAACACTAATGAGATTTTTAGGGTGAGCCTACAGGGGTAGGACCTTTAGTCTAGGCCTACATCTAGACATCTTTTAAACCCTGTCTGGCCTAATGAGGTATCATGGTCTATTTTCAAGGCATGTGAAGGATGTATGGAAGTGTTTAAGCATGAGAGAGGTTTTATGGAATGATAATTAACATGGAAGTGATGTTTTTAGAGGATTAAAATAGGCATGAATTTCATTTTAAGGCCTAATAAGGTATAAGGACTATGGTGTAGAGAGAGTGTATAGCTTAATAGGGTATTGAGATCAGTTTCCAAGGCAAGTATGATTAGATGATCATTGAAAAAGGTGAGTGTTAAATTTTTTATCCTCAAAAGCCAAAATATCAACCCCTATCATTTTAATCTTTGACGACCATGGCCTTAGAGTGTTTTTTATGCCTCATAGTGCCTTTATTTAAGAGAAAAATTACTTGTACAAGCCTTAAGAAGCTAGACCATCATATGCACATCACATAAAAATGGATTGATCAACTTAATTGTGAATTTTATAAATATACTTAAAAATACTCTCAGGATAAAAGAGTATCATAGACACTAATTTATTCATTCCTTGATCATTCTATACAAATTTCATGTCTTTATGAGCTTGTTATCTCAAGATATAAAGCTTCAAAGTTTGACTTTAAAAATGAGACATGCATGTAGATGTCAAATTTGATATTTGGGAAATATCCATTTGAATGCAAACAAAATATCCAATGGTGCACATATGATCATGCATCAAAGATCCAATGGAATGCAATGACTGACAAAGCCAATGGGCCCAAGTTGATCAATGGTGTGTACTCATTCATATAAAACAAATTAACAATGAGTGATGGGTCAAAAGGTTAGCATGTCTTGAAGGAAAATACATGGGTGACAAGTATATTAAGCACATTAAATTGGTATAATATATATGTCTTGCATCATTTGTATATGGAAAGATCAATGATACATGATAAATTAAGTCCAATGATGTACAAACAAGCTGATCGATGGCTAATATTAAAAGTTGAAGATAATGAGTCCAAGTAGATTGATAATACATGATCAATCATGAAAAATTTAATCAATGGTAAATATTAAAGTTTGAAAGCTAAGCGACTTCAATGAAGAGCAATTGTGACCTAGGTCAAAACAAAATCAAGTCCTATGAGGAAAAATTGTTACCATTAAAGCTCAGATCAAGATAAGTTTGTTTAAACCTAATATAGTTCACGAGAAAGGCTATGCCACCTATATATGTCCATTTATATAATGACTATTAAAAACCAATAAATTAGATTGGTTTCCAATTTATAATATAGACCTATGCTTAGATTTTGTAGTAGGGGAAGATGTGTGACTATGGAGAAGTGTTTTATCCCTCAACATAATCATAAATTTAGTAAACAACTACCTAAAACCGCTAAAAGTAGACATGATCATAGATATTTCAAGTGCATGAATTAGAGGATTTTTTCCTTACTATAAAGATAATTAATGTAGAGGAGCTTGGTAAGTATTCATGCGATGAGATGGTTACTTCCTGCAGTGGTCTTGAACTTCTTTCTCTACCTTTCCATGCCAGATAGAGTCCTAGTGACATTAATGTAATTAGGAGATCAAGGAAGATGTGGTCTTGATCATTATGAATCCTCCATTCTCCCATGCATTTTCCCCATCTCTTTCTTTCCTTTCTACTATAAATACAAGCTTTTGGGACTTAGAAATGATCCCTCAGGGATAATATGACTAGACTTTGCTAGAATTTGTATTCATGCACCTCTTGGATCAATAAGAAAGACATTTGTAACTGTTTATAAATTTATGCTTAGTGTTTTTTATTTTTTTGATATGCAAATTTTTTTTAATCTTCTCTTTTTAGGTCCAAGTTCAACCTAAGTGCTAACAATATTTCCTTATAGGTCATCTAGTGTGTCATAATGTTGATGTCTTAGGTATAGAGTGGGCTATTGACTATAAGTGCCTTCAACCAGGCCTTACCCTCATTGTCTTCTAGCCTAAGTCAATCAATCTAAACTCTATTTGAAAAAAAAAAAATCTTGGAAACCATTATAGGCACTGTGTTAAGTCTATTAATAGTCCATTAGTGTGTCAAGAGTTCAAGCCTATGAGTGGATACAATGAATTCATGGTGCATCACCACACTTAGAGTAGGTTTTAATTCATGCAACTCCTCTCTTTTTATCTCAGCCTATTTATTTCTTAGGTGATCACTATTATAAATAATATAAGGAGATAACCTCATTAAAAACCCTAGAGGTCTAACCCAAGATTAGGTTACCCATAGCCTAGGGTCATTCCCATGTTAGACTAGGTTTGAGAAGGAGGACTTGAACAATCTTTTGCTCAGATAGAGTGAATCCTATGCCTCCAATAGTTTCTATCACACTCAGTTCAAGTTTCCAAAATCATGCTCTGAAAGATATTGGAGGACATTTAAAAGCTAAAGACATCAACAACATCATCTGTAGTCATCTTTGGCAAAGTCAAGTATCTTTGAAAGGTTTGCAATCAATCTCAAGTTCAAAGATACCATTGGTTTCATGGTTTCAAAGGTAAGAAGCTTTTTTTCATGGTTTTGATTTGATACATATATTTAATAATGATCCATGGCATCTTATGAGGTAGGTTTTTACCCTCCACCCCCATATCCACCTTATCATAGCCCATATAACGCATACACTAATCCATACCCTAAACACTACCAAGATCATCCACCATAATTTTATCTTCCTCCACTTTTATGGTAACCTCCTCATCCTCATAATTAGTCCTATTATCAAACTGATACCCCTTGTAATCCACGTACACCAAACACTAACTATTTACATTTAGAAGAGAAATTAGGAGGAGAAAGAGATAGGTTGCAAAATGACCTTAGATAATAGAAAAGGGTTGAATTCCAAGATATTATTCCTCATAAAAATACTCTTGCAAACCAACCATAGCTAGCTAAATTGATCGCCCCATCTCCTTTTCTTGCCTTTCTAGTCATAGGAGATTTATTGGTCCATAATTGTTTGCTTAATGACAAAACAAATTTTTTAGTTATTCCTAAATTGATGGTAGACACCTTAAATCTAAGGTATGAACCTATTTATGGCTTATAGTTTCAATGGAATGGGTCTCCCATAAAATTATTTAGAATTATCAATGATCTTCAGCTCACCCTCCATTTGTATCCCAATATTTCATTTGTGCAAGACCTTATTGTGTCATATTTGTTGCCTCATTTTTCCTTATTTTTGGGTAATGACTTCATGACTAAGGTTGGAGGTTAATTATTCAAAGAATTATCTCATATAGTGTGAAAATTTTAACATGGTGTGGAGGTGAAAATTGAGTTTGAGTCACTCTCTAAGCTCCACATTCTACCACCTCCTCTAATTACCCCAAAGGTAGACTGCCTTCACCTTCCTTCCCCAAGGTATTGTACTTATGTTAAAGATCTTATACCTAAAAAAGAGACTGAAATGATACCCACATGGAAGCCTTCATGGGCCATGGATCCCAATTTCATCATTCCCACCCTTGAAAAGGAGAATGAAAAATGAATAATAGGTATGAAATCTGTTATTAGTCCTTCATTTGCTATTACCCAAGTACTTGTTGCCCCTGTTCACATTCCCCTTCAATCCCAAGAACTTACAAAGAAACCATTAAAGATCCCTAGTTGGAAGGATACCCTTGAAATAATAAATCACCCTAATGATATATATTGGCCACCCACCCTCTCCCCTCTTGAAAATAATTCAAGTACACCAAAATTAGAATTAGATCATTTAAGCATGGTGGGAAAACTATCAAAATTGATAGAGGAAGGGGTAGTCATTGAAAAGATAAATAGTAACATAGTTGTATCTAACTATCAAGTGAACCTTAAAGAGGAACCTTCTAGTGCCTATGAAGAAGAATTTCAGTTTAATACCCATATGCACTCTATTATATCAAAAGGTAAGCATGAGCAGAGCTTGGATGATAAAGGGAAGTTACAATCTCATAATGATGGAGCTGAGATAAATAAAAACACAAGCTAATCTCTTCATAAGAGACCAATTGTATGGAATCATCCATGATTATTCTATTGATACTAAATTCAATAATACATTGGAAGACTAGTGGTAGAACTTGTGTTTGGGGTTCTTGAATGAAATGGAATAGCTTGGTAAGGTAGATTTCACTGATATAGTTGAGAAGCAAGCTAATGCTTCAAATGAGATGAGAAATACAAATCAAGGAGTGCAGAGGAAAGATGAGTTATACCTTTATTGGATTGATGAACCACATCTCTCTATTTATGAAGAGGATGAGCAAACTTTAGTTCATCAAGAACCTTATGATGATCCTACCAAAGTGAAGGAGGTGAGTAATCAGCTTGATGACTTGTATATAGATGGTAGAAGTTCAAATGAACCTCATGATCTATTCATTGACTAAGGTGAGATGTCATTTTGGTAATACTTAGAATATTTATACCTTAATTTAAATACCTCACCTCTGCACTAGTCAAAGTTTGAAAAGAAGGAACTTGTCAAGAAGCTTTGATAACTAATCATCTTAAACCTAAAGAATCTCTTGACTGAAGAGAAGATGATGTTATTGATGTAAGATATAAATATTTTGGAGGATTATGATTGGATTCTTGACCCTCATACTCAACCCATACACATAGAGATGAACATAGATGGTTATTCCACTTTTCTAAGTGACCAAGAGAGTGTTAGCTATAAATGAAGGTTGTCACACATTGGTTGAAATCCAATTACACAAATATGATCATGTGACAACTCCACATCAAATTTCCTTAGTTATTAGAGAACATTCCCATTTGATCCTAGGGGAATGAAGTCAAATTTAGGGAATTTTTATAGTAGTTATTTTGTCTATCCAAATAAATGCTTTGTATAAGTTTTTAGGTAGTGCCTTGTTATTTCAGTTCTTTCCCTTGTTTGTCCTTAGTTGTTAGGTGTGCTCTTAGTGTTAGGTTTGTTTTATTTTTTTATATATGCATGTCTTATTCTTGAAAAAAGTATCTAAGTTGTGAATATTACAATTTAGTCCAAAGAGTCATTATCTCATGTTTATTTGTTGAGTCACCTTGTCATGAAAGTGTATAGGTTCCATGACTAGTAGGTTGGCCAATCCATTAGAGTTGCTAGAAATGTTAACATTTCTAGCCTCACAATCCAAAATATCAACCCATACATTCTAATATTTTATGACCATGTCCTTAGCTTGCTTTTCTATACCTCATAGTTCCTTTGTTTAAGACAAAAATGACTTATTTAAGCCTTGAGAAGCCAAACTGTCATATGCACATCACATAAAAATGAACTAATCAAATAAATTGTGAATTTTATAAGTATGATTAGATATCCTCTTAGGATAAAAGAGTGGCATGAATATGAAGTTATTCATGCCTTGATCATTCTCTACAAATTTCATGTTTTGATGAGCTTGTTATCTCAAGATATAAAGCTTCAATGTTAGACTTTTAGAATGATATGTGTACACAGATGTCAAATTTGATCTATAATAAATATCCATTTAAATTAAAATTTAATATCTAATGGTTCACATTCAATCATGCATCAAAGATCTAATAGTGTGTATTGAGTGATAAAGCTAGTGGGCCTAAGTTGATCAATGGTGTATGTTCATTCATACAAGTTAGATCAATGATGAGCGATGAGTCAAAAGGTCATTGTATCTCAAAGGAAAATGTACAAGTGAAAAGTACCTTAAGCATGTTAAACTATTAGAAGATATATGGCTCACATACATTCATATAGAGAAATATTAATGATGTATGAGAAAGCAAATCCAATGGTGCACAAGCAAGCTAATTGATGGCTAATACTAAAAGTCAAAGATGGTGGGTCCAAGTAGATTGATGGTATGCGATCCATTATGGAAAATTTGATCAATGATTAATATCAAAAGTTGAGAGCTGAGGGAATTCAATGAAAATCAATTACAACCTAGGTCAAAATGAAGTCAAGCCCTAAAAGGATCAAATGTCACCATTAAAGCTTAGATGCAAGATAGGTTTGTTTAAACCTAATATATTTTAGGAGTAAGGATATATCACCTATAGATCTCCATTGATATAATGAATATTTAAAACCAATAAATTGGATTGGTTTTAAAACTATAATAGAGACCTATGCTCATATTTTATAGTAGGGGTAGATGTGTGACTATAGATAAGTGTTTTATTCCTTGACATGGCCATAGCTTTGATAAATAGGTATCTACATCCACTAAAATCAAACATGATCATGGCTCTATCAAATGCATGAATAGGAGGATTTTATCCTTATAATGAAGAGCATTAATGTAGAAGATCTTGATAAGGATTCATGTGGTGGGATGGTTGCTTCCTATAGTGGTCTTAACCTTCTTAATCCACCTTTCCATGCCAGATAGAGTCTCAGTGACATTAATGCAATCAGGAGCTCAAGAAAGATGTGATATCAATCATTATGACTCCTTATCCATTCTACCATGCATGTTCCTTATCTCTCTTTCCTTTCTTCTATAAATGCAAGCTTTTGGGCCTTATAAATGATCCCTCAAGGCTGGTATGACTAGATTCTACAAGAATTTGTACTCACGCACCTCTTGGATCAATGAGAAAGGCATTTGTAGTTTTTTATTAATCGGTGCTTAGTTTTTATATTTGTTTGATATCAAAAAGTGGTTTAATCTTCCCTTTTCAGGTCCAAGTTCAACATAAGTGCTGACAAGACTTCTTTTTAGGTCATCTAGTGTGTCATAATGTTGATGTCTTAGGTATAGAATGGAATACTGATTGTAAGTGCCTTCAACTAGGCCTAACCCTCATCATCCTCGAGCCTAAGTCAATCAAACTAAGATTTATGTGAAACACTTTTTCTTGGAAACCATTGTAGGTGTAGAGAGGATTACAAAGAAAGTTAGTCAATCATTAGTCCATAAATAATGAAACATGTATAAATAACTAACCAAGCCTATCTATTCTTATAGGAATTATAAAGGATAGAAAGAAACAAATGAAAGAAAGCAACACCATATTACCTTCCCAAATAGATTCACCATACCCATATGGCTCAAAAACATGTTATCCCTTGATCAAGCATCCTTGTCTTTGTCAACAATGGTGGTAAGCTCCTCCAATACCTCAAGAACACTCCATAAAACCTAAGCTCTTGATTCCAAATCACTAAACTATCCTATCAATGAAGCTTGCAAGTAAAATTTATGATCAAATGTAAAACCTTATGTAAATAATTTAACATTATAACTTTGAAATATTCAAGCTTAAAATTCATGTCCATGGCCTCTCTATTTATAGATTTTTAAGATTGGTCAGGATCAACCATGACCATCCATCTCAAGATTGAGATGTATGGCCATGGATAATCCTAATATTTAGAATTAAATCCATAATTATCTTCAACATGACCTTGGAATAAAGGGAATTCAAGAGGCATGGGAGGAATTAACTAAGCATGGGTGACCCATATTCTTGATATTTTTGGCATTTATGGCCTAAGAATGTCTTCCCAAGAAATGATGTCACCTGATGATAAAATTAATAGGAATAAATTTTTCAAAAAAAATATTTAACAAATCTCATCGAAAATCCACTTAAGCTCTTGATTTGGATTAATTAGAAACAAGGTTAATCAACATTTGTGCAATTATTTAAAAATTGGCCCTCAATTAATCAAAATGGTTAGAAATTCATATTACTGAGTTGTAATTTGACTCAAGAAGAATTAGGTGTCGTTAGATGTGTTAGAATCATATTTCCATTTAGGATGTTTCCAACAAAAATAACAAAGTTATGTGGTGTATATCAATGAATTTAGGAGAAAAGAGTGATCTAGAGCACAAAAGGTGAAATCATCATTTTGACTCAAAATGAATTAATCAAAGTTAGCTGACCCATAAAATGCATTTCCCTATTTATGGATACCTTGACCTAAACTATCACTTTTAAGTGACAAGTTCAAACCATTTAGGGTGTTTTATGGATTTTGACCTAAAATGTGCATTTAAGTGCAATTCAAGTAAGATTGACAATTTCAACACAAATGGTGTTAGGAATTGGATGTCTACATTTTGCCCTTGTTTAATAAGGCATAGAAATACATTCATATGGAGCAACATCTTTTCAAAGAAAATAATTGTCAATAAAAAATTGGAATATACCCATGATGCCCCCTTGAGAGGACATACTAGGATGGAAGAAAAGGATGGACTCTCAAAAAGAGATAGAAAGTGAGAGATTAACCCATGGAATAGATCACATCCAGATGAGCTAATGCTTGCACATGTGATTACCATCAATGATGAAAATATAATGAGATGTATAATAGGCCCCAAAGATGGGGGGAATGGGAAATATTCAATCCATAAATATAAGGGTCACATTGTAAACAAACCCAAATTGAGTGTATAAATTGTGTGGATACGGAATTGATCAATCCCAAGACAAGTTACACACTAAAATATTACCATCATGGACTTTAATTTGGAGATATTGGAATTAGAGGGAAAGAGAGAAAGTTTAGCTTTAGGTGTTTCTACTCATTTTTGCTTTTCACATTCAGAAGAAATAAGAAACTAAGCGTTAATGGTCAGGGGTTTGAACGTACCCGAATGAAGTTGCACACCATATCCAGACATTGAAGGAGCTCCTCTTTCACTATAGAGGATGACACCTGTAGATAAGAAGAAAACTTAATAAAGAAAAATGTTAGAGATAGATATGGTGGACTACCAAGTAATATGCTCGGTCCCAGAAGCGCAAAGACTTCCTGGAGGGATGATAGTCCACTAGTTGATAAAAAGAATGTCGTAATGGAAAGAAATAATGAAAGACTTAAAGAAGGAGAAATAGATAATGTGTACCTAAATCTTGCAATCAGTCTTCCAAAGTCATCGACATCGATAATCCTATCGGCGTCAGTTTGTCAATGATGCCGACGTCAGTTAGTGTGCTGATGTCAGTAGGGGCAATGGTCGATGTCAGTCAGGGAAATGGCCTTAGACAAGTTTTGGATGGGTTTATGGTCAACAGAGGGGTCTGAAAGGAGTCTGGGTCTGTTTAATGGCTTGTGGAAGATTGTAGGATAGTGAATATGCTTTGGGAAAGGGCTAAGGTAGAGGACAGGGGTGGAAAGAGAATGAGGATGAGAGGAAGGATTTTCAGCCTTTTCAAGAAGAAAGTTGGGTTGTCTCAATAGTACTTAGAAATAGCCAATGGACTAATCACCAATGCATTCAAAAAAAACTACTGAAATATAAACTAGAAGAATACTTAGCTCTTGGTGGAGAACTAGAAGTGTAGAAGACTTGTTTCCGTTATGGCTGATGTAGGAGACTTCGTGCAATCTTCTAATCCAATGTGGAGTGAATTTTGTAGAGTTTCTTAGCCTAGAGAGTGATGATAGAATGTTGATGCCTACAAAGAGTCGAGGATCAAGAGAATTCAGATCCTGGGAGCAAGAGAATTTGTATTTGGGTCTGCAGTCAAGGTCAGAATTTAGTTTTAAGCAACCGACATCGGTGATACCGCTGGCGTTGGTCAAATGTTAACCGACATCGGTGGCTAGAGAATGGGAAAAAAGGCTATTTTTAGCCTTTTTCCCATTCTTCCATCTGCCAAGTTTGGTTGTCATTGTTAAATGGTCCAAAGGTAGGTTTAATAGGTGTGAGAGTTAGTGGGAGAGTTAAAATTAGGTCTTAGGTAATTATGATTAGTCATAGGGTGATAAATGGCCTAAGAGCTAGGAATCCAAGGTGAGGTGTTTAAGGGGGATTATTAATTTAAAATAAGTATTTTAAATTAATAAAGTATAGGATAGGCATGTTGAAGTTTAAAAGGGACCAAAAAGGGTTGACACTATTTTGGTGTCTACATTTGCCCTTTTTTGTCTTGTTGGTTGTTCTGATGAATTGCAAGACAAAAATAGGAGTAAGTTGCCCCAGGTATGGGATAAGGTCATTTTTGTCCTATTGATTGTTTTGATGAACTGTAAGACAAAAATAATAGTTGGTTTCCCTAGATATGGGATAAGGTGTAGGCTGCCTCAGGTAAGGGATGAGGTATTCCCTCTCAAAGCGGGAGTCGAGGGAAGGTAACCTGATATCGGGTGCCAATTTGATAGGCAGTGGATGGGTATGGTGAAGGTTGAGTGTGAATGTTACAAAAGTTGATATTACATGCATACCACTTCATGTGATAGGTAGGTCAAATTATCACAGTTAAAGGTCGAGGAGTGTTAAAATTGAAATAATCGGCCCCCAGCATTTAGTCATAGCTGATTGGGTTAAATGATCAAAGTTGTAGCTCCAATGGTCATCGTGTTCCAAGTATCCCAGGCTCAAGAAGTACTCCTAGAAAATATGAAAAAGTCACAAATATTGAGGATCAACTAGAGTGCAATCCATCAATAAGTGTGAGGTTCGTAATGTGGGTTGCATACAATTTGCTAACTATTCGTGAGGTAGCATATATGCAATCAAAACAACCAAGGCAAAGTTGTCTCAAAAATGGTAATGGTCTAAGGAGATAGTGGCGATCTCTAAGGTTGTTGGTCAAGTTGGGTTGAGTCATGGTATGATCTCAAGTGGCATGTGTTGTGGTCAGGGAGATGTATGTGATCTCCAATGTGCCCCATGAGAATTTTAGGTGACTTCCATAGTGTCAGGGCTAGTTGTTTGGTCATAATTTTGGGTTTGTATAGATAGTTGGTCCATAAGATGGATGGATGAAGGAATGGCCGAGCTAACCTTAGAAGACCCCATGTCAATTGAGTGCTACCTACATAGCCCCTGTTTGAAGGGCCTCAGGCCAATGTAGTTCTCCCAAAAGAGAGGAAGGGTCAAAGATGTTGATAGTTGGTTTGGTCATGTTAATGGTTTAGCACTTCCCATATGTCTGATGATACATGCTTGAAATGATGAGGGGTATGATGATGTTACAGCCTTTACCATATTATGTGATGGTGTATTCTGTAACATAGGTTATGTGGTTTTTTCATCCCTAGCAATTTTTCATATAGGTGATGGTGTATGCTAAAAATGAAATGAATGTATTTATGCTTCAACAAGTAATGGTTTATGCTTGACATAAATTGTGTGGTCAATAGTTTCCATGTGTATTGGTTTCCATAGAAACTAGTGTGAATAGGCTATGATAATGTTAGTGGTCTGAAAAAGTTTTGGTTGGTTTGGTTTGGTTTAGAAAATGATTTGGTTGGATTTGGATTGGTTGTATGTGACCAAAGTGTGTAAGAAGTGAAAGGCACATTGCTCTTTCATTGACAACGACCATAATGATAGCATAGATAGGGTTATTACAAATAAAAACCCTGTTCATGCATTACGTCATTGACTATTGTTTGTGTTATAGAAGTATTCAAATCACTCGATGTTAAGTGAGCTCAAAATCCCTTTGGTATGTTGGGGTAATAGGTTTGATTATGTGAGATGTGAGGATAGCATAACCCTTTTTAGCAAGGATAACTTTGCCCCTTTTATAGGTGACCCTGAGAATGACTATAGGCAAGTCCATGACTTAATATTTTGTCAATCAATTTTTTATTTTTTATTTTTTTTGGTAGACTGATTGATGCGGGAAGTCTACATGGGGATGTTGTTTTGTTTTGTGGTCATATGTGAAGCTAATCGATGTGGGAAGCTTCAGAGAGAGTGTTGTTTGTAGCAAAATTTGGGTATAGCCATCCTTTGAGGGAGTGGTCTATATCTTGCTTTGTATGTGTGAATGTCTTTGAATAGCTATCCTTCAAGGGAGTAGTCTATCAATTATAGCAATGATGTAGCTATCCTTCGAGGGAGCAGTCTACATTTATTGTTTTATGACCTTTGAATAGGTATCCCAGTTATATATATATATATATACATATAATTTTTATTTTTATTTTTTTGGTTTTTGATTGCAATTTTGGTCATGGACTTGACTATAGAGGTTTGGGGGTTTCCCTTTTATTAGGACAAAGCATTCATGCTTTACCAAAGGGTTGACTAATATTTGTAGGGAAAAAGGGTTGAAAGGAATAGGAATGATGATGATGGGGGTTGCTCAAGGGACGAGCTCAAATTAAACATCAAGTGAATGATTACTTGATTAACAGTAGAATGGTCGTAGATGTAAGGCATTAAGGGGCTCAAGTTTTGGTCGGCCTTTAAGAGAAGATAGACGATAAGTCACTAATCCATACTTGTGTGTTATGATATAAGGTCCAAGCTAATTAGGAGCAAACTTGCCTCGTTTACTTCTTTCCATATTGGTCACATGTCGGTTTTCTTTGAGGACAAGATCTCTGATTTTGAAATCTTGTTCTCTCAGACTTTTGTTATAGGCATGTTGGATGCGATTTTGGTAGATATGGAGATGGTTGAGAGTAGCAAGGCAACATTCATCAAGTAACTCAAGTTGAGCCAACCGATCTTGATGAAAATCATCGTTAAAAAGGATGTCATGTAAGGAGATGAATAGAGATGGTATTTATACTTCAAGAGGCAAAACTACCTCAGTTCCATACACTAGAGAGAAAGGTGTAGCACTCGTAGGGGTTTGAATGCTAGTGCAGTAGGCCCATAAAGCAAAGGGAACATGAATGTGCCAATCCCTTCTAGTATCGTTGACCACTTTCATTAGAATTTTGGTTAAGATTTTGTTGGAAGCCTCAGCCTACCCATTTGCTTGTGGGTAATAAGGCAAGGAGAAGCTGAGCTTGATGCCAAATGAGTCACAAAGTTTCTAGATAATTTTGTTTTTGAATGATTTGTCATTATTAGTGATGATCTTGTGGGGTACACCAAAATGATAGATGATATGGGTGTTGATGAAGTCGATGATTTTATCAACTTTAGTGGAGACAAGAGAGATAGCTTCTGCCCATTTAGTGAAGTATTCAGTTGCGATGATAATGGACCGATGTCAAAGAGATGTATGAGGGTTAATCTCAGTGATTAGATCTAAGCCCCATTTGTGAAAAAAGCCAAAAATCTTTAGCGACTTGTAGAGCGTGGCTAGGGATGTGAAGTAAGTTAGCATATTGTTGGCATTTGATACAACACTAAACATAGTCGTTGTAGTCTTGGTGAAGAGTGGGCCAATAATAGCCTAGGTGAAGGATACACTTTGCAACCGAGTTACCACTAAAATGCCCTCCACAAATCCCATCATGGACTTGTTTGATAGCGTGAGATGTTTCAGTGGAGGTTAGACATCAAAGAAGGAGGCCATCGAAACCTCATTTATAGAGAATACCCCTAGCATAATATATCAAGCTATGCTTTTGATAAAAGCCCATCATGCATTACTAGAGAGATCGGGGGGATAATAGAATAGGTTAAGTAGTCCACAAGTTGTTTATACCAAACATCCTGTGGACTAGAGTCAATGGTGTTGATGAGGTTGATGTTAGTGGAGATATATGAAGGTAATTCCAAATAGTGTACCGTGACATAAATTCTTGAAGAAGAAGATGAAGATGGAATGCGTGAGGTGAGAGAAGCCATAGTATCATCAAACTTATTCATAGATCGAGGAATAGTTTGCAAGAGGTAATGGTTGAAAGATTCTAGCAAGGTGTCAACACGATGTTTGTACCTTTCCAAAACTTTATTTTTACAAAGATAGGAGCCATTTATTTGATTGACAACTAGTTGTGAGTCACCAAAGATGTTGATGGTCTTAACACCTAGGAAAAGGGTGGTTTAAAGTCCCAAAATTAAGGCTTCATATTCAGCCATGTTATTGGTACATTCAAAGTCAAGTTTGAAGGATAGGGGCATGGGCTCACCCTTGTGAGGGATGAGAATGACCCCCGCACCCCCACCATGTTGACATTTAGACCCGTTAAATAACATTTTCATTTGATAGAAAATGTCATCAGTGGATAATGTGGCGATGGATTTGTCAGGGAATTCATAGTGAGAAGGTTGGTTGTCAGGTAGAGGGGCATCTGCTAGTTGGTCAATGATTGTTTGCCCCTTTATAGATTTTTGTTGGATGAATTCCAAATCAAACTCAGTAAGAAGCATGAGCCACCGAGCCATATGTTGGTTTTGGTATGGCTTGGAATGCATGTATTTAAGAGGGTCGGTGTGGGTGATGACATAAGTTTTGTGATTGAGGAGATAATGACAAAGCTTGGTAGTGGCAAAGACTAATGCCAAGTAAAGTTTTTTGATATGAGTATACCGAGTTTCATAGTCAATGAGCATTTAGCTTATATAATAAACTACTTTCTTACAATGTTGTTCATCTCGGTGTGCGATCATGGCACCTAAAGAATGATTTATTGCTGAGATGTAAAGATAGAAAGGTTGGTCATCTTTAGCTGGAATAAGGACTAATGGAGAGACAAGATAGCATTTAAGGGCTTCAAAAGCCTCTTGGCAATCCTTATTCCAATTAAAGGAGACGTCCTTCTTAAGGAGGTGATGAAAGGGTTGACATCGGTCGAAAAGCTATGAGATGAAGTGACAGATAGATTGAAGCTTCCCTTGCAAGCTGTGAAGTTGCTTTAGATTAGTAAGTGGTGGCATCTTGAGTATAGCTCTTATCTTAGCAGGATCAATCTCAATGCCATGAAGGGAAATGATGAAGCCTAAAAGCTTCCCAGAGAGAACCCCAAAGATGCATTTTTTGGGGTTGAGTCAAACGTTGTATCAGAGGAGGTGAGTGAATATGATTTTGAGAATAGTTAAATGGTCATGGCAGAGTTTAGATTTTCCTAGTAGGTCATCCACATAGTCCTCCATGATTTTGTGGAGGAGATTGTGAAAGATGTAGATCATGACGCGTTGATATGTGGCACCTACATTTTTTAGGCCAAAAGGCATGACCCTATAGCAAAAAGTCCCCCATGGGGTGATGAAGGTGGTCTTGTGTTGATCTTTTGGTGCAATCAGGATTTGGTTATATCTTGAAAACCCATCCATGAGTGATAGCATCTCATGACCAGCCATAAGATCAACAAGTTGGTCGATGTTGGGTAGAGGAAAATCATCTTTTGGGCAAGCTAGGTTAAGGTCATGATAGTCAGTACAGATTTGGATCCCCCCAGTTGCTTTGATGACAGGGACAATGTTTGACAACCATTGTGGATAATTAATGGGTTGGATAAAGGAGATGGAGAGAAGACGTTGAAGCTCCTCTTTGACAAGGAGGGCGATGCGAGGATGCATCTTGTGAAGCTTTTGCCTGACAGGCTTAGCCTTTGGGTTTGTGATGATGTTATGGATGACGATGTTAGGGTTGATGCCAGGCATATCACTGTAGGTCCAAGCAAAGGCTTTGCTATGATCTAAAAGGAATTTGGTATAGTTGATTTGTTCCTAGGTATCCAAAGATTGACCAATCTTTAAAACATGAGGAACATCAGAAGATGGAAGGTTAATGTCAATGGTTGATTCATTTAACATAACCTGTGTTTCCAAAGGAAGGGATCGTTGGATGAAAGAGTCATCTACACCCATGTAGGTGAGAATGGCATCATTGTCCATGCATTAGACAGTATTGATGGTAGAAGATTCATCATCTATCATGTTTAGATAAATAAGAGGGAGAGACTTGGATACCCCACCTAGTTAATAGGTTAGGGGTTCCAAGCGAATGGAAATTATGCAAAAAGAAAACTAGGAGGGATGGAAACCACCGACTTTGTAGGTGAAGATGGGGGAATAGGCAAGTTAGGAGGTGACTATTCTATGATAGGTTTGGGGTGAGGGTTTTTAGATGTTTCAGTAGGTTCTTTAAAACCCAAGCCATGTCACTTCTTGACATTCTTTATGGCCTCATCATTTGGTGGTTTGACGGGTTGGTGGGAGCCTTGTTCATAGTGCCCAAAGCCAAAGCCCTTCCATGCACACCTATAAAGATAGGTATGAGCAAAGTTTGGGTTGCCAAGAAAAGAGAAGTTAGACGTAAATGGTTGGGGTGATGAAAGAGGATTCCCATCAGTGGGAGCTCGATTTAGCCCTCCATAGATGAGATTTGTTTGAATATTGGGAGGACCATATGGAATGACCATTCTGATGCAAGGGTCATAGCTAAGATTGTGATGAAGTTTTCCATACTCTTGAGGAGTCTGGAACATGTCCAAGGTGAGTAAATGATACTCCCCAAGTGAAAGATGTTGGAAGGTATCTTCCATAGGGTCTTTTATTGTCACTTAAGGAGGTGGTGTAGGTGTAACCACCATTTGCGTACTTGTTGAAGCTTCTGTAGGTGGAGGCGGTGTTTGGGTCAATGTCTTGAAAAGAATAACAACATTGTTGGGTCGATAAGTTGTGTTGCATGTCTTAAAAGGGGAGGGGTCTGTGAGAATGACATGGACTTGACCGTCGTGTTCAAATTTGACACAATGGTGTAATGTAAAAGAGACACAAGCCATGGCACGGATCCAAGGTCGTCCTAATAACATGTTGTATTAGAACTCTCGCTCAATAATGTAGAAGAGCTCTAGGATTGTTCATGGGCCATCATGAATATGTAAGATGATGGTGCCAATGGTAGTGGTGGTGGAGTCATTAAAAGATCGAAGAATTGCGTCAATTTTAGAGATATAATTCTTTGGGAGTGCTAATTGGTCATAGGCATGGGTGGAAATGATATTGATGCTGGCACCTCCATCAATCATAACTCACTTAATATGAGTTCAATCAATGTAGGCTGTGATGAAAAGGGCAGCATCCTAATCTTCCAAGTTGGAGGTAGGAATTTCAGAATCACTGAAGGTAATAGAGGCGACAGTGGGTAATGATTGGACTAAGGCAGCTAGTGGTTGGGGGTCCTTGGGTTGTACCTCCACTACTTGTAAATCTTTGATTAAAGCTTGACAATGTTGTGGAGAGCTTTGAATGAGGTCATATAAAGTCATCTTCACGGGAGTTTGGTGAAGTTGTTTCACCATAGAATCACGGATTGCCTCCGAAGAAGTGGGTTGGGATATACCCAAGATAGAAATCTTGGGTTTGGGTGGTTGAGTAAGTTTGACAAATGGGTAGGTCTAAGGAATAGCAACTTTCTCTTTTGCTTTATCCTTTAAATTTTGTGACCTACTGGCCACATTGATGGTGTTAATCTCGAATAAAGGGGCCGAAGGAGATAAAGGGACCATAGTCTGATGATGGGATTCTGATGAAGGTGAAGAGATTTGAGAGACATGAGATAGTGTTGGAGATTTGTTGATAGTATCCTCAATAAGAAGGGTGTCTTTTTTCAATTAATGGTGAATGACAACCTTGAGGGCACAACACATTTCAGTGTCATGCCCCGGTGAGCAATGATATAGGCAGATTTTAGTGTTATCAAACCAAGATGATTTTGGTCCGAGAGGTTGAAATGGTTTAATAGGTAGAAGAGTGATGCTAGAAGTTTACAAAATTTGGCATAGTATCAAAGCATATGAACCCACTAAGGGGTCCATGCTTGTTGATGTACTAGGTGTTGATGACTTTTGTTTGGGAGTTGTTGAGGGAGATTTCTGTACCACCTTTTGGGTTGGTGGTGTGGCCACTCATGTAGATGACACTTTCTTTGTGAGGGGTGTCAGATTTTTTAGAGGAGGTATGTTTTTGGTAGGTAAATGGAGTAATGGAGGTAACTTGTTTTTTTTAGGTGTTGGAGTAGGGAGCACTCCTATTAAGGTAGAAGGATGTGGGCCCAAAATGCAGGGCAATGATGATGGTGGAGGAGGAGTTCTCTGACGTGTTTTAGTAGCCTTCTTTAATACGGTATGAGGACCACTATTATGGGAGGCAAGATTCAAATCTACCTTCACTTGTGGGTGAGTGAGGTTAGATATGGGGTGAACACCAAGGGATTTAACTGGTGTTGGTATGGTGGATGTTTGTGAGGGTTTAGGTTTAGATGCAGACGGTTGAGCTTCTAAAGATTTGGAAGTATAAGCCTGGTCCTCATTGAAGATTTTGGGAGATTTTGTCGAAGGAGGGTCATCAATATGAGATGAGATGGGATGTATAAGATAAGGAGCTTTGAGTCGCTCCTATAGTGCCTCATGTTCTAAGTTTCTCAAATGGAGAAATCTTAAGTTTTTAGCTAGTCGAGAGAAAGGTTTAGAAGATGTTGCGTGAGGATTTATAATTGGTTTTTTAGAAGATTTGGGTGGTCGTGAGAGTGGGAATGTGTTAGATTCAGCAATCTCAAGCCAAAGACGTGAGAGAGCCATTACTAGATCATATTCGGTCCAAGTAGGTGAAGAGACAAGTTCTTCTCTCAGTGGAGAAGGAATTGGAGAATGTGACTCCTCAAGAGGATAGAGAGCAGGGATAATTGTACCTTTTACTTGGGGTTGAAGAGTAGGAAATGTATGGTCCTCCATTAGTAGTAGGAAGGATGAAGGTGGGGCTAGTGGCGTTGGTATGGTCAAATCATCCTCCAATATAAGAGAGGTCGATGGAGAACTAATACGAGAAGAAGGTTCTTCCACCTGTGGAGGAGAAATAGGAGAAGAAGGCTCTTCTACCTATGATGGACAAATAAGAGAAGAAGACTCTTCTACCTATGATGGACAAATAGAAGAAGAAGGCTCTTCTACCTGTGATGGACAAATAGGTTGACTAACCTCTTGGTTAGGCATAAAAGGAGAGACCGTGTTGACTATGCATATATTACGCTCTTGGGAGTCATCAGCCATGGTCTGAATGTTATTTTGACTAGGGGAATGGTTAGGGAAAGGTTGTCTAAAGATGTCCATGTTTTGGTTAGGTGGTGTGTTTGGGTTATCCAAGACAAGATCACCTTTATCTAACATGTCCTGAATGATATTCTTGAGGGTTTTACAATTATCTATGTCATTGCCTTTGACACGGTGATAATTACAGAAGTCATTCTCCCTATACCATGTAGGGATTGCATGCGAGGGATCAAATTATGGTGGTGGTCGAATTTGGGGGAGATTGAGGACTCCTTGTTTGACTAGTTTATCCAACATGGATGCATATGATTCTCCTATTAGAGTATATTGACATTGTATGTATCGTTGTTGGAATTGTCGTGTGATGTATTCCAATGTTAAAGGTTGAGGTTGATTGGTTGTTGTTGAAGATGATGGTCTAAGTACCACATCATTTGTTGATCCCTTGGACTTGGGATTGGAAGAAGAAGATTTAGATGAAGGGTCATTTGATTTTGCATTAGTATTTTTACTACGTAGTTTGACTTTATTTTCTTCGACAGCATAGGGTTTAAGTTTCCTAGCCATGGTGAAAGCTTTGTCAAATTTGTGAAATGTTTGGACCTAAAAATTAGATGAGATGTGTTTGGCACATGCTCTAGAGAAGAGCTCAATGAGCTCAGGTTGAGGTAAAGAAAAGGAGAGTTAGTTGATTAAACCTCTCCAACAAGCAATGAAATTAGCTATTGATTCATCATCAAATTATCTAATAGAATATAAGTCTGTGATGGAGACCTTTTTAGTTATGTTAATTGAAAAGTGGTCAAGAAACAGTTGAGCTAGTTGCATGAAGGTAAATAAAGAGTGACTGGTAATAGAACTATACCAATCGAGGGCAGCACTAGAAAGTGACATGGGAAATGTGCGTAGTAATAATGCATCATCATATGTTATAAGGTAACAAGCGTGTCTAAACGCTCGTAGATGTTGTTGTGGGTCCTCTTTACTCTGAAAGCGAGTAAACTTGGGAAGTTCCCACTGACTAGGATATGGTCGAATTGGGACTGATGGATGAATAGGTTCATTATATATTTGTTCATATGAGAGAACATTTCTTGAACCCGAAATGGATGTCTCAAGATTAGACATCTTATCCATCAACATCTTGATTAGATTAGTTGATGGATTTACAAGTGGGGTGCCCCCTAGGTTGTAAGGCATTTGGCAGGTGTTAGGTGGAGCGTATGACATAGTTGGTTGTAGTTTTATAGGCACAACATACTGGTAACTAGTCATAGGGACTAATGTTGAAGTCAGGGGTGGTTGTGTTATGAAGCTAAAGGGCACAACTTGACTTGATGTCGCCAAAGGTGGTTGGATGGTGGCAACACTAGCTGAAGGATAAGTAGTCACTCTTGTATTTATGGGTGCAAGAGTAGGTGGGATGGAGATAATTAAGTTCTAGAATGGTGTAGGACTTTGTTAAATGGTTTGTGGTTGAGGGGGTATAAAAACCCCAATGGAGCTAGGTCTAGAAATAGAAGGAGAGGCCACACTTTGAATATTGGTCATGTTCAGGTAATTAGCTGAGGCAATGGCTTGGGTGACCATGGGTTGGGTTATAGAGGCTACTGATATGATTGCCATTTCAATTAATGAAGTTGGCATCCCATAAACTAGGTTGCTTGAAGGATCTCGCATTTGACTTATTACGAGATAGTGCTAAAGAGCCTTGACATTGAGGTCAAGGAACCTTTCAAAGTCTTGATCCCCTTTGGGAACAATTGGATATTGAGTTGGGGTTGGTTGGATAGGAGTACATTTAGTTTCTGAATTATACTCCATTTGGGGACTTGATATAGAAGGCAAAGGCAGAAGTGGTTATTGCCTTGCATGGTCCACAAGAGTTTTGGTTTGATTACATGTCAAAACCATCCAAGGCAAAATAGATTCAGGTTCTAAAAACTGTATGTTTTAGCCTCACAAAACTAGAATGTGTTTTTAACAGCAAAAAGGTTAGGTTTTTAGCTTGCTATTTGAGAAGAAAGATTTTTGACAGTGACCGACGTTGGCAGAAAAATTGATGTCGGTGAAGTAAGTTGCTGATGTCGGTGAAGATAGTTGCCAACGTCAGTGGAAAAATTGATGTCAGTTACTATATATTTCTAGAAACTTAGAAAACTAAAAGTTTTTGGAAGAAAGAAGAAAGTCTGAGTTGTTTTTAGATCTCAGAATGCGACCTCACCAACTCAAAAAATTAGATACAAATAGAAAAATAGATGAAGGCAAGCAAACTCTAAACATTAAATTCCTAAGAATAGAATTTTAGAATTGTGTTGATTTATGCCTTAGAAGAATATGTTTGGGAATTTGGGCTTTTAGAACAGGTACTAAAAGAAGCAGTCTAAGGTTGGTTTTGGGTTATGTTTTGGTGCTCAAAATTTGTATTAGGTTCCGTATGTGGCGTGGTGCTAGGAGCTTGCTCCCCTCACTTCACGAGCCCAGAGACAAGCTTGGTCGCTTAGCTAGTATATACTTCCCCTAGAGTTTATACTCTGCTAGAGAATAGAGTGGGTTATCCCCTTGGTAGTGAAGTCCAAGTAGGATTACCAAGAAGGGTAAGGTATCTGCTAGGTGATGAAATCCTAGTCGAACCTTGTCTCAGGTATGTTTAGATGTTTGATTTTGTGAATGTGGTCAGGTTGTGTAACATATGTGCACTATGATTTATTCATAATGCATTTTTAATTACTAGATGAGCTAAAAATGCATTCAAGCAGGAATGAAATGCAATAGATTTTAGCCCAAATTGAAATGTTTTTGTTTGGATGCAAACAATTAGGAAAAGGTTAAGAGCATGAATTTCACTACTCTAAGATGCAGAAAAGAAGTGACAAGAAGAAAAAGTTCTTTTTAACTTGTGATAATGGTGTCTTTTCGAAATAAGGAGATAGAAGAAGGATACAAGGAGAGAAAATTTCCTAATGCATCTATATGAAAGTTTGCCTTTAGAAGAAAAAGAAATGAACCCAAGGAAAACTCTAGGGTCCCACCGGGCATGCTAGAATGTTTCTACTCATTTTCACTTTTCACATTCAAAAGAAATAAGAAACTAAGGGTTAATGGTCAAGGGTTTGTATGTACCTGGATGAAGTTGTGCACCGTATCCAGACGTTGAAGGAGCTCCTCTTTGGCTGTGGAGGATGACACCTGTAGATAAGAAGAAAACTTAACAAAGAAAAATGTTAGAGAGAGATATGGTGGACTGCCAAGCGATATGCTCGGTCCCAGAAGCGTAAAGACTTCCTAGAGGGATGACAGTCCACTAGTTGATAAAAAGAATGTCATAATGGAAAGAAATAATGAAAGACTTAAAGAAGGAGAAATAGATAATGCGTACCTAAATCTTGCAATCAGTCTTCCAAAGTCACCGACATTAGTAGTCCTGTCGGCATCAGTTTGTCAATGATGCCGATGTCGGTTAGTCTACCGATGTTGGTAGGGGCAATGGTTGATGTCAGTCAAGACAATGGCCTTAGATGGGTTTTGGATAGGTTTATGGTTAATAGAGGGATTTGGAAGGAGTTTGGGTCTGGTTAATCGCTTATGGAGGATTGTAGGACAGTGAATATGGTCTGGGAAAGGGCTAAAGTAGAGGATAGGGGTGGAAAGAGAATGAGGATGAGAGAAAGGCTTTTTAGCCTTTCTAGGAAGAAAGTTAAGTTGTCTCAATAGTACTCAGAAATAGCCACTGGACTAATCACCAATGCATTCAAAAAAAACTACTGAAATATAAACTAGAAGAATACTTAGCTCTTGGTGGAGAACCAGAAGTGTAGAAGACTTGTTTCCATTATGGCTGATGTAGGAGACTTCGTGTAATCTTCTAATCCAATGTGGAGTGAATTCTATAGAATTTCTTAGCCTGGAGAGTGATGATAGAATGTTGATGCCTGTAAAGAGTCAAGGAGCAAGAGAATTCAGATCTTGGGAGCAAGAGAATTTGCATTCAGGTCTACAGTCGAGGTCAAAATTATTTTTAAGCAACCGACGTCGACGATACCACCAGCATCGGTCGACTATTAACCAACGTCGACGGCTAGAGAATGGGAAAAAAGGCTATTTTTGGCCTTTTGCCTAGTCTTCCATCTGCCAAGTTTGGTTGTCGTTGTTAAATGGTCCAAAGGAGGGTTTAATAGGTGCAAGAGTTAGTGGGAGAGTTAAAATTAGGTCTTAGGTAATTATGATTAGTCATAGGGTGATAAATGGCCTAAGAGCTAGGAATCCAAGGTGAGGTGTCTAGGGGGGGTTATTAATTTAAAATAAGTATTTTAAATTAATAAAGTATAGGTTAGGCATGTTGAAGTTAGAAAGGGACCAAGGGGGGGTTGACACTATTTTGGTGTCTACATTAGGAAGAGAAATGCCACTAGAATGAGGTCTCTAAAGAAAATATAATAATACTCTAGTAGAGCATATTTAATCATGATAAAATAGTTTTGCCCTAGTAGGGTGAATCTTGATCATTGATAAAGAATAAATAATTATTTTTCCCTAGTAGAGCTGATTTGATTTGGACATGGTTCAGATGTTGTACCCTAGCATGGGAAATTGGCAAGCAAAATATTTCAAAGATATAACCCAAAAGATAGGTTAAAGCAAGTGGGCATAAATGCGCATGCAATGGTGTAATGGCTTAGAAATCCATATAAAACTAAACATATGAGAATACATAAAGTGATGTGAGAGATGAAAAGAATAATAGATATAGTCGAGCTAACCTCAATAGAAATTGAGCACTGCCTACATAGTTTTATGGACTCATGTTCCATCACGAACTTCAAGCCAAGTAGTTCACCCAAGTTTGGGAGAGAATGGAATGAGAAATGATGAAAATGGCCCAAGAATTGATTAAAATCATAATGTATGAGAATATATGCATGTCTAAGCATATATTTAAGTGCTAAAATGTATGTTAACTAGATGCCTAATTCCATATCATGAGCCTAGGTTTTGTAAAGTGTTCTTGAGAATCATTCATCAAAACTGATGTTGATGTTAAGACTTTGAGACCTGAGCACAATGTTCTTACTATAGAAAAATAAATTAGGCATCATAAGTACGAATAACTTAAAATAACATAAGTTTCTAATTGCATTGATCCAGTTCAAATGTGAATACCTATAACTAAGGATAATGGTAAAACAATGACCAAAATCGGAGTTACAGTGATTTACATTTTTTTTAAAAATCAAAGACAAAGAAAAAGATAAACATAAATGAACCTAGCTTGAAATCAAGATATTATCTTAAGTAGGAACAAAAAATGTTTAAAAACAAAAGTGAAGAATGTCTTAATGACATGAGACTAAGATATGAATAATCAAGATCCATGTGGACCATCAAGGCATTCTTGAACACAAAAGAGAAAAGCAAAATCAAATAGAAAAATAAGACACCAACAATAATCAATTAAATAAAATGGCTCAAGAACAACTTAATAACATAGGATCAAGATATAAATAGTCAAGATCCATGTGAATCATCAAGATGTTCTGAAACACAAAAGAAATAAGCAAAAATAATCAAGGAAATGCAAGACCAAGATGAGACAAGAAGTAATAAAAAGAGAAGGAGAAGAAATAAAAGGAGAGGTGTGAAAACACAACAAAACACCAAGAAAACTCAAATAAACACACATAAACAAAAAACCAAGTTAGTGTGATTTAAATACAAATGTTCGTGCATGTATGGTAGACGTGTTACTTTCCACCACATCATAACAAAGAACAATGACACAATAATTATTCCCTAATTAAAGAGGATTAATGAAAGAAGAAATGTGGGAAGAGAAGAAAAGGAAGAGGTTAGTTGAGCTGACTCTAGATGTATAAGACAAGTGGATGCTACCTACATAGTTCCATGGATGTATGTTCTAACATAAACTTTAGGCCAAATGTAGTTCTCCTAGGAAATGGGATACCAAAAAAATGATGATCAGACTAGCTTGATTAATGTTACAAAATAAATGGAAGATATGATAAATAAACAAGAATGGTTTATAAAACAAGAAGCTGATGAGATGAGAAAGAATGATCTTGAAAAATGACAAGTGTATGAGACAAGATGAAATAAACTGGTGTTTTTGTGCTTATAAAATGGCAAGAGTGTAGTATGGTGAAATGGGAATGTATAAATGTATAGAAGCATGAGACAATGTTTTTGTTCTTTTGTGGATCATGTTCTAATGTTTTTGGTATTTTTAAAGTATTTCTAGTTTTTTTGGGATAAAATATGCACAAGGTGGGAGCATCTAGTCAAGGAGATGCACATCTTGAGAGTAGAGGTTCCAATAAGATAGCTAAACCAGCTATAATAGCCCATGCTTACAAATCAGCGAGAGCAAGGTTCTTGATTTGTAATAGTGTAGCAATGGTCTAGAACCAAGAAGATGTTTTTATGCATTTATCTAAAGTTTCATAATATTGTCCTAGTTGAACTCCTTTGTAGAATTACTATCGAGGATGTTCATAATGTTTATGAGACATAATCAAGATCATAATTGGTCAAGGGATAAAAATTATTCAAGCTTATAACATGTCTTAGATAAAACAAATAATATGCTTCTCTAAGAGAGAAATCCATAATGGGATGAAGAATGTGTTCAGAGTGTTAAGGGTTCAAAGCCTTTTACTATTAGGAATCATGAAAAGTGGGCCAGGGTAGTATGAAATGTGTTTTAGGTAAGACAAAAGAGTGGGATAAAATTATGATAGCACAAGTTGTCCCCAAGTCAGGGGTCTTATAGATAATGATTCAAAGTTATTTATGCATAGAACCTCTTAAGGTGTATGATTTTTATTGGCTCTAAAAGTTCTTCACCATTAGGTTTAGCCAGTTGATATGCTTCTGATCCATAGTTTGTTATGACAATATATGATCCTAGCCAATTAGGCTAAAACTTGCCTTTCTTTTTGGGTTTAGAATTCATGTTCTTTTAGTTATCTTTCAAAACTAAGTCACCAATGTCAAATTCTTGAGGGAGAATGTGTTTATTTTAGTTTCTCCATAATCTATTCTCATAGGCTTGCAAGTTTTCTAGGGTAGCCAAATGCTTACCATCAAGAAGCTCTAGTTCATGCAGTTGTGAGGCTCTATAGTCTTCATTATATTCAATGTGCTCTAATGATATTCTTAATGATGGGATCTTAATCTTGATCAAGATGATAGCTTCAATTTCAAAAATAAGGGAATATGGAGTAGCTCCAATTAGGGTGTGATGATTAGTTATATAAGCCCAGAGGGCAAGAAAGAGTTGTAAGTGACAATTATGGTTAGCATAATTAACAATATTATTTAAGATGGATAGAATGGTTTTATTTGATTCCTCAACTTGTTCATTTCCTTATAGGTTATATGTATTGGATTTATTATGCTTGATCTTAAATTTTGCATAAAGATATTTCACATTTGGTTCATAGAGGATCTACCATTATCAAATATAATGCAGGCTGGGATGCCATATCGATAGATGATATGGTAATAAATGAATTTGGATATTTGTTTCCCAATAACATATGTGAGAGGAATGGCCTCAATCCACTTTGTAAAGTACTTGGTTGTAGTTGAAATGTGCTTATGGCTATCTGAATATGTTAGGTTAATTTTTCTAATGAGATCGAGATCCCATGTTAAAAATGGCCATGGTGTTATAATCAATTGCAATGGTAAGGAAGGTGCATGTATCAAGTTGCCATGTTTCTAATAAGGAACACACTTATTTACATAATTGCAATCATTTTTCTCCATTTTGGGCCAATAATAACCTATTCTAAGGAGTTTCTTTGATAGGATTACACCATTGGTATGGGCCCCACACATTCTTTTATGAACCTCCTTTAGTGTCAGCTTGGATTCTCCCAAAGATAAACAATAAAGAAGTGTTCCATCATAGCCTTTTCAATAAATCATGTTTCCAAGGAGGATATAATGTGTAAGTGATGAAGGAAAAGTTTTTGTTGGTTATTGGAAAGGTTGGTAGGAAATACATGACTATGGAAATAGTTATAAAAATATTGGTACCATGGTAGCTCAAGTGAGGGATTAAGATTTTTAATTAGGAACTGATACTCTTTATCACTATCATGCATTTGAATCATGGAACCAATTATTTCCATGGTATCGGCAGATCTATTGTTGACTCATAGAACTTGCTCAAACTGTAGAGATTTAAAATGTGTTTTAAGGTCATCGATAATTTGTTTGTAAGGAAAAATCGTATCATCTCTTTTTTGATACTAATTATTTTTCTAATTTATGATTAGATATGAATCTCCATATACCTTTAAGCGTTGAATATCCCATTGTATGGCAAGATGGAACCCTACAACCAATGCCTCATATTCGACCATATTATTTGTACACTGAAATTGTATATGGAAGGCTTTAGGGATAAAATCCCCTTGTGGCATGATCAATAATATGCTAGATCTAGATCCTTGTGATGTAAAGGATACATAAAAATAGAGTGTCCACTGTTCAGGTTCTTGTGATTCTTGTTTTATCATCATGATAAAATCATCTGGAAGGTCAGAGCTGAGAGGTTGAGTGGCCATAATAAGATCTTCTACAAGTTGGTCTATAAGAACTTGTCCTTTGATTGCCTTTTGATTCTAGTACTCAATATCAAACTCACTAAATAGCATAATCCATTTATCCATGCATCCTTGAAGAGCTGATTTAGATAAGAGGAACTTGAGAGGATCTACCTTGGTGATAATAATAGTATTTTTATTTAGCATATAATGTCACAATTTTTGAGTGGTGAACACCATAACTAAACATTCCTTCTCAATAGGAATAAAGTTATGTTCATAGGCTACTAATGTGTAGCTTAAATAATAAATCATGTGTTCCTTATCATGATCATCATGTTGAGCCAAAAGTGCCCCCAATGCATGTTCCATGGTTGATATATAAAGAAGCAGTGGCTTTCCTTATGTTGGAGGTTATAAGACTGGTGGATTGACCATGTATTTTTTAATCTTTACAAATTCTATTTGACAATCTTCATCCCACTAAAATTTTACCCATTTTTTTAAGATATGGGTAAATGGGTGGCACTTATTTGCTAATTGAGAAATGAACCTACGTATAGACTGGATCTTACCCTGTAGACCTTATAACTTTTTAAGATTGTTTGGTGGAGGCATTTCCATAATAGCATTGACCTTTGTAGAGTCAAATCTTATCCCTAATTATGATACAATGAATGCTAGTGATTTTATGATGTGATGCCAAAGACACATTTCTTAGGATTCAAGTGGACTTTATATGCACAAATCGTCTCAAATATTCTTTATAGAATTCAAGGTGCCCAATTCTTGTTCTTGATTTTGCTAGTATATCATCAACATAGTCCTTGACAATGTCATTTATCATGTCATGGAAGATGATAGGCATTTCACATTAATATGTGGCTCTAGCATTCTTCAAACCAAATGGCATGACTTGGTAATATAATGTCCCCCATGGAGTGGTGAATATAGTCTTATGATAATCTTTAGGGGCTATCTTGATCTGATTATAACTAAAAATCCATCCATTAAAGACAACATATTATACCCATTATTTGATTCAATGATCATGTCAATTTTGGTTAGAGGAAAATGATCTTTAGGGCATGATTTGTTGATATCATGAAAATCAGTACAAACATGTATGCCTAGGGTCTTTTTACTCACTAGTACTATGTTACAAATCCATTCAGAGTAGTCTAATAGTCTAATAAAATTGGCTCCTAAAAACTTTTCCAACTCGGCCTTAACCAAAAGGGTAATGCGTGGATGCATCTTTCACAACTTTTTCTTGATTGGCTTAGCATCAGGGTGAACAATAAGATGATGCACAACTAAATTTGGGTCCAAACCTGGTATGTCATAGTATGCCCATGCAAAGATGTTTATATAATACTTAAGAATGGATATAATATGTTCATGTTCTACTTCAGTAAGGGAAGCTCCAAGATAAACCATTTTGGGATCCTCATGGGTTCCCAAATTCACTTTTGTTATGCTCTCCATGAGGAGTATCGATCTGTCTTCTAGAATTATAGGCAAGGTATGGTTATGATCATTTTTCTCTACTATATCTTCTTGTTGTTCCTCCCAAATATCTAGATAATATGAAGAATTAGAATCTACTTTATTAGATAAAGGCCAATTGGTAAAAACCTTTGGAAACTCAAGAATAAGATGTTCAAATACTTGATGTTATTTTGTAGAGGTGCTTGTACTAGCTATGAAACTTGGGTTGGATGGGATTTCTATGTCTTGAGGAGATGAGCAAACTCTCCTGTCTGGGAGTGCCTGAAATAGGTTTTCACTCCAAATCTTGTCTTTTTATTTACTTTTTCCTTGATTGATAAGTGCCTCAAAGAGGTTTTCACTTGAAGATCTTGATGTTTGTTCTTTATTATGACCAAAAAAAATTTCTGCTCTCCAAAGTAGGTAGAAAGATCTAATGAAAAATCAAAAACCTACTTATGATCACCAATAGGGAATGCATCTCGTAGGCCCATGTATTCTATGATTGATTCTTCATTTTGAAACTCATCGAGGCATATGACTAAATTTTGTTAATCCCAATCTATGAGTTCAATATGGTAAATGCATAGGTTATAGTGAGGGTTTACTTTAGGATGGGAAGCACCAATGGTAAAGATATAATGTCCTACTTTAGGAAGGGAAGCATCACTAGGATGGGTTTTTGCTTAAAGATGGGAAGCTCTAATAGGTGTTATGATCAATATGGCATTTGAATCAAACAAATCTAAGTCAGTAAGCTCATCAAAAAGCCTATAATGGGACATTGTGTCACTACTAAGAGTCTCATTACTAGTCACCTTAGAAGAGTCAGTATCAAATTTCATGAGTTTATCTTCTAGTGGTTTAAATTTGAGACCACAATTCCAATTCACAACTCTAGTTGATGAGGGTTCTAAAATTCCTTGTGCCTGTGGGCCAAGGCCTTTCCTTGTATATTCAAGATGATCCATTATCCTATTAGGGATAGGATACTTTGGATTCTAAAAATAATTAGCAAGGCCTTCAAAATATAACCAATCTCACTCGGTAAAAGCCTCTCAATCTTTCTTTGCTGTAATTATAGTTCAAAAACCACAGTAGGTTTTGGTTGTTTCTTCTCTGGTTGTTAAATCTGATTGGGCTTGTTAGGGGTCTGAGAAGTTTTAGGCTTACCAAATTTTTTAGGGGATTTTAGTAATTTTTCAATATGGAGGATGTCTTTTAGATGGTATGTGTAAATGCCTACATCTTTAATAATAACCTTCTTGGCCAGAGCTGTAAGAAATGGAATGGCTAAAGTGAAGGCTAAATCACTAGGGTCCATATAATTAGATGGAGATGGATGAGAAATGATGGCTTTATTATTCTTCACAATGAATTCAAAACTTGGGAAATAGTTATAATTATGAAACTCTGCTTTAAGATGCTTGTAGTATTGATATGGTTGTTGATCAATGGGAATAGTAACCTCGATCCCATCATGGGGAAACTTAAGGCATTGGTGAAGAGTAGATGGAACTACTTGTACTTCATGGATCTAAGGATGACCAAGAAGTATGTTATAAGGAAGATTAATATCTATAATAGGGAATAATGTATAATGATAAATAGACCCAACCATGACTGGCAACTAAATTATACCAGATGACTCCCTCTCGATGTTATCATAAGCCTTGATTGTAATAGTTTATAGCCAAATGTCTTTATCCATATAACCCAATAATCATACCAATTTAAGAGATATGATGTTCAACCTTGAACCATTATCTATAAAAACCCATTTGATCTTGTAATCCACAATAATTATCTCAATGTATAGTGTGTTATTATGGTTTGGGTTGAGGGTGGACATGTCATTTTGATCAAATGTGATTTACAAAAATGAAGACAAATGTCCAACTAGGTTTTGGAACTGATCAAAATTTATATCATTAGGCACAATAGACTCTTGTAAAAGTTTATTGAAGATGGTTCTATGGACATTAGATGTCTGTAAGATTTATAATATGGAAATTTGTGCAAGGATTTTATCTAATTGATCTGTTAGACTATAAGGACTTTAAATTATGGATTAAACTAGTTTTATCTTTATTGGGATAGTATTTAGCTTTGGAACTCTTGGCACAATGTTCTCATTGGGTTTTATGTAAAAAGTGGGTGAATGGCAGTCAATGGGAACTCATAAGCATCTAGTTGTAATTGCACAACCCAAAGGTGGCAAGGAGTTATTATAATTAGAAGAATGGTACTATTGTTTAAGATTAGTAACTCATGAAAATGGAGTAGAAACATGATGATGTGAACCTAACATGGTGTTACTAGGGGGAGAAGGTGTTGACCCTATAATGATGGGTTCTCTGTTGTGAGGAGCATGAGATTGGCCACATGGTTTTACAATAATAGTGGTCATGTGGGTTGTAGAAATGCATCCCATAGTGTTATTATATTCATAAGGTATATTTCTATAAGCCACATTATTAGTGTGGTCATTATGATCTTGATCATGCTCATTATAATTTTGACCTTATTGTTGGTTCTGATTCTACCTCTGTCCTTGATTGTGACCATTTTGATTATTTCTTAGTGGTGGTGGATCATGTCAAGGAAAAGGGTCTTTGTAGATACCCATATCTTAATTTTTGTCCTAATTAGGGGCCAACTTAATTTTTAGTTCACCACTTTCAAGAAATTCCTAAATAATATATCATAATTAAATGCAATGATATGTATCATGACTAGTAACACAATGAAAGTTACATCATTCCTTCTCTTTGTACCAATCTAGTTTTGGTTGATCTTAAGGAAATGGCCTTGATACTAGCCATATAATTAAGTTAGCTACAATGAGATTTTGTAACACTATTTCAACCAATTCTCTTAACTTGTTAAAGAATCTAAAATTGTTGGGAAATGTCTTTCATGGAGGTTGTCTCTATAAAGTAGGTAATGGATTTGGAGGAGTTAATTATACATTTGAAGGAGGCATATCCTGTACCATTTTTACATGTCTTATTTTAGTCACCCCATTTCCAACCATGTTTTTATTTTTGTTAAATCCCCCAGGCTTATCCTGCATAACTATTTGAGCTAATCATTTAGCTTGATTAGATGCACCTTGTGAAAAAATATTAACAAATCCTTAGCAATAAGATCCTTCTCAATCTGCACTCCTTTGTCAATAATTTCTTCAAATGAGTTGGCACAAGCTAATTATAGATTATGCACAACATCAGGATGCAAATTTCTTGCAAAGATATCAACCAACTATTTGTCTGGTAATTATGTTGAAAGTGGCCTATCAATGCTCTCTACCTTTGTAGATATGCAATGAAACTTTCACCATCACGTTTCTTGGATTTTCATAAGTCAACAATGCTTAATTCATGTTTTATGTTGTATGATAAATGGTTAATGAACTTTTCTAATAAGTCATTCCAATCCACAACTAATCCTTTAGGTAGTTTAAGTATCTAATCAAGAGCTTATCTTGCTAAACTTCATGAAAAGTCATAGTAAGTACTCACTATTGTAAGCAAATTCTTGACATAAGATGAAGAATGTCTATATGTGTTCACATGGATCTCCCTTTTCTTTGTATTTGTCAAATTTGGGTGCCTCAAAATGAGGTGGAAATGGGTTTTAGAGAATAGATAAATCAAATGGATATGGGCATATCTAATCAAATTTGTACTTTTTGAATCTATTATTCATCTTCAGTCTTTGAACAATTTCCTTCATAAAATTCCACTCTTGAATGTTTGGTGAATTTGTAGATTGAATAAGATGTTGTTGGGGTAGAATGTGCCCCTCATTTTGTTGTTTTTGGTGTGGAATGTGCCCCTAGTTTTGTTATTTTTAGGGTAGAATGTGCCCCTAGTTTTGTTATTATTGGGGTAGAATGTGCCCCTAGTTTTGTGTGGATCTATAGGGAGTGTATACCTTTTGATCCATGATTTGGTTTTAATTTTCTCCTTGGGTTGAGAACATAGATCATTGATTCTGGGATTGTAAAATATTCCCTTAATTTGGCTATTTTGCACTTTGTTGATTTTGGAAATTTTTATGTTTATTTACCAATCTTTGGGATGGTTGCAAAGAACTAGCCAAATTGTCTTGAGGGATTTCCTCAATTCAACTAAATGTTTGATTTTTTGAGTTTGTAAAGTAACAAGATATTCTTGATGATTTAAGAATGTATGTTTTGTATCAAATGGAACACTTTGTAAGGTCTCTTGTGACTTTAAATGTTTGTTTAGATTACCTTGATCTACTATGGCAATGTCCTCATCCAATATTTGTTACATCCTTTTGACCACATTTCCTTGTTCTTTCAAAGCATTATTGTGAATTGAAGTGGAAACTAGGGAGTCAGGTAAGTTTGTGAGAAGTTGGTTTGCATATCATTGACTTATTATCTTGATCTTAACTAAAAGATTTGGATTTGTGGGTTTTGACTTTGTTTGTATTTCCTTTCCTTTATCAGAGGAAGAAGGTATGTCCATTTGTGTAAAATACTATTTTTACCATAATTGTTCTCCTTCTCTAACTAAGGTATATAATTATTCTATAGAAAAATTAGAAGGTAGTCTAGCACCTGATTCTATCAGTCTAAGAAGGGCTTCATCTTGATCTTCTTGGGGTTGATATCCATTGTAATCATATTTGGATCCTACTATTGTGGGGATATCATCAAAAACAAGGGGTTATATTGACCATCATAAAATTTCTCATATTAATAACTAAGACCATAAGAGGCCCCAATACGAGTGGACCTTTGAGTCATGTCTAAAAAGAGTTACTCTATGTGTTTGACTAACTTTGGACCAATGCTCGGCACTAAATCAAAGTATGTTTTAATTCTCTCTTTAAAAAAAACCAAGGTACCAATGATATTATAAGTGAGGGTAGTTCAAGACCACACACAATTTAGAAAATTTAGTTCATGAATTTACTCAACCTTTGGTAAAGTTGAAATTGTATAGATCAGAAGAGATTAAGGTAACTCAAAGACCCAAGGTGAAAACTAGTACACCAAAGACTAGATCTTTGTGATACACTCATAATGTAAAAGCTAGTTTCAACTTTGACAAGTTGACCCTAGAAGTTTAGAGGAAAGATCTCTGGATTATAAAGAAGACAAAATGAACTAAGTAACTCAAGATGTAAAAACATACGTGAATCACTAAGTATAAAGTTAGGACCAAATAAGTAGCACATTATTACCACATGATTCCAGTAAGTTAAAATATGTTCTAGGACTTAAAGCATGAGAAATACGCAAGATGACTTGAATCCACCAAGATGATAATGTGATTTTGAGTCTTAAAAAATGACCTTCAATCTAAATGGAAAATTAAACCCAAGTTAAAACAAGCTTAGTGCACAAATGGTGATCCCACTTTGACACACCAACCCTTACAACTTAGAAAGGTTCAATTTTGAATGTGGATTATAAATGAAGGATTTAAACAAATTGGGTAAATGATCTAGACTCAATTGGGTAGCATGACTACACCAAAGTGGATGACATGACACAAAGCTTTTTATAACATTTTGAACAAGGGAAAGGTGAATTTTCCATTTGGACAGCATAACACCTCCCTTGCTCAATAAAACTGAGGAAAATGTGATTTGGTTGAGTTCTTTGAGTTAACAAGTAGTTTTAGACACAAATCAAGTCCAAATAAGCTAATGACAAAAAATAAATGTCTTAAGTCTAAACTATCAAGGTAAGGCAAAGTGGGGTCTACAAAACTAGCAAGGTTTCGATCATTCTAGGGGAATCAATTGGATAATGACTTTTATGTCAAATGATGTAAAAAATAAGCATAAAAATTTGGTCACTATAGCATTAGCTAGTTGTAAAAAGGTTTAGTCCTTTTTAAAACCACTACATCCTATTGTTCACTCAGTATAGTGCGATGTCTAAATGTAGATACATCCCATATGCAACTCCAAAGGAGTTAAATGAAGTCAATGCCAGGAGGTGAAACCCCAAGTTAAAGCTTCCCTAAAGAACTCATGGGAGGTAACGGCATCCCCCTCACAAGCCAAGTTTGCAGGAAATAATGAAAGCATAAAATAAAAAGACTTTAGGGTCATTTTCAAGATCACCTAAAGTTTGGCAAGTTTTTGGGGAGTGCTTTAGGCAATATTCTTTCTGAGCCTTGGACTAGGCTATTTGTAATAGGAATGGCACTTTTGATTCCAAGGGTTCCCTAAAGAGGACAAATAGAAGAGCATACATGCAAAATTATTATTTTTTCTAAACAAAACCTAAGTAAACAACTATTACAAATAAGAATTAACAAGTGTGTTCAATTTTAAGGCCAAATGAAATATGGTGGTGTTCATTTGACCCTTTGGTCTTAGTTTCAAACTTTGAAAACATTCACCAAAATATCTAAATTCTTTGTTAAAACACCAAAACAAAGTTCTTAATCAATTTTGAAGCATGCAAAAGGTGATCTAAACATGTTTTTATCAAATTTCAAGCTTGGTCCTATAGCAAAAATGTTAGCATGTCCTTTAGCTTTGAAGCTCTTTTTAGTTTGAAACAATAAACTTTGGAAAAATAGCTCTCAAGTCTATGTTTTTGGAAAAAACTTAGTGACTGATGTCGGTTATTATAACCAATGATGCTTTATTTTTTCTAACCGATGTTGGTTACTCAACTAACATCAGTTAAGCTATACAACCGATGTCGGTATTACCTACCGATGTTAGTTACTATGTAAAATTGTGGCAAACAAAAATGGCAAATATAGTTAGAAAATCAATTTACAAGAGTTTTAAGGGTCCAAATAAATATTTTAGAGTTAAAAAATGATCTTGTTCATGTTTGAGATGCATCTTTTCCCATTGGGCATGCCAAGATGTAGAGAGGATTACAAAATAATTTAGTCAAGCATTAGTCCATAAATAATGAAACATGCATAAAGAACTAACTAATCAAGCCTATCTATTCCTATGGGAATTACAAAAGATAGCAAGAAAAAAATGAAAGAAAGAAACACCATATTACCTTCCCAAATGGATTCACCATACCCATATGGCTCAAAAACATGTTCTCCCTTGATCAAGCATCCTTGTTTTTGTCAACAATGGTGGTAAGCTAATCCAATGCCTCCAGAACACTCCATAAAACCTAGGCTCTTGATTCCAAATCACTAAACTAGCCTATCAATGAAGCTTTCAAGAAAAATATATGATCAAATACAAAATCTTGTGGAAATAATTCAACATATGACTTTGCAATATTCAATCTTAAAATTCATGTCCATGACCTCTCTATTTATAGATTTTATAGATTGGTCAGGATCAACCATGACTATCCATCTAAAGATTGAGATGTGTGGCCATGGATAATCCTAATATTTGGAATTAAATCTAGAATTATATTCATCATTACCTTGGAAGAATGGGAATTCAAGAGGCATGGGAGGCATTAACTAGGCATGGGTGACCTATAATCTTAATATTTGTGGCATTTATAGCCTAGGGATGTCTTCTCGAGAAATGATGTCACCTGATGATGCAGTTAATAAAAATTATTTTTTTTTAAATAAATATTCAAAAACTCTCATGGAAAATCCAATTAAGCTCTTTATTTGCATTAATTATTATTAAACAAGGTTAATCAACATTTATGCAATTATTTGAAAATTGGCCCTCAATTAATCAAAATGGTCTGAAAGTCATATTACTGAGTTATAATTTGACACGGGAAGAATTAGAAGGTGACATTAGATGCATTGGAACCGTATTTCCATTTAGGATGTTTCCAACATAAAATAACAAAGGTACATGGTGTGTACTAATGAATTTAGGAGAAAAGACTGATCTAGAGCATAAAAGGCAAAATTGTCATTTTGACTTGAAATGAATTAATCAAAGTTAGTTAACCCATAAAATGCATTACCCTATTTAGGGATACTTTGACCTAAACTGGCACTTTTAAGTGACAAGTTTGAACCATTTAGGGTGTTTTATGGATTTTGACCTAAAATGTGCATTTGAGTGCAATTTGAGTAAGATTGATAATTTCAACAAAAATGGTGTTAGGAATTAGACTATGTTAAGTTTATTCATAGTCCATTAGTGTGTCAAAAGTTCAAGACCATCAGTGGATAAAATTAATTCATGGTGCATCACCACACTTAGAGTAGGTTTTCATTCATGAAACTCCTCTCTTTTCATCCCAACATATTTAGTTATTAGTTGAGCACTATAATGAACAATCTAAGGAGCTAGCCTCATTAAAAACCCTAGAGGTCTAACCCAAGATTAGGTTACCCATAGCTTAGGGTCATTCCCATGTTGGACTAGGTTTGATCAAGAGAAAATGAACAATCCTTTGCTTATGTAGGGTGCTTCTTATGCCTCCAATAGTGATTCAAGTTATTTTAGGCATTTGAATGAAGTTTGATGTTTTAGTTTGAAGTAAAAGGCATGAAAAGTTATTTGGAGGTCTCTTAAGTGCTCAAAATGAAGGGTTCTCAACTCGAGAAGGATTTTATTATTCTCATTAGCTCATTAAACCTTTACATGGGAACCCAATATATTCATGGTATATGGATAATTGTTTTAGATCAAAATTATAGGCATTGTCTTTTGGATTGAGGGGTTATGCTTTATGAATAATCATTAAGAGTGGAAATAGGTTTAACATATCCTAGAACGCTAATAAGGACCCATTGTTGAATATTTTGATCAAAATTTATCAATATTGATTTAATTTATTATTTAATATATTTTATCTTGTATCAAAATCTCTCAGGTACCTCTAGGCAGTATTGGTTAGAGAGAGGAGAGAGAAAATGTTGAATTATAGGCTTGTTTCTAAAGAAGTTTTTGTGGAAGTCAAAATTTTCATTAGACATAGTAATAAAATGGATGAAGGAATAAGGTAGAGGCTCATTTTTCATGTCCATGAAGTTTTTTTATAGTTTATATCCCTCAATTTTTCTAAATCGGTCGTCTAAGTTAGTCTCTAACAAGCCTAATGGCGTAAATAGTGAAAAACCTATGAAGGAGTGAGAAGATGAATTGGAATGTGTTTTCATGATAAAATAATGAAACCACATGAATATATTTTTTTATTATGACTTTTAATACATGTTAATTTTTGGTAAAATATTTGGATGTCATGTAATACAGTGAAAATTTTGATCAAAGTTGACTTATCTGGGTCAAATAAAATAGTGAGATATAAGGTCATGAGTGGTCTAAAAGACTAATATTTTTCATTAAACCATATGATATTTATATTTTAGGATGTTATGGAGACTCATAGTACAATATTAATTCATAATAATCCATGTAAATTTTCTATAAATGTGTTGGAGGTCTAAGTCACCATGATTGGTCTTTGAGGTAAATTGGCAATTCTAAGTGAGTGAGTTGCAGAGATGTTCTTGAGCCCTTATCTCCTAAATGGAAGTGTCTAATACATATGGTGATATTTTTTAGGTCATTAATATCATGTATAATTTATTTATTTTCATTTTTTTGTGGCTAAATGATGTGTTATCTTCACTTGTTCAAGACAAACTTTTCTCTATGTTTAAAGGCCTAATGTGAATAGTGTTAATAAAGTGTTTCAAGTGGTGGTTAGAAATAAAAGGTTTCATGGTGATTATATGATGTTGTATAAGGAATATTTTATTTTTGTATTAAATTTTTTTCCATGCACATAGGTTTAGAGTGTTCCAATGGGTCATAAGGTAATGTGTCCTAAAGTAGGCCTAATGGAATTAGGTCTCCATGACACCTAAATAAGGATTTGGTATATTTGAGTTATGGAAAAGATGATGTATTAATTTAATATTAATTTTAATGTTTCCTAAGTCTTATTATGTGTCTAATTTAAGTGGTTAATTGTGTGTGTCCAACGAAGTGGTATATGAACAAAGAATGGTATATATACAATGTAGTTTTAGGCCTATTTGAGTAAGAGAAGAGGAAATGAATGAAATAGAAGATTCAATAATATAAGGAGGTCTTTTATACCATCATAGGGGTGTATATAAACTATCATGAAGATAAATATGAGTTATTTATATGAAAATCTAGGTCATATGACCTAATTAGTCTTGAAGAGACCTAGTTGAGCAAAGAAGCCCTAAAAGGTAGTTTGAGAGGGATAAGAGAGTGAAGAGACAAATAAGGTGATCATAATCTATTATGTGAGAAAAATATTTTTTTGAAGGTGATAAAATTCAATTATTTGAGTTTGTGTTGAGTCATCTATGGGGTTGGTGCCTCCTTGTAAGTGGGTACTTGGCTAGTTGGGGTTGGTGTTCCATGTAGAGTTGGTGATTCACTAAATTTGGTTTTTGTCTTATAGGTTTATGGTAAATTTTATGAGATCAATGGGCTTTCTTATCCTAAATTTTTTCCCACACATGTGATGTGTTCTTATGTTTCCTGATTATGTGGATAGTTGCTTATGCTTGTTAGATCTATATGTTTGTTTGAATGCTTCATGATTGCTTAAATGTAATTGATTGAAAGGTTTTGAAGACTAATTCACCCCCACTCTTAGTCATTCTTATTCTAAAAATAGTTATCATATCTTGGTCCTTTTAAATAATCCTAATATCTTTAAGGTGATCCTAATAAGCACAAACATGTCTAGTCAACAAGTACAAGGAGTTGTATCAACCAATAAGGATCATCTAGTCATATGGAATAACTATGCATTTTGGAGCATCAGAATGAAAAACTATCTAATGTCCTTGGGTTATGACATATGGAAATCTATTATTGATGGTTCTAATCCACCCTCTACACCACCAATTGATGAAATAGGCAAGAAGGTAAATGAGAACAACTCTAAGGAAATGAATGTCATTATATGTGGTCTTTTATAAGTAGAATTTTTAAAGTTCATACATTATGATACATCCAAAGGGATTTGGGAAAAGTTTCAAACCATTTATGAAAGAGACACCAAATTAAAGTTGGCAAAGTTTCAGACTCACTATTGGTAGTTTTAAATTCTAATAATGAATTAGGATGAAAACATTGCATCTTATCTATTGAGAGTAGATGAAGTGGTAAATGTCATTAGAGGTCTAGGAGAAAAATTAGAACAATCAATAGTAGTACAAAATGTACTAAGATACCTAAGTATAAGTTTGATTCAAAATTTTCTATAGTAGAGGAGAAAAAATATCTTTACACAGTATAGATGGATAAGCTTCATAACATTTTGACTACCTATTAAATGAGAACAAGTGATGGAATACCTCCAACAAGGAAGTTGCATTCAAAGTTGAGAAGAAATCACAAGGTAAGAAGGCCAAGGATGATGGCATAGACATTATTATGATAAGATATGATCCATGTTTGTTAAAAAAATAAAGAGATGTTTAGGTAAGTATAAGGGTACATTACCATTCAAATGCTTTAATAATGGTAATATTGGTCATTTTACCTCTAAATGTCCTAACAAGTATAAGACTAGGCATGATGAAGAACATGATGAACATCATGGTGATGATAAGATGGTCTATAATATTAATAAAAAAATCCAAGGTTTTAGGAAGTATGAAGGCAAGAAAGGGTCATCCAAAAATAAGAAAAGTTTCTATACCAAAGAAGATAATATCTCATTTGATGTAAGTGACACAAGCACATTTGATAGTGATGATGACAGTAATTATCATGATAATAATGAAACATTATTCATGGCCATGGAAATAGATAATGAGGGTTTATCAAAAGGGAAAATTCTTATGGATGATGAATAATTAGATAAAGAAGATGTTGAAGTGAATCTTGAGGTAGAATTGGTGAGTGATCTAGAGGAGTTGAAGTTCAAAAGAAGGAAGAATCATAAATTAAGATCATTGGTTAAGAGTTATGAGGATCAAATAAATCTCTTTGAGGAGAGACCAAGCATCAATACCAATGAACATGAGGAGATCATTAAATATTTGAAAACTCATATTGAATTTTTCACTATAAGTCTTAAAACCAAAGAGGAATAAAGGATCAAGTTTGGAATAGAAATGGAGTCCTTAAAGGCAAAATTGGATCAAGCAACAATCAAGTTAAAGACACATCAGAGATTTGAAAAAAGTACTAAAGTTAGTGGTGATGTTTTGAGTAGTCAAAGGCCTCCACATGAAAAACTAGGTCTTGGGTTCAAAGAAGATCAAAAATATAACAAGGAGAGTCAAACTTCAAATACCTATTCAAAAAATTTCAAATCTAAGACTCAAAGTGATCATCAACAAATCAAGAGTACCAACATGAAAGTAAACATGAAGAGATCAATCAGGTAGCCCAATGCAATAAGGTATTCTAATTCTTTCAATGGTTATTGTTTTACTTGTCATAACTTTTTTAATAGAGCAAGTGACTTTAGAATGGTCTCAAGGAATGAGTTATCATGGGACCATGGGATAAGGAGTGATCAATCAAGAGGTATGTAAAATGTTGTTTGCTATAGTTACCATAATATAGGACACATTCAAAAATTCTATCCTAATGGATTTCAAAGGTCCTTAACACTTATAAAGTTATATGAAGCTCATAAAGTGCATGAGAAGGGTCAAACATTAGCATCAAATCCAAAGAAATTCAAGACTGATCATATTAAGCCCAAAGGTCAAGATGGACTATTTTCTAAGATAGAGCAAAGATCAGAAGTGAAGAAATGTTATGAACACTTGTTATCTACATGTGTTGACAAGGTATTCAAAGATAATAATAAGGATGACAAGGTGGTTTAGTTAAATGATTTAGTCAAGCCTAAGTGGGTTATAAGAAGGGACTATTAGTATCATGATTGCAAGATAGCTAAGAAAAGTGGTTTAGAGATCTAAGAATCTCTTGAGTTCATGAAGTTTTGAGAACCCTATGGAAAGGGTTGACTCCATTAGGCCTTATGGAGATACTCTTATATCTATAGAAGCAAGAGGTTATAGTCAAATAAGGACTCATCTTGAGAGGATTTTAGGTTATCTGTGTTACAAGATATAAGTTATATTCTTTATAGCTTATATGAATATGACAAGGTGAAATGAGTTATGTCATTGATTCTGAAGATTAGGTCATATGGAGTCATAGTATATAATGCAAGTTTGAGCACAAGATTGTGTCTCGAGACGTATGGAATATGGATTGGTCTAAAAGACCAATATGACTAAGACAAGTTGAATGTTGTTAATAGAGCTAGAAGTGTGATGAAATATTGTGTATTTGATTTCTATATAAGATATGCTTGAAGGATTTTGGGAAAGGTTTGTGAGTCCTCATGACTCATATGATGAGCACAAGATGTGAGGACAAAGGGGGAGCATGTTTTTATAATGATTCATAAACTCTATTATCCTATTACCAAAAATGGGAGAAATCTTAGAAAAGGAGATAGTTTATAATGGGGAGAAGTAGCCTATTTAGAGATGTTTTTAAGAGAGGCTTCCATCTTATGACTTAAGAGGAGAATATGGTGTTAGGGGGATATTTGTAGCTGTGTTGTGAAGTGTCAAGATAGTGATAAGAAGCATGGTTTCTTGAGATATACTTTAAATGTTCCCAAAGTTGTATAAAATAATGGGTATGATCCTAAGGTAAGTTTTTGTCAACATTTCTTTGTGTTGTTCACTAAAATTTAGGTCCAAGGATTAGATGGTAGGTTGTATAAGACCCTTTGTCATTTATGTCAAAAGGGGGAGAATGAGAATATGGGAAAAGTATTATTTTTAAATAATTTCATTTCTATAGTGTGTTTTCCATCAATGATTTTGTCATCAATGACAAAGGGGGAGTTTTTTGGCATGTTGTTTTCATTGATGTCAAAATGTGCATCATGCAAAGGCATAATGGTCATTGATGTCAAATATATATCATGTCAAGATTATACTATCAAGGTTGATGTCAAAGGTGAATAAGGAAATATGGTATTATTTTATATGTAAAGGCACATAATAGTGTTTCATTGATGATAGTTATCATTATGGTGTGAGCATGGAAGGTACAAGTCATGAAAGATGTTTGAAGATAACTAATGTCTACATAAGAAGCCATGTGACAAGATGAATTTGAAGGCAAGAGAGAATTTCAATTCAAGATATAATTTTAAGGAAAGATATAATTTGAATGAAACTAATGTCTTATGGTTGCATGAAGGCACAGGTCAAGGTGGCAAAGGTGTTCAGGTGCATAGAATAGATATGTATAGTCATATAAAGCTTAGACATGTGGTTTTAGGTCTATATGAGGATGTGGAAGATTATTTTCATTATAAATGGAATTTTTTAGTCATATGAGTGTATTTTAATGTCTTATATTTTCTTGTTATATGTTTTATTGAGGCCATGACATGGAAGGAATAGGTCAAGGCATCAAGTGCATTGGAAGCTTGAGTCTAGTCATGGCATGGTATAGGTATGAGTTGGTGGCATGATGAGGTGAGTGAACTCAATAATGTGAGAGGTTGTGAAGTATGTTTGATAATTTATGTCAGGAATTTTGACACTCATGATATTTTTAGGGTGAACCTACAGGGGTAGGACCTTTAGTTTAGGCCTGCATCTAGACCTCTTTTAAACCCTGCCTAGCGTAATGAGGTATCATGATCTATTTTCAAGGGATGTGAAATATGTATGGCTATGTTTAATCATGAGAGAGGTTTTATATAATTAGAATGAGATTTTTATCATGAATTTTATGTGTTGAGATCATGTAAAGAGGCATGAAGTTCTATTCAAGGCCTAATAAGGTATGAAGACTATGGTATAGAGAGAGAGTTTAACCTAATGGGGTATCAAGATCAGTTTACAAGGCAAGTGTGAGTATATGATCATTGAAAAAGGTGAATAAATTTTTTTTATTCATGTGCATGAATTTTTAGGTTCTAGTTTAAAGTTCAAGGCATGAAAAGTTGTTTGGAGGTCTCTCAAGTGCTCAGAATGAAGGGTTCTCAACCTGATAAGGATTTTCCTGTGCTCATTATCTTTTAAAAAAATTTAAAGGGAACCTAATATATTAATGGTATATGATTAATGGTCCTAGATAAAAATTATATTTACTAGTTTTTGGATTAAGGGGTTATGCTTTATGAATGATTGTTAAGAGTGAAAATAGGTTTAAAGCCTCTTAGAACCCTAATAAAGACCTGATGTTGAAGATGTTGATCAAAAGTTCTCATTATGGATTGAATTGATAGTTAATCTATTGTATATTTTATTGGAATCTCCCAAGTACCTCCAAGTGGTTTTGGTTAGAGAGAGGAAAGATAAAATGTTGATTTATAGGCTTATTTATGAAGAAGTTATTGTAGAAGTCAAAATTTTCGTTAGAAATAGTAATAAAATGGATGGAAGAAGAAGGTAGAGACTCGTGTTTCATGTCCATAAATGTTTTCGTATATTTTATATCCCTAAAGTATGATAAACTGGTCATCCAAGTTAGCTATTCGCTAACAAGCCTAATGGTGTAAATCATGAAAAACCTAGGCAATAGTGAGAAGATAAATTGGAATGTGTTTTCATGATAGAATAATAAAACAAAGTAAATATATATGTTTATAAATACTTTTAATTCATTTTCATGTTTTTTATAAGTTTTTGAGGTTAGTGAATATGATGAAAAAGTTGATTACAAGTTGACTTGTCTGGTTTAGAAAAGACAGTGAGATATAAGGTCATGAGATTGGTCTAAAAGACCAATATTTTACATTAAACCAGATGATATTTATATTTTATTATGGTTTAGATATCTCATAGGATCATATTCATTCATCATAAGTCATGTAAAGTGTCTATACAGGTGTTGGAGGTCTAAGTCACCATGAGTAATCTTTAAGGTAACCTAACAGTTACGAGTGAGTGAGTTACAGAGATGTTCTTGAGCCCTTATCTCCTGAGTAGAAGTGTCTAATGCATATGGTGATATTTTTTAGGTCATTTAGGTTATATATAACTTATTTATTTTCATGGTTATGTGGATAAATTATAGTTTATCTCAAGTATTTCAAGACAAACTGTTATGTGTGTTCAAAAGCCTAATGTGAAAAGTGTTAATGGAGTGTTTCAAGTGGTTTTTGGAACTAAAAGGTGTCATGGTGATATAAGAATGTTTTATAAGGCCTATTTTATTGTTTTATGAAAATTTTGTGTCATGTATATGAGTTTAGAGTGTTTCAATGGGTCATAAGGTAACATGTCCTAAAGTAGGCCTAATGGAATTAGGTCTCCATGAGACCTAGAGAAGGGTTTGGTTTATTTGAGTTATGGAAAACATAATGTAATTATTTATTTTTAATTTTAAATTGTATTAAGTCCTGTTGTGTGTCTAATCTAAGTGGGTAAGTGTGTGTGGCTGACTAAGTGGCATATGAACAAGGAATGGTATATATACAAGGCAGTTTTAGGCCTATCTAAGTAAGAGAACAGAAAGTAAATGAAATAGAAGATTTAATAATATAAGTAGGTCTTATATACCATCATATGGGTGTATAAAAACTTTCATGAATATCTAATATGAGTTATATTTATGAAAATCAAGGTCATATGACCTAATCAGTCTTGAAGAGACCTAGTTAAGCGAAGAAGACTAGGAGGTAGTTTGTGAGGGATAAGAGAGTGAAGAGATAAAGAAGGTGATGATCATATATTGTGTGATCAACATAGTTTTATAAATTTTATCAAAGTAATTAGGTGGATGAGTTGGTGATAATTTATCTAGGGGGTCGGTGCCTCCTTATAAGTGGATGTTTGGCTAGTTGGGGTTGGTTCTTTATGTGGAGTTGGTGCTTCACTAAATTCATTTTTTGTCTTATAGGACTATAATCCATTTGTAGATATTGGTGGGTTTTCTTCCACTTCCCACATATGTGATGTGTTATTGTGTTTCATGCTTATGTGGATAGTTGATTATGCTTGTTAGATCTATATGTTTGTTTGAAAAATTCATGATTGCTTATGTATAATTAACTAAAAAAATTTAAATACAGATTCACCCCCCTTAGTCATTATACTTCCAACACTCTATTATAACTATGATCTACATTTGGCTCACCCAGTGTGACCAACACACCCCAATTCCTCTTGAGAACATTCCATAACCTTATAAATTAAATATAAGATAATTTTTTATCTTTTTTATTTTCTATTAATTTTTTTTTGTTTTTTATTTTCTCCAAATTGACAAGAATTCTCTACATTTAAATGGTAATGCTCTACCTTTTGTAAATAACTTTGTGTAATCAATTATGTTGACCTATGTAACAATGATATCACTCATGTACTATTTTATATCTCTTTGTGTTTTTAGGAAAATAATGAAAATACACTATAGTTTAGTGATATCACACTACAGATTGATAGGAATGCATTGATACATTTAAACTATCAAACAATGACATTGAAAACCCTAATGATGGGAATACCTTATAATAGGATATACCTAATAAATGATGATATTTTCCTATAGAATGGTGGGATCACTATGGGGACATTATCTATTTTATATTTTCTATCATTTTCTAAGATAAATAGGAACATCCTATGAAATAATGATATTACCTTATAAATCAGTGATATCACTCTGTTAATCGATAAAATCACCAATTCCATGTTTAATAATTTTTGTATCTATAAAATTTTATAATCACTTTCCTAAATGGTGGGATCACTCTATTAAACAATGGGATCACCATGCTAAATGGCAAGATCGCCATACTAAATGGTGGGATCACCCTATTGAATAGCAGGATCACATTATGTATTGTTCCTATGAGCTAACTAATCACCTTTTAAACCTCCCAAACTTACCAAAGACAACAAAAACAAAATATTAACTTGTTTATTTTAGGTTTTCTTGACAAATACATGGTTTATACACAAACAAACAAATTTTAGACACTTATATTTAGTGCAAAAAATAACCAATACTTCCATTTGGTGTTCTAAAAAACCATAGTTTTTTTCATTGTTTACTTATTTGTTTACTTGTAAATAACCTCTTATGCCCATGATTTCCCCTTGTCTCCTTTAGGGAGCTGAGGTGACAAAAAACAAATAGATTATTGTTTGAATGTTTGTCTTCTTTGTTGACTACATGGGGTGGATTTCATCTCCTTCTCATAATTTATTAGGGTGTAATGTCTAGGATTTCATCTCCAAAAATATGTATCAACACCATACATCTGACAGGGGATATACATTGAGGGTAGTCTTTAAGAACATAAAAAATTTAGCATAAATGGTTTCATGATAGTAAGGGTTTTATCCATAATGCTACATTATAATACCTCTCCCTCAAAATTTGAATTGCTAATATCATTTCACTAAGACCTTTATGTCAAAATAGCTCATAGAAGGATTAGACCCTCTTATGAATTTCTCATTCTTTGTTCTTATTTGATGGATTTTTTATCCCCACATATTGCCAAGTATATTCTGGACAATTTAGAAAATCCATATCAAAATTTTATATTAAAACATTTAGACATAAATAACTTTTAGTGTGAGGGAAAAAAAACTCCCCCAATATTTCATGATGTAGTGCTTGAAGTGAGGGTTAGGTGAAACTAATTTGTCACCACTTCAAGTGAGATATTCATGTGGACTACAGTTGCATTATACACCCATTCTTCCACTAAATATAGGGCTTATTATAAATGTGTGTTATTGATTGTTTATTATCTTATACTCATTTTTATGTGACATGCCTTACATTTTAAACAAATTTCAAAACCTTTAAAATTCTAAAACATTGTCATTTAAACTCACACATTAAGGCATTATTCTACCCAATTTTTGGTTCTTATTTTCTCTCTTCTAAACTTTTATGTTTCCCATTTGGTGTGTTACATTGTCCTTTTTCTACCATTATGTTATCCATTTCAAGACAAAATTCAAAATTAGATTTGTTTAAACTAAAAACCCATTTCTCATTCAAATCCCAATCAGGTTCAGCTTGAACCAAAAAAGACTAATTCTAATTCAAATTTAACCAAAACTAAATTTCAAAAGTCAATTAAGGTTGAATTTCAAAGTTTATCTAAGGTCAAATTTCAATAATTCAACCAAGTTAAACTTTTAAGAGTTAACTAAAACAAACTTTGACCTCAAGTAAACTCCAAAATACAAAATTAAATCAAACATTTTTGAGATTTCAAGATAAAATTTTGTTAAGAGACATTCAATATATCATTCTTGACCTTTCAAATAATTCATTCCAACTTGTGGAAGATAAATTAAACATTGTTCCACTTTTGACATTCTACTTTGACAAGTTTAAAACTTGAATTTCCTACGTTGATCATGAACTATTCCAATGGACTTTCAAGTCATTTCTCAAATCCAAAAATACACTTTAAATCTATAGATAAATATTTTTCACATTCTCTAATCAAGTAAATTTAAATAGTTTTTCTTAGATTCAATACAAAGATAATTTATTCCAAAATTCTTAGATACATAAGAAGTGGGGTTGTGTATAGCACTAATTATGATGGAGAATGGTTTTTTGATTCATTTGGATTCTTCCAAGACAATTAAAACTAATAATAATAAGTATATCAACATGTATATGATGAGGTACCACTTAGAATAGAAGAGGTGTGTAGCCATGTCTAAGTATAGGAGATATCTTCTGAGTCAGCTTCTACTCATGGACAAACTCTTGTTCAAAATTCTATTCAAGTTCCATAATTTTCAAGAAAAGGAAAGGGAAAAATTTTATATCCCACCCCAAGTATCTAATTTATCATTACACAACTAAAATACACTAGCCAACTTATAGCCTCTTTGGTTGCTACCTTATCTATTTCTTTAAATAATTTTCCACCTATGGAGGAAACTTTACCCATTGAGAAACAAAAATAAGATCCATTATTTAATATCAAATCCAAGGTATATTCTTCTATAGTTTCCAAACAAACATCTCTCTTGGATCCATTTTTATAAGCTATCATTCCATCGTAAACATTCTAGAATCTACATCAAGTCCTTCCTAACTCCTAATAACTTCCTCTTATTTTCCTACATGTTTCCTCCTCTATTTTTTGATCATATGTTATGGATAATTACCAATAACTTATTATTATTTCCAAAAAAAATTCCTCCTCTAGCTTTCAACTAAAATTTTTAGATAATTTAAAACACTTTGCCTCTAGTTTGAAACAAGTTCCTTTGAGCTGTCAACAACTTGTGTCTAGTTAAAAACTAGTCCTTCCTAAATCCCAAAAAATTCCTCTTAGTTCTCATCCTACTTATTCTAATTTGAAATCATAAGTTTCCAATAATATTCCATTACAACAAACCAAGACCAATCCATAATATCCAATTGTAAATCCTCCACTTCAACAATAGGTTGTGGTTAATCCTTAAACCCTCCCTTCAAATCAATAATAAATATCCACTTTCCAACAACATTTTTCATTATTATAGGCTTCTAATTTTAAATTGAAAATTCCCCTATATTAATAACTATTTATTCCAAATTATTAGTGTATTATTAATTTTCCGCTTAATACTAGTCAACAGTAACAAGTACCTTATCAATAATATAATTTTGGTTATAGGGTGAAAAACCCTAATAACTCAACCCAAATGGTACCCACTCCTACTTATTTTAATAAAATCAACCTATCTATCCTAATCAATCAAATACCCCTATGAATAGCTATAAAAATACCCTTCCTCCATCCCAAAATTCTCTTACTCTCTTAGAATTTTAGGAGATAAAGGATGTTTTTCTAGGGGTCCAAGTAGTAAATTAAGGTAAAAAATACAAGTTTAGTGAAATATGTCCATACCCATTTGACATGATCATACCTCTTTGATATCACTTTTAGGTGCCTCAATTTTATAAATACAAATTAAATGGTGATCTTAGAGAACACTTGAAAGATTTATTTGTGGCTTGTTAGGAAGTAGCATATAGTAACATGTATATTCTTCACTTATTTTCACACAATTTGGGTGGATAAGCCCTATAATGGTTTTTACATTTACCTAAGGGATCCATCATCATTTTTGATGGAGTGTCATAAAAATCATAAATTGTTTCTCTTGTGACATAGAGCATGAATTAACCATGGTTGATTTATGTAGTGTCAAACAGTGTGGTGGGGAAATATTTTCACTTACCTACAATTATGGAGAATCTTGGCTAGTCATTTTCCACACATTCTTCCAAAAAAATAACTAACCAATATTTTCACTTCCAAATTGAATTCAGATGTGGCTAAAAATTTGAGACTCTATTGTGCTGACACATTCATGGACATTATAGATAAAGGAGTGTAGATTGAAAAACACTTATATATAAAGGCCTAGTTAATATCTATTCTGAAAAAATTAAGGGCAAGCTCAAGCTCCACCACAATCATAGGAAAGTACATTTGATAATCCCAAATACCTTTATAAAAATAATAAAATCATATGAAATCAAGTAACAAAATCAATACACATGTAGATAGTGTAACTACCACATGTACAAAACACTCCATCTACTCCAGTCATTAAATTGAAAAGACATCCTCCTCGAAGGAATCAATATTAGAAAAAAATATTTAGTAATTTTGGTGAGTATATTAAGTTCACAATTCATAAATTATTTGTGACTGATATGTTCATTTGGCCTACTCCAAAACCTTTTATAGAAGACCAACCAAAGACTCAATGATAAAGGGGCAATGACGATTTTTATTTCTACAATGTCAAAGGGCATGGAATTCATAGATGCATATAATTAAGGAACTTCATTTATGATCTACTAGAGTGAGGTGAAATTGAGTTAGATAACATTACTTTTACATCTAATCAAAACATGGGTATCCATTAAAACCCATTTTTGTAGCACAATTATAAAAATCAATGTTAATATGGCAATCAACATTAGAATCAAGGACAAAATTAGAATCATGGAGATTTTAATCAAGTTTAAGATTCTCAAGCCAATAAAATTAGCTACCATGATGTCTCATATAACTATAATAATTTTTTTGGTTATATTAATAATAACCATGTGGCTACCATCAAAATCAATTCTCATCATCCTTCCAACACACCTCATAGTGACACCTCATCTATTTAAGGACCCCATTCTTCATACCCTAGAGGCCCTTTTCCAACATGAGATATAATTATGGCACCTCAAATCCAATAGGTCACTATTCCTAGTCCTACACCATCTTCTTATAATTTAAGTAACCTTTCCCCATATATAAATTGTATTGTTGAAACTCAATGTATAAAATTTATGCTTCAAGGTCCTTCACATTCTTCCAATAATAATCATGTACAAGGATCTAGGACTTCTAAATCCTAACCATCCCATCCATCCTTGAGAATAAATATGATCTTGGTGAATAATTAAATAATAATCCTATGTGAATTTCACAAGACTATATTACATGATCTTCAACAATCTAAGGTACCAAATAACATATAGTCTACCACATTCCAATAACTTATGGGGCATTTATCCCTCAGTCAAAAAATTACATTTTACCAAAGTTACATGTCATCCCTTGATCCCCTACATAACAATCCTCTTCATATTAAGCCATCATTTCTCACCATAGGATTAACCAGGTTCTCATTGATAATGGTTTGGGCCTAAATATCACCTCAATGAAATTAATAAAACATTTTGGGTATACTTCAGTAGATTTGTATCCAAATTCCATAGCTATTAAGGAATATTATAATGTATAAATAGAGGGCACTATTTGCTTACCAATTATTTTTGGGCCTATCACCCATGACACTATCTAACATGTCATCAACATTGAGTTTCTTTTTAATCTACTTCTTAGATGCCCTTAGATATAGAAAGTATGTTCAGTTCCTTTCACACTTCACCAATGCATAACAATCCCCCATTCTATAATGGTGGTTACTATTCCTATAAACTTACAACCATATAAATATTCCAAACATTTAAAAATTAAGTATGGTCAGTATAATTACTATCTTAGCACTAAGCATGCACCTAAAAAAGATAATACTAAAGTTATTGAGTCTCTCTAGTCAAATTACATTGACTCAAGTGATATTTTTTCCACTTCTACTCCACCTCCCCAAATTTATTCACATTTCATTGTTAAAGATAAGGTTATTGGTACCTATAAAATTAAGGATGAATTTCACATTGCCAAATTACCAAAATCTCCCAAGTCTCATGGTATACCCAAGGATAATAAATCTCATGATAGGCCTAACATGGTATGGTGAAAAAATACCAAGTATCATCATAAGGGTCCTCTTTTGTTTGTCAAAAATAATTATCCAAATCAAGAACAATCTAGTAGTTATGGGGATTCCTAGTTTTACAATGATGACTTCACCTCTTGTTATCATAATGCCAACTAACCCATTCCTAATAGCATTAGATAACACAAATAATATAAATAAAAGGGTGTAGGGCCAAACTAATAAGGCATCCTTGAACCAATTACATCAACTAAGCATAAAATAACTTGAGGCATTGGGTACAAACCATTTGGGGGTGACCCCTCAGATATCGAGAGTGATACAATTTTAGCATCTAATGATGATGATCATAGCAGTGACACAAATTTTTATTATAGCATTTATAATGAGCTAACCAATACTAATGTCATTCATACTATCACATTCTCTTATAATTTTCCCTTTTCCTTCACTACCCTAAATTAATCAATTGGGACCAATAATATCATATTATACCATTAGATGACTTCTAAAATGAAGACACACTATCAGAATCCTTGGGTCTTAGATATGGTCTATTGATTGGAGATCACAAATAAGGTTTTGAGATAATTTTGGACACTACCACCTACTTTGGATAGAAGGTAAATTTCCTTGGTCAGAATACAAAATAAAACCAATCATTGAGATCATCTAGTGAAAACCTCTCTGAGGAAATTTTTGACAAATGAAAAAGTAAATAAAAAGACAAGTCCCTTGGTGAAAACCTATTTTAGTCATTAATGGATGGGGAAGTTCACTTTCCTCCTCAAGAATCTTAGATTCCTAAAATTTCACATCTTACCTTTGGATCAGATATTGGTAAAGAAGAATAATGGGTGTTTGGTTATTTATTTCATGAGATTCCTAGAAACATCCAATGAATGGCCATTACTTGAACTATGTGATTTATATAAGTATTACATGGGTGGACCTAATGGTCTATAATTAGATGAAGAAGATCGATTTCCCTTTATGCCTAATTTATTATAACATGGATCTACACTACTTGTGGGTCATGTCACTAAGGCCAATATTGGTACAGTCAATGATCCCAAAATGAGTAAGCTTGGAGCACCCTTACCTATAGAGGAACATGTATTTTTCATTGCCATTATTCAAAAGTTAATTAACATATTTCCATGGTCTTGTGCGGATATGCCTAGGTTAGATCTGTTAGGTTGTGGAGCTAAAAGCTTCAACCTTTGCAAACTGAGGAACAGATGGTTGCTGAGTTCTACAGGAACCAACGTCGGCAGCAGGACCGACGTCGGCAGGGACCAGTGCAGAAGGCCACCGGCGACGGCAGGAAGTCGGCCGACGTCGGTAGAACCAGACAAGCAGGGACCGACGTCGGTCGCCTGTGTGTTCCAGAACTGCTCGTTTCACGGACAGTTAGTTAAGTGAACAAAGAGTTTGCATGTTGAGACCAGTTAGAGTCTTGTGCTGCGAGGACTATTGTCTAAATTAAGAGTCTAAGTTAGTGTTTGAGTTAGGGATCTATTTATAGACCCATTGGCATGTATTGTATAAGGCATGAGATAGAAAGGAAGAGTTCCTTCTAGTTGTAAGATCTGTGAGTTGCAGGTTGTTACAAGCTCATTGGGGATCTACATGTAAGTTTGGTCTTTGAATTGCAGGTTGCAGGCTCATGAGAGATCAGCTTGAAGTGCTATAGAGTGCTTGATGTACCGGCAGGGTTATTACTGACTGGTTGGTGAGGTGAACACCAATTCTGTGTGTGAGTTGGTTGTTGGGACCGTTTTTTGTGTAGGAGAGTGTGTGTGAGAAGAATTACTGAACACTTGAGGTGTGGCGAATCTCTGTAAGGTGAAAGAGTGTGGCTGCTCTTTGTTGTATTCTTCTCTGTTAGTGTTAATACAAGATAGTGTATTGTCTCTCATATTCTGTGCTATTGGTGAATTCTAGTTACTTGTGTTTCTGGTTATTTCCGCATATTCAATTGCTTATACTTGGTAATCATACTGTGCTTTTTCTGAGAAGCAAGATCCCAACTAGTGGCATCAGAGCATGTTTGTTGTTCTAGATTCCTGTCAACTGGTATCAGAGCCTTGGTTGTAAGTTCTTAAGCTTGATACCATCAATCGGTATCAGAGCTTTTGGTTGGGATACTAACAGATTGGTGTAGATCTGGGTAGTGTGTTTTGATTACAGGTTACTCACAGGTTTCTGTTTGAGTGGGAGTTGAGCAATGACAGAAAGTAGTCAACTACGAATGGAGAAGTTCAATGGCAAGAACTACCAATTATGGAGGATGCAGATTGAGGACTATCTGTATCAGAAAGATTTGTACTTACCGTTGGGTGGGGTTGCTAGCAAACCCTTGGATATGAAAGATGAAGAATGGGAGGTTCTTGATCGGAAGGCTCTGGGATCTGTTAGATTGAGTCTTGCATCATCTGTGATTTCCAGCTTATCACAGTGTAAGACAACGGTGGAGTTGATGGAATCTTTGGCAAATTTATATGAAAAACCCTCAGCTTCGAATAAGGTATTTCTTATGAAGCGTTTATTTAATTTGCAAATGTTGGAAGGTGGATCTGTTCATAGCCATCTTAGTGATTTCCATGGTTTAGTAAACCAGTTAAGTTCAGTCAATATTGTATTTGATGATGAAATAAGAGCTCTCTTAATCTTGTGTTCATTACCTGAAAGTTGGGAAGGTATGGTAATGGCAGTTTCTAATACTATGTCTCCTTCAAAAGTCTTAAAAGTGGATGATATTGTGAGTGTAATCTTGAACGAAGAGATACGCAGGAAAAGCACAGGTGAATCATCTGGTGATGCTTTGAGTGTTGAAGGAAGAGGAAGGCCAAGAGAGAAGATAGAGCGTGGGAGATCAAGGTCGAAGACGGGCAAGAGATCCAAGTCCAGGTATGGCAGAATAACCTGCTGGAAATGTGGAAAGCAAGGGCACTTAAAGAGAGATTGCAGATCGGGTACAGATCAGCATGAAGAACATGAAGAAGAAGCAGATGCTGCAGGTTACATTGCACAGGATGCTCTGGTATGTTCTTTGGATAAAGTAGAATCTTGGGTATTAGATTCTGGTGCCTCTTTTCATGCATCCCCACATAGGGAATTTTTTCATGAGTATGTCCAGGGAGATTTTGGAGAAATTTGTGTAGGGGATGGTAAGTCTTGTCAGATTGTTGGCAAAGGCAAAGTGAAGCTGAAACTGCAGACAGGTAACACATGGGTGTTAAAGGAGGTCATGCACGTCCCAGTTCTGAAGCGGAATCTGATTTTTGTTAGAAGTTTGGGTGAAGAGGGTTGCACAGTAACTCTCACAGCGGACTCTTGGAAGGTTACCAAGGGTACACTTGTTATAGCTAGAGGTAAGAAAGTAGGTACGCTTTATCTATCTACTTGTTTTACTGATTCTTCTTCTGGGTTATCTACTTCAGCTGTAGATTCGGAGATGTGGCTTGATAGGCTTGGTCACATAGATATGAAGGAGATGCTGGTTCTTGAGTCAAAGGATATGCTTTCGAATTTGGAAGGCATGGATCGTGGTTTCTGTATGCAGAAGAAGAAGGTGAGATTTCTTGAGGAATCCGATGTTAGTGACAAGAACAGGAAAGCCTTGGTTTTCAAGGAGAAAGTGACGGACAGAGTTCAGCACAAGGTGCAGGGGAATTCTAAGCAGAGCAAGGGTGTTTTGGACAAGGGTTTGATCCAAAAGGAGCTCGCGGGAAAAAGTCAGGTCTCACAAGAAAAACACAGAGACCGACGTCGGCAGGAAAACTGGCATCGGTGTCTAGACAGGGACCGATGTCGGCTATGTGCAGCCCGATGTCGGTGACTCGGGGCAGACAGAGACCGGCATCGGCCAGGGGAAAACGACGTCGGCGGAGAGGCAGTCGCAGGGAACCGACATCGGTCGGCTGTAGACTGAGATGTGACCGGCATCGGTCACTGAGACGAATTTTGGGTGGACAGCAAGCTGTCATGGAGTCTCAAGCGCCCATATGGAGGACTGAAGGTGTAAGTAAGTTCTTAAATTCATCATTTCCCTTCTTTACACTACTTGTTGCTCACTTATGGCATAGGACCAGGAAGTTATTGAAGAAGCAGAACAGGTAGATCCAGGAAACAGTGGGAGCTAGGCTTGAATGAGGATGTGATTCCTTGGAGGAGAACCAAACAGGTGTTTTGGGTAGTGTGGCCAGCTGGAAGTAAGCATTGAAAGATGAATGGACGTTAAGGATGAAGAAGAGCGGAAATAGATACGTGAGATGGAAGATCAAGGTATTTGATCTTGTATTAGCTGCAGGGCAATGGAGGTTTGTTCATTGTGTTTCTCTTTACCAGGTTGGATAGTATTAGCTACACTATCCTATTTTCTGTATGATGTGCTTGTTGCAGGGTTACATATACAGGGATTGCTGAACTAAAGGTAAAGCTAGTTCAGGTGTTTGTCATGGAGGATCTGGGAGCAGCAAGATTCTTTGGCAAGAGTGTGTTCTAGAGACATGGAAGGTCATGTGTTGACTTTGTTTCAGGATGATTGTGTGAAACCGGTTAGCACGCCGATGGTTGGACAGTTCTATGAACAGGGGTCTTGATTCACATAATGAGGTTGAGTGCATGGTATGTACTAAACCTGAGTTTTCCCAAGCAGTGGGAGTTGTCACAAGTTAGGAGCCAATCCGGGAGAGAACCATTGGAGGTCAGTTCAGTGGATTCTTACAGGGACTAGTAGCAGGTGCACATGCTATGCAAGTTCAGGCTTATTTCTACATGGTTGTAGATGTGGATGTGGCAGGTAATTTGGATGACAGGTTTTGCACCACGGATTTTGTGGTGGTTGGTCTTCAAGGATGATTTTGAAGATGGATACATAGCCAAGGTAACAAACTAGACGGTGTACAGGTACATGTACAGGTTGCAGCTGTTTATCTCCAAGTGGGAGATTGTTAGGTTGTGGAGCTAAAAGCTTCAACCTTTGCAAACTGAGGAACAGATGGTTGCTGAGTTCTACAGGAACCGGCGTCGGCAGCAGGACCGACGTCGGCAGGGACCAGTGCAGAAGGCCACCGGCGACGGCAGGAAGTCGGCCAACGTCGGCAGAACCAGACAAGCAGGGACCGACGTCGGTCGCCTGTGTGTTCTAGAACTGCTCGTTTCACGGACAGTTAGTTAAGTGAACAAAGAGTTTGCATGTTGAGACCAGTTAGAGTCTTGTGCTGCGAGGACTATTGTCTAAATTAAGAGTCTAAGTTAGTGTTTGAGTTAGGGATCTATTTATAGACCCATTGGCATGTATTGTATAAGGCATGAGATAGAAAGGAAGAGTTCCTTCTAGTTGTAAGATCTGTGAGTTGCAGGTTGTTGCAAGCTCATTGGGGATCTACATGTAAGTTTGGTCTTTGAATTGCAGGTTGCAGGCTCATGAGAGATCAGCTTGAAGTGCTATAGAGTGCTTGATGTACCGACAGGGTTATTACTGACTGGTTGGTGAGGTGAACACCAATTCTGTGTGTGAGTTGGTTGTTGGGACCGTTTTTTGTGTAGGAGAGTGTGTGTGAGAAGAATTACTGAACACTTGAGGTGTGGCGAATCTCTGTAAGGTGAAAGAGTGTGGCTGCTCTTTGTTGTATTCTTTTCTGTTAGTGTTAATACAAGATAGTGTATTGTCTCTCATATTCTGTGCTATTGGTGAATTCTAGTTACTTGTGTTTCTGGTTATTTCCGCATATTCAATTGCTTATACTTGGTAATCATACTGTGCTTTTTCTGAGAAGCAAGATCCCAACTAGTGGCATCAGAGCATGTTTTTTGTTCTAGATTCCTGTCAAGATCCATTTATGGTTGTACACCATTTTTTTGTACACCCAGATTCTATGTCTATAAAATAGAAATTTTGAAAGATGCATCCATGGATTGCCATTCTAGTCAAGAAAGAGCTGGAGAAGTTATTGGGGTCATATCTATTTGACCAATTGATTACTATGAATGGATAAAAAATATTTTTATAGTTATTAAGAATCTATAAGGTATTCATATATGCACCCACTTTAGGGACATCAACAAAGCATGTCTAAAAGATGATTTTTCATTACCCAACATTAACATGATTATGGATTCAATATCAGGTTATGAAATGTTATCCCTCATGGATGGATTTTCAAGATACAACTAGATTAAAATTTCACCAAAGAATCAACACAAAATATTTTTCACCACTCTATAGGGTATATTTCATTATCAATTCATGACATTCAGATTGAAAAGTGTTGGTGCCATATACCAACATGCCATGACTATCATCTTCCATGACATGATGCACAACATTGTTGAAGACTATGTGGATGACATTCTAAGAACTTCAATAACATGGGTAGGACATCCAAAAAATTTATAGATAATCTTTGAGATGCTTTGTCAATATAAGGTATGCCTTAACATAAAGAAATATGTCTTTAAAGTCACATCAGGAAAATTTATAATTTTCATTTTTTTCACCATAGAATTGAATTCAATCCAACCAAGGTGAAGGCCATCATAAAAATTCCTCACCCCTCTAATTTTAAAATAAATATATAGTTTACAAGGTAAAATCTAATCTATTTATCACTTTATTTTGCATTTTGTTGATTGCTTCCATACTTTCACTCATCTCTTGAATAAGGGCACCAATTTTCAATGGTATGCTTTCTATCCAAAGACATTTGATAAATTAAAAACATATTTGGAAACCTACCAATTTTGGTCCCAATAACACTAAGAAATTATTATTGCTTTATATCTAAAATTTTGAACATGTTTTGGGTCACTTCTGGCCCAAAATGTTGACCAAGGAAAATAATGTGCAATTTATCACCTAATTAGGATAATGGTCACTTATGATCATAACTATACTCTAATTGAAAATGAATTAAGATGATGATAATTAGTTTGATGATAATTATTGAGGTTTTTGAGGATAAATTTTTAATTTTAAGAGCTGGTTCTATATTTGTATCATTTGATTAGCATTTTTTATTTGGAAGGTAGCCATTTGATTCATAGCTTACAATAAAATTTGATTGGTATTGAGAGCTCATTGACTAGTAGAGGAAGATTAAGATGTACTAGTGGTAGAATTAACATGAGTGTTAATATGGGAACTTTGATTGGGCCTACTAAAAGTATGACCCACCATGTTAGTAGTAATACTAGGCATGATGGAAGAAGGGGGGAATTCATATATTTACTTGAATTAAATCCTATATTAAATATATGTGAAGGTAAAGAGAGACATCCTATGTTGGGTCCCATTATGTGTTTATAGATTATTATAGGATCCTTTCCCTTATGTTGAGGGTTTTCATTGATAAAGAGGGTTATTTAGGTAGTATACTCAAGATCGATCTCATCTTTAATAATAGGCATGTGTGGAGGATAGTTCAAAAGATCAAGAGGTTAGTAAATAGGGAGTGTATTGTAATTAGTGGTCCTAGTAGACACATAAATATTAATTTTATCTTGGTTCTAAACAATGTGAAAATAATATTTATGAGATTTATGGGAGTTAGTCAAGCCCATCATATCATTTTGTGTTCTATGTTTGGAATGGTCAAAGATATAATGTATGATGGAAGGTTGAGGTATAAACTGAATTAGGATATCTAATGGAGATAGAATATATAAAAGTAGTTGTATAGGCCAACTCAAAGAAATATATTAGGGATATTAAAAATATATCAAGTTTTTTGTAGTTTAGTGAACATTATGTTAAAAAATAGATTGTGTCAAACTATGCAATATAGGCCAGTCAAAAAGTTAGAAAATAGAATAAAAGTGAACTATATCAAGTTATTTGATGTAGTCATATAGATAGGCAATGAGATACAAAATATATTAAGGTGATCAATGTAGTCTAATCTAGGATAATTAAGGGTAGTAGGAAATATATTATTTTGATCTATTCAATGCAATCTAGAAAATAAATAGATTGAAAATGAACTATATCAATTTGTTCAATATAATCATATAGAAAAATTCATGGGATACATAAATATAAACTGCTTCAAGTTATTTGATGCAGTCAAAAATGTAAACATAGAATACTATATCAAGTTACTTGATGTAATCTACACACATAAGTAATTATATCAACACTAGTCTATGTATTTATAACACACATCCTATAACTATATCAATGTTAGCTAATACAGTCTATAATATAAACTACAATAACAAGTATAAGATTTAAATCTAATTATTTTTTTTAATTATTCTTATGAAATGAAGATCAGGTAGATGTACTAAAGGATTTGACTGATTTGTAAGCTCTCATAGATATTGACTCATCCATTGGATATTTTTAGAAGATTATTTCAAATTATTGACTATGGAGGAATTACCATGCCCATATCCCACTAAATTTTATTTTGAGGGTAAGTTGTGCTTAACTTCTTGGCACAAATTTTTAAGTGGTGTACTATAGAATTAGATAGATGTATGGCTTGCTAAAGTTTAATAAAAATGAAGTCCTAAGTGTTTTTGATATACCATGAGGCACATGGAAACTAAATTACATGTTTAGGTATGCACTATGGCTATGAGTAGTGGGGAAAGCCCCTCATGCCACATTGTTTGTAAAAAATATACTAGGATTGTAAATAAAACATTGTATATCCCTTCATGACATTATTTAAGTAGTTTTAAAACCTTCAGAACATAACTATGTAAATCCAAACAAATAGAAAATAAAGTTAGAAAAATAATTTGTAGAATTCAATTAATTTAAATAAATAGGAAGTCAACTTAAAATGAAATGTGTAATTAAATTCTAAAATTAAAATATAATTTCCCTTGTGTGTGCTTAAAAATAAAAACAAATAGGATTGGATCGGCACTAGCTAATGTAGTTGTACACATAGTACAAAATTATATCAAGTAGATTGATACAATATGATTAAACAGAGTTTTAGATAAAAATAAATGACTAAATTGAATATATAAAATCATTTTTACTGAAAATAAAATCAATACAAATCTAAATTAAATAAGTCAATGCAATTGACTAGAAAGAAACAAAAATGTGTAAATACAAAACTATATCTATTAGATCGATGTAGTTGATTGTAAATAGGTTTTGAATAGGAATATATCAACCTATTAAATATATTTGATTGGAGAAAATTTATATCTATGGTTAAAATTATATCATTCTTATTGAAATATTTAGATGAAAAGATGCCTAAAATAACTACATTGACCCATTCGATATAGTTCACTAGAGACAAATTTGGTGAAAAAAGCTAAGACAAAAATGTATCGATCAGTTTGATATAATTGGTTTAAAATAAAATAAATATGACATTGGATTGTGCTAGCTAAAATAGTTTGCTAAAAATACATAAATAAAACTCTATCGATATGTTTAATATAATTGGCTAAAGAAGTGAATTTAATGGTTAGTTTCATGTTAGGTTCACTAGAATGTATGCGATGAGCTAGGATTAATCTACAACTATCCTATATAAAGATCCAAACTCTAAGAAGGTAAATAAAAGAGATCCCATTGGTATTTAATGAATTGGGATATACCCATATGGATCTACAAACCTATCAAGAGGAGAACCTACAACATAATATCAAGAGAAAGGGTTCCAAAACCTCTAGGTAATCAACCTAATGAAGTATCTCTAATTAGGTCTCTATTTTTTAAGTAATATAATATCTTAATCAAGAAATTTAAGTAAGGTGAAAGGTTAGAAACATATAAAAATGGGAAAGGATCCATGGTAGGCAAATGGGGGCCTAGACTACCTAAGGTGGATAAATGGAAAGTTTATAAAATCATATAGCCACACTAATTATAAGTGTAGATAAATTTTAAATAAGGATAAAGACATTCATTAACCAAATAATTATTCAACTTATATATATATATATAAAGAGCTAAGGTTAGAATATACTAACCTTGAATAAGACCTGTTGAGCCTCAATCTCCCCCTTAGCCAATGGTGTTTTACAAGATATTGTTGTGGTTGTAAGGATCTCAAAGGCAAAATCAAGATCTAGGATAAAAGTACTCCTCCTATTACATTCAATACTTCACAAGACAATCTTTCCTTCAATACAATATCTAACTAATAACTCCTCTAGATGTAGAGTTAAGGCAAAAGTGTGAGCAATAACAATGCAAAAAATGAACATTCCTCTCTATTGGAATGAAATGGTAACTTTTATTTATAATGATGAATGATCTTAATCCACCCTAAAGACTTATTTGATGATATTATCCATCTTGATTTGGTTCTAAATGGGCTGACTGACCTTGAACTAAGTTTTCCATACTGATTTAGTTGTAAAGACTATGTCATAATGTTTGAAACTCATCGATATAATCATTTTAGTTGGGAAGGGATGGATGAAAGATAAAACTACATTGAATGGGCTGATATAGTCAAAAATTATAGGTCTTGGTATAGTTATAATATGTAATATGGAAGGAGATAACTTATGGGATCAAATTAGATGAAGCTATCATGGATGTAGGATTGACAAATAGGTAATAATATCTCTCATAAAGAACCAAAGGCCTACCCACCCCTTTCTTGATGTAACATTTAGGGTGTGTACTCACAGAAATTAAAACTCAATAGGTTGTTAAAATACATAAAATGTCAATAGATGATAAAGTTTACACTTTGTATAGCTCCTCTCGAGGGTAACTCACCTATCTAGCTCTACACATAGCTCAACTTTCTCAAATTTTACTACATAGAATGCATTCATAGTCATGCTAACATGATCAAAAATGGGTTCATGTGCACCATTAATATTGGTAACTCATTCCAA